>JAQPPZ010016475.1:1200000-1800000 GCA_028583015.1 Wollemia nobilis
GATTTGATATAAAATCATGAATTTTATTAAAAATTTAATAACAATATCCACTAATAATGTATCAATTCATATTTTAATTTCTTTGTTAAATATTTTATGCATGCCATGTTAAAAAGTACTTAAATTGGTATAAACAAGATAAACAATGGCCAAAAATATCCCAAAAGTTGGAATCGTTAGCATGCACTCTCTTAGGAAAATATTACATTATATTCTATAGCTATAATTGGCAATTAGTACATATCATGAGAGGATAGATCAGTTGTAACCTACTAATCTATTAGGCCATTAGTAGCTAGTACATATAACCATTAGACTAAATCTAAATATGGTTGTAATAAAACATATTTTAATTATTTGGTATTGAATCAATATGATTGATTTTTGATAATCCAATAATGGTATCATAGCACGTAAATCTTGAGGTGCCTTATAGATCATTTGTGATATAGTTGATAGTCCCTTTGCTTCATCTAATCATGTGTTGGAATCCTAGTATATTAGGCCATTTGCTATCCTTGGTGGTAGCAAAAGAGAGGTCGTTCCTCTTCAAAGCAGACCTCTTCCAACCCAATAGCTTCCATGCTATCATTCAAGGTTGTGACTATCATTAATTTGACCATAACTTTTAATTATGAAACCAATCTAGAAATAATTTTTATTTGACTTACAATTGATGAAATGCTCAAAATTCTAAGAACATGTAAAGATGCAAATAATGTTAGGTAGGTGGTCCATTTCTCCATCCATTTTAAATCCTTCCCTTTCTTTTGAAGGTTAGTTATTGTCGAGGCAATATTTGAGAAGTCCTTTATATAATGTCTATAGTAGCTTGTTAACCCCATGAAGCTTTTTACATGGGTAATATTAATAGGGGGCAAACAATTTAATATGGCTTCAATATTATCTGGATCCACATAAATTCCTACTACTAATATGATATGTCCTAAATAGCACACCTCTGAAACATAGAAGTCACTCTTGGCTAGATTTTTTTCTTAGTAACTCTAACATGATCTTGATATGCTTATCGTGTTATTCCTTTTTATAGGAGTATATTAGGATATCATCTAGAAATACAAGGACAAACTGGTCTAGGTGCCTTATGAACAAACTATTCATTAAATTCATGAAGGTGACTGGAATATTAGGCAGTCCAAAAGGTACGACTATGAACTCATAATGCACATACCTAGTCTTAAATATTGTCTTATGAGTGTCCTCCTCACGTATTATAAACTGGTGCTACCATGACCTTAGATCTATATTGGTAAACATCATGGAATATCTCAATTGATTGAATACATCTTCGATAATAGGTAGGGGATATCGGTTCTTGATTGTAGATTTATTCAGCATCATGTAGTCAATACATAATATTAAAGAGCTATCTTTATTTTTCACAAATAAAATAGGTGTACCCCTATGTGACATAGTTGGTTTTATCAACCCTTTATCTAGTAACCCTTGCAATTAAACCTTTAATTCCCACATCTCAATGGGTGACATCCTATAGGGTGATCTATGAATCCGTTTCGCTTCTGGAATGAGATCAATAGTGAAATCAAATTCTCACACAGGAGGAAGCCCAGGTAAATTTTAAGGAAATACATCCTCGAAATCTTGCAAAATTTGATGCGTCCCCAATACTTCCTTATTTAGTCTTCTCCAACTTTATAAATCTTTATTACATAAATTATCCTTCCTCTTCTAAGGGCTTTCTTCAAATGCATAGCTAACAACATATGTGGTTTGAATACCCCTTGTTTGCTATGAATAAGTAGCCTTTTCTTACCTCCTTCAGAATATTTGATCAACCTATCTTAGAAATTGATTACAACTTTATGGGTTTGTAACCAATATATCCCTAGGATCACATCGAAGGCATAAAGTGGAACTACATATAAGCAACCTTATGTGGATCCATTAGCTAAAGTAATTTCCATAATTTGGAAACCCTGGATTACGGAGTAGATTTTTCTAGAACCTTACTCAACCTTCCATCCATGAGCCAAATACCCTATCCTTTCTAGTATATATTTTGCTAACTTATAAGAAATAAATCTATTAGTGGATCCATTATCCACTAATATATTAATTTTCCTATTGAAAATATTACCTTTTAAAATCATTGGGGTGGCTTTCCCCTCGAGCTTCTAACTCCTAGTTGTGACGTAGATATGATGCATAGGTTCCTTTTCTTTAATACTAGATGTACTAGGCCCTGGTTGGTATGGGTACTGGTTAGCAAAATGTGGCCCTCTACAATGGTAAAGTCCATCCTTGGGCCCTTGTAACTTTTTTGATTTCTGCTCCTTGCCCTTAATCATTGGAAGTTAAACTTGTAGTTTCTATTGTTGAGGATTAGCATTATTGGATTTGCTACCTTTCTTATAAAAGTTTTTCTTGAACTTCTTATGGCTTCCATTGAATTTATTCTCCATATTTTGAGGGTTCTTGGTGTTTAGTTCTTGTTCAGCCTCACATTTTACAACCCCATTATATTGCTCAGATAAGATTTCATATTTATAATAGAAATGTGACTATGCTTTCTTGGCTAGGTCATATACCTTTTACAATGAATTAGATTCCTGCATCTCTACATCGTGCTTTATCCTCGATTGCAATATGTGAGTAAACTTATGAATCCATATTTTATCATTATAGGCAAGTACATACGTCAACAATTTTACCAATTTTTTGTAGTATATCTCCACTAAGTTGGTTCCTTGTCTTATACTGGCAAACTCTTCAAATTTTAGAGCATAGAAATGATCTGTGAGGAACCTCTTCTTGAATATGACTATAAATTCCTTCCATGGAATGTCTACTGGTTCAATATTAGTTTTCTCATAGTAATTTTCTCACCAATCTAGGGCAGCCCCTTCAAGGTAGATAGTAGCCCAAACATTTTGGGTTCCTAAAGAATATCCCTTTACAATTATAAAAACTTCTAGTTATCTTAACCAAGCCTTAGTTGCATATCCCTCTCCTTCTTCGTCGAACTTGGAGATATAGATGTTCTTGAGATCTCTTAACATTTCTTTCTCTAGGAGGGTTATAGCTTGTATCTTCTCCATAGTCAGCCTCTCAGCTTGGTTAACTTTTGAACCTCTAGCTTACAAATTTTGGTTTGCAATAGTTTCTAACACTTATCTTAACTGATCTTGCAACATGGCAACTGCGATAGTGAGATCTCCATTTCTATGTTGGGAGTTTTTGGACACTCATTCTGTATCCCTTTTTCGACATTAATTTTTTGAGTTTATCTAGGCAAAGGCTCTTCTCTTCTAGCCTTCAATGGTATCTTGATCTAATTTCAACCAATAAAATAATTAGATTACAACTTCATCTTAAACTAAATTACTAACTCAACCACATTACAAAGTTATTCTTGCCAAATTATTAGAAATATAACTAGAATAATATTCTAAGATTATGATGTATCATTAATACCAAAGACCATACTGAGGTATTGTAACATTCATCTTCCCTTGGAGTCAACTCCATTAGATTTTAATGAGTAGAGACTCTAGGCCATCTTATATTTTAGCTTAAACTTAAGTAAGCCTTCATTGGAGGTTCCTGAATCTCTTTATGCACATAATAATATCTATACCCTTGTACCTAGAGCTATAATACCAAATGTAATGACCTAAAAATCAAGAAACAAAACACATAGAAAGAGAAATATTTTTTTTTTTACTAAGGAGAGGGATTCATAAACCCCTAAACAACCTTAAATTGACTTAATGTTTAGTAACCCCTAAGTTTATTAAGAACTATACCACACAAGATTCCCCTTACACAAGTCCCTTATGAATAGATATAGCTCATGCTATGCACATAAGTCCATCTATCTCATTACTCTTGATGATCTAGACTTACCACCTTCAATCATTAGAAGGTATACCCGCATCTCCATATTACACACAATCCATTATGTGTGGGTATGCTACGTATACTATGAGTTAAGCTATCAATATTGTCCTCTGACAAGCTATATTAACTCTAGTACTATCTTCTAAACCTAGTTACCAATCTCCCTAAGGGGGTCTCAAGCCCTTAGGTCATCCTCTAAGTTCATCTAGAACTTACTACTATTTTTATAATAATTATTAAAACAAGAATATAAATAATAGATCTAGATACTAAATCTAACAAAACATGAATCATTAACAAGCAAAGGATAACTAAAACATAAGGCAATAATTAAAGGATAAACATGCAATGGAAAGGAATCAAATACAACTACATTCAATTAATGGAATACAAGGTGCATCAATCATATTGTTCATTTATTACACAAGTATGTATGGTAAACCCCATACCTTCAATAAATACATCACATTAATTTCATCAAGTAAACCTCCCTATAAATCTAATCTATTTGCATAAATGAGTAGGATTTAATATAGAGAGAAAATGTGTGCATCGATCCATCTCATGACTTTGGTCCTCTTGCTTCTTCCATTGATCAACTAAGGATAGTAGGGAATCAGGAAACTCATATTTCAATATAGATACACTTCTAAATGTATTTATTTATTTCATTGCCAAATTGAAACTATACAAAAAACCCAATCAATTCAACTTTCTAATGCATAGTTGATATCATAGAAAACTACCCTTTCATTTTCCCCTCTCATGTCCTCATGAGAGCCATTCAATTATGCATCAAGATCACATGCTCTTACTTGTAATAAATGGTCTAACCCTTATTTAACAATCAAAATCCCATACCCTAAATAATCTAAGTTCACATTCATTATCCAATTAAAGTCAACTACTTTAATATTTAAATAAACCCTTTTATTTATTTCATAGATTAAAGTCTCATACCCTTAATTTACAAAATAAACCATATTTCACATTCATTATCTAATTAAATCCAACTAATTTAATATTCTTATAAACCTTTTTCTTCTTTTCATAAATTAAAGTCCCATACCCTTAATTTACAAAACAAACCATTATTTCACATTCATTATCCAATTAAATCCAACTACTTTAATCTTCAAATAAACCTTTTTCTTCATTTCATAAATTAAAGTCCTATACCCTTAATTTACAAAACAAACCATATTTCACATTCATTATCCAATTAAAGCCAACTACTTTAATATTCAAATAAACCTTTTTTCTTGATTTCATAAATTAAAGTCCCATACCCTTAATTTACAAAACAAACCATATTTCACATTCATTATCCAATTAAATCCAACTACTTTAATCATTTAAATAATTAAATAGCATTTACATATTATTGCCTTTCATTAACCTAAAATCTACCATTTTATATAATGAAATAATATTAAAGCTTATTCCTTCATTAACCTAAAATCTACCACTTTAAGATAATGAAATGATATTAAAGCTTCTTCCCTTCATTAACCTAAAATCTACCATTTTAGTTAATGAAATAATATTAAAGCTTCTTCCTTCATTAACCTAAAATTTGTTGTTTTAGATAATGAAATAATATTAAAGCTTCTTTCCTTCATTAACCTAAAATCTACCATTTTAGATAATGAAATAATATTAAAGCTTCTTCCTTCATTAACCTAAAATCTACCATTTTAGATAATGAAATATTAGTAAAGCTTGTTCCCTCTACCATTTTAGTTAATGAAATAAGATTAAACCTTCTTCCTTCATTAACTTAAAATCTACCGTTTTAGATAATTAAATAATATTAAATCCTCTTTCCTTCATTAACCTAAAATCTACCATTTTAGATAATGAAATAATATTAAAGCTTCTTTCCTTCATTAACCTAAAATCTACCATTTTAGTTAATGAAATAATATTAAAGATTATTTCCTTCATTAACCTAAAATCTATCATTTTAGTTAATAAAATAATATTAAACATTTTACCCAAGCCATACATAATTGACTCACATTCTTACGCATAGGTTAACCAACCTTCAACTCTCTTAGGGAGGAAAGATCTCCAAAGTGTGGTTTAAGACATAGATGGTGATGAGGGTGCTGCCGATATGGCTTCTAACCTACAGTAAACCAGGTGTAGGTGGAGTATTCGAGAGGGCCTCCATGGTGTTCAACGTCAACTGCAGTGTGGTAAAATTATACCAGCACCAACGTAGCCATCAGTGCTACATTGTCTATGCTCGAAGGTGGTGGTCGAGTACGGGTAAAACCTACAAACATGCTAAGAGTGCTATCTACCCTTACTTTTCATCTCCATCCATTAGGGATAGGGGATAACATTCATCCTTTTGTCTTCCCAAGATGATTGCTATTAAGATGCCATCCCTTCACATCAAAGGAAGCCTTGCATAGCTGGTCTGATCGAATTTCCATAGGGTAACCTATGAGACTCTTTGAGAGATGGTCTTATCACATTTAATCCATATTGGTTGGCCTCTTTTGGTTAAGTGAATTCCCCAATAATTCAACAAATTAAAGTCTATTCTTATGGATTCAATGAATGACATCTATCATTTTAAATAGAGAAGTTATTTGCTTAATGGAATTATTTTATTTTTAAATATATATAAAAAATATATTTTTCTTTAAAAAAATTTCTTTATTCATATGAAGTAAATCACATTTCGCTCAAATGAAAACTCTTTATAACCATAAAATAACTCATCCATTTACTTAAAATGATATCTCTCTATTATATAAATAAATTAACTATTTATTTAAAATGAGATTTCTTTTATCATTCCAGTTAGATCAACTACGTATTTAGAAATTATATTTCTTTATTATTTAAATAAATGAACTATTTACTTAAAATGATATCTCTTTGCTATTTAAATAAATCAACTATTTACTTAAAATGATATCTCTTTGTTATTTAGATAAATCAACTATTTATTTACAATGATATCTCTTTTTTATTTAGATAAATCAACTATTTATTTATAATGATATCTCTTTGCTATTTAAAAAAAATCACCTATTTATTTAAAATGATATCTCTTTGCTATTTAAATAAATCAACTATTTATTTAAAATGATATCTCTTTGTTATTTAAATAAATCAGCTATTTATTTGCAATGATATTTTTTTTCTATTTAATAAATCAACTATTTATTCAAAATGATATATCTTTTCTATTTAAATAAATCAACTATTTATTTAAAATGATATCTCTTTGCTATTTAAATAAATTAACTATTAATTCATATCTCACAAATTATTAAGGAAGTAAAAGACAATCAAGCATTTGTAGAAAACAAAGAGGAAGTCTTTCCATCAATCTAGTCACCTGTCTCAACTTCTAGAACTTACAATAGCTACTAGGCCATCAGTCTAGGGCTCAAGATGGCTAGCTATTGACGATTATCCCTTAACCGAATGCATACCTATATGAAGATATCTATCCTTGTTACCTCTAACTTGTTTTATCATCACTTCCCTGACCTCAAGTACCCTCATCTTTTTTGGATGACTCAAATTATTCCACTTACGAGTGTACCTGATCCTACACATTGGCAATTTTTTTAGAAGTATCATGCCCTTCAATATCTATTAATATCACATAGTTTCTTAATTGCACAAAATCGAGTATTAAGCATCATCAGATAATACATTATTTTTCATATTAAAAATATCCATCTGGGAGGGTCATAACAAACTACCTTAACATATCAAACTAACCAAGTCTTCTACTTGAGATGTTATGGCTAATCCATAATTAAAAGATATCCATTTCCATGCAAAAAAATGATAAAAGATTTATTATGGGATGTGAATATAGTCCCAAGCTCACCCAAGACCTTAACACCACTTCACCTAGTTAGTCCACCAATGGTCCGAGTTGTAGAAAAAATAATGACTTAGCCATCTATCCTTTGTAAACTCAAACTGAGAAACTAAAGAAAAATATTACTTTGAACCCATGTCACATAGAAAATTTGCTTGATAATTCCTTGATCTTGCCACCTCGATACCCTCAATATATGTGCTCAGGGGTGTACCTTTTACTTGAAAAATAATACCCTATCCTATTAACACAACATTGTAGGGGTTGTGCATGGGAAACAAGCAATGGTTAAATTCAAACTTTTTCCACTAATATTCCTTCTTAATTTATAGCCATGCAAATGCAATGATATAATCCATGAAATCAAACTTGTATATATAAGGATAAGGAATAAACTCTTTGATATATTTGAAGAAGAAAAAATATCTATGGATTAGGATTTCCTCTTGGCTTCCTTTGAAAAAATAGATTATGAATATTTGAAGAATAATTATTGGTGAAGGGGAATTAAAAATTACAGTACTACGACCACAGGGCTGATTTGATTACAAATAAAATCGATAAAAAATCTGCAAGCTAGGGCCATGATCTGTCATACTGAACTCCTTTTGGTGATACTTGTTCCCCCTTTAATAAATTTCATAGAACATTCTGGAAAGCGTAACTCCCATTTTCCTACCCAGCAAGATATTCATTTGAAATTTGAATTTTCATTTTCCCACCCAGAGAGATTCAAATTTGAATTTTGGTGGCACAGATTCTCGGAACTATAACTTTTGACTCGAGTGTTCGATTGGATATTATAATATATCGTTGGAAAGATTGCAAAGAGATTTACAATGGTGAAATATCTAAATATATTTTCATCCAATTATCATCCTTATTTGGGGCCTCTAAGGTATTCAAATTTTATTTTTAAACCTTAATGGTGAGATTTTTTGGGACAAAAACTTTAATGTCTCTCAAACCATTCAGGATATTGGGGTGATTCTTTTGCCATCGGATACATTTTTTCAATTATGCTCATTAGGAAAAAAAATCAAGTCCATAAATGCTAATTTAGGCTAACTTACACCTCTCAAGTGTCATCATGAACTCCAATTTTTGTTTTTGGTGATGCAAGATTGTGCTTACACCACTGGATGCTCCTACATCAGACACCTAGGGTAAATTGAGAAGTGATCTTCACTTATCTAGTGTTGGAGGAAAACCAATATGGTCAACCTCTACCTGAGACAACCATGAGAAATATTTAATAGGCCTTCCTTTCTATTTAACCAGATATTCTTCATAGTACCTATTTATTGTACTTCTACCCAAGCGCCTATCCAAGATTTATTCTATCTCTTCTTTCTCTAGAGTAGATGCTGAAATAATCCATCGTTCTTCTACTGGTCCATCCTCATTGTCCCCTTCATGATACTCTATCAATTCATAAATGTTAAACACAAGTTATATGTTAATTCCACCTCATATGTATTTTTTGAATCATGTTTCTTGATGATTCTACATGGTCCAAACTTCTCCATTTTTAAATTGTTATGTCTTAACAGGAAATATTTTTTTTCTCAAGTGAACCATAACTTCATCTCCAACCTAGAATTCCTTAAACCTCCACTTATGGTCTGCCTTTGCCTTGTACTGAGTATTCCTATTTTTAATATGCTTCATTACCTCTTAATGCAAGTTTTACAGATGCTCTACAAAGTCCTTGATATCAACACTACTCTTTTATCCTTTATCCATCTTCCTCAACTCAGAAGCATTTCTTGGGATGCACCCATATATAATATGGAATGGTAATTTACCAATACTCCTATTGATAGAATTAAATCTCATCCCTTGGGCTTATCTCCTACTAAGCATCTCAGTAGGTTGTCCAAACTCCTATTCACCACCTCTTTTTGTCCATCACTCTACAGATGGTGTGCAAAATTGAACTTCAAATATATATTCAACTTCTTCCATAAGTTCATCTAGAAATAACCAAAAAAAATTGTATCTTTATCTAAAATTATACTCTTTTGTAGACCATTTAGTCATACCACCTCTTTGAAAAACAACTCTGCAATGTGAACTGCATTACTAGTTTTCTAGTAGGGAATGAAATGTGCCATCTTAAAAAACCTGTCAACCACCACAAATTTCAAGCCATGTCCTCTCTGTGTCCTTGGTAAGCCAAGAGGAAAATCCATGCTAATATATTCCTATGGTTTCTCTAGTACATGTAATGGCTGATATAGCCAAGTGTTCCATCTTATACCTTTGGTCATCTAGCATACTCTGCAAATTTGTATAAAATTATTCACATCCTGTTGTAACTGTGTCCAATAATAGTTCTCACTAACAAGGGCAATGGTCTTATCTTAATCAAAGTGTATAGCCAACCCTCCACTATGCTTCTCCTTTATTAGGTTCTCTCTCATAGAAATTCTTCGAATGCACAACTGGTTTCTTTTAAACAATATTCCATATTGGATTACTAAATCTAACCATTTCATTCTATCCAAGTAGCAGGTTCCAAGCAGGCTTTCCAAGCTTATGTAAAATTTGGATCTTCAGGATACAAGCTATTGAGTTCGTCAAACCCAATAGCCTCCACCTTCATCTCTATCAATAAATGTTACCTTCTACTTAAGGCATCTACAACCCTGTTTGACCTTCCACTCATGTGCTTCAACACAAAAGTATAAATATTATTTGGCAAACTGGCTCCTGGTATGAAATCCATCTAGTGACTAATCTTCCTCACTGGTGGTAAACCTTTAGGTACATTATCTGATACAATATCTTAGAATTCTCCTAGTAGATCTAAGATTTCTACTGGTATATCTTCACATTTTTTTTCATTAACTCTAGGAATCAATTCATAGCACATATGTTCGTGCTTCATACCATCCATAAATTTTCTACCATCAACTAAAAAAATTCTTGCACTACAACATACTTTTTCTTCCACCTCCTTCAAGGGCTTCAACTTGTGGTGAACTCCATCATTTTTTTGGGAAATAAGTGTTGGCATGTACATCATGTACTACACACCGATCAAATTACCACGAAATTTCCAATAGCACATGACAAGTATCCATGGGCATGATGTCACACAATACCTCATCATGGTAATTCCTAATATTGAACTTCACTAAAAATTGCTCATTGACCAAAGCTCTATGGTACTTTTGCAACCATGCAATCTAATATGGATGTGGATGCCTCATTCTCTCCAACTATAATTTGTTAACCATCCCATCTGAAATTAGATTGGCAGTGCTACCATTATCAATGATAACATTACAAACTTTACCTTCACATTTGCACCTTGTGAAAAATAAACTCTTCCTCTAAACTGGATCTTTCTCCTCGTTTACAAGGACTCTCTTTGTGACAATAGCTTCTCATATTTTGCCTGTTTAGAATGCTCATATTCAACACCTTCATCTGCATAAGAAACTCGTGCATTACCTTCATATCTCTTATTAATCCTTCCTTGATGTTGTGGAAACTCGTATGCTCGATATCCTTCTTCTCCACATTGGAAACATGTTTCAAGAAATCCTCATCTTTCAAGTCCTCTTCCAAACCTTCCTCTTCCTCTTTGGTCATCATTATTTTGCTCACAAGGGCAGTAAGAATTATTTCCTTTTTGGTTTTAATTATTTCTAAATTCTCCATTCTTCTTTTGGTCTTCATTTCTTCCTCCATATGGTATTTCACCAAACCTTCCACCATGACCTCTTTCTCCCTACTTGCTTTCAAATATTCTATTTAGCTTCTCTTCTAACTTTAGGGAAAACTGATAAGCATCTTCTATGGTAGTCATTATGAGTAAAATAGCTCCTATTGAATACTTGGATTTGATCCATTTATATAACATGCTACCTTCTCCTTGTTAGCCTCAGAAGGGTATGTTCTAATCATGACCTTGTAGAACTCTTCTATATAATCTTTGATAGACTTACATTCCTGTATCAAACCTTGTATTTTCTTCAACATATCTAACTCGTAATCAACTAGAATGAATTGTCTCTTCAAAATTTCCACCATACGATCCCATATTGTTATTATCTCTTTTCCTCTTCTATTTCTATATAGTTGTACTTCCTTCCACAAAATATTAGCATTACCCTTCAGCTTGGTCTTTGCAAATTTGACCCTCTAAGGATCTTCCACTTCCTCATACTTAAAGTACTCCTCCATATCATTGATTCAATCAATCAACTCTTCTGGGTTAAGATTCTTATAAAATGTCTAAACATCAATATTTGACCTTTTTCTAATCTTGGATAGGGCCTTAAATAATATAACTTGCTCAGGATCTGTGGCCTCCTATTCTTCTTTGAGCCAGGATTCTTTTTTAGCTTCGTATTCACTTTCATATTCTCTTATTGGCTCAAACCCTCTATGTAGCTCCTCTTGTAATGTCTGAACTTATATTTTTAGGACTCTAAAATCCTCTTATAGAACCATAATATTTCTCCCACCACCATGTTTTATTTTTGGATGCATTCTGATCCCTTTTCTCATAACCCTTTATAGCCAACAAATCCACCTCCCAAAAGAAGAAGTGATAAATGGATTTTTCCAATTTTGACAGTTTTGACAAGTTTTGTAAACCGTACAGTTAGGAGGGTAAAATGTATAAGGTAAAAGTAAATTGTACAAGGTGCAATGAAATAAAATGCATAGGAAATGTAATTTCAGGTTGTAATTACGCATGTATTTGATTATTAAGGTGTTAGATTTAGTAAAAGTATTAATTAATGCATTCCGTTATGCATGGGAAGTTATAAATAATTAATTGCCTCAGAAAACACTTTGGAATGACATGTAAAATGTTATATAAGGCACCATTTTAAATTTTGATATGCTGGTTACATTCTGGTTATGATATGCTAAAAGATTCTGGTTAGTCCGAGGATGCTATGAGTTTTTGATTTGAGTGTTATTGTTTATTTGTGATTGTGATTTATATTATTGAATAATAATATAATTAATCATATTTTATGGTTTCTCTCATGTATTGTACGATCCTGGAATGATGGAATGGCAATTTATGGTTTAGTTTTATTGCATGTACTTCTTTGTAAGTGTTTGGGCTACTTTATGTATTGCTATAGAAGAATTCAATTGAACTAGCACTAGTGTAGATTTTTAGGATGATCTATGATGATGGTAATAATAAGGAGGACATGTTGAAAACTACTATATCATTTTTGGGTGTCACCATTGGATATACAACTCTATCAAGCCCCGTTGATATGTTTTGCATGTTAATGGAAAAGGATGAATTACAATATTAAACTCTTGTAAAACCTATCTGAGAGAGATTGATCCAGTAAATTATAAAATTTGGCACTTATATGTACCTTATTTTTATACAAATTTTACACTATATTTCGTACAAATCATACATAAGACAATTACCCAATTTTGCAGTTTATGCGATTGAAAGAAATTTACCCGATTTAGTAGTTTTAGAAAATCAACTTGGTTGGTTATAAAACTATGTACGGAAACTCACAAAACTAAATATGAAATATTGGTTGAGTGTGGAATCATACAAGATCTATCACTGTATGATTTTGGATCATATGGTTTGTCGATTTGGGTTTTGTACAAGTTGTTCATTAGGCATAAGCTAATAGTTGTAAAGACTGTACGATTGTACGATTTGGCACACAAGTTGGAATAGTAAATTGACCGTTCTAAGCTTTAGAAATAATATACCAAATGGTAATATTGCACCCCTATGCTAAATTTAGCATCGTTGCCTTATCGAATCTAGAATTTTTGTAAAAATGGGTCAAATTGAAAAATTAAGAATACTATAAAATTGGAGGTGAATGATAGACACCAGTTTACAAAGGTGTATGAGATATGAAGTACGATAGAATATTCCAATAAGAAGGAGCATTAGGATTGATCTAATAGAGAATGCAAGTAAATCATACCATAGTACACATGAACCATAAATAGAGAAAGTTTGGACATCTAAAGGAGAATTTGAGGAGTTGTTGATAGAGACAAAAGAGGAGGTAATAGAAGCACCTAGTATAGAGGTACGAGTTGATATGGTGACACCTAATAAAGTGACATAAGGGTTGCAAAGGATTGTAGAGGATGGGATTCAGGCACTAGATCACTAGGGCATGAGGTCTCAGGAGGAAGGACCAAGACCATCTCCCTCACATCAGCGAAGGAGGTTGCGAAGTGAAGACGCACATGAGTTTGGTCAATTATTGGTGGGACAAAATAATATACCTTAGATAGAAACTTATGACGATGACTGTAGTAAGATACCCTCAATGAGAAATCATATAAATATTCTATGGGAAATCTCAAGTGATGAGGATAATTCTCCAAAGATAGCTAATAAGGTAGCCAAGAAGATATGTACACCTTTTATAGGTGAGGGTAAGGAAGACCCCACAAGACATATCAAAACTTGTATAACCATTTGGATAGCAAATGGTGTATATCAACCAGATGACTGGGTAACCTTATTTACTGCTACCTTGAGAGGATTGGCATTCGATTGGTATCTAAAAAGGGAAAATACAACAAATTTTCAGACTTTAACTCAAGTAAAGAATAAATTCATTGAGGAATTTTATCCTTCGAAGTATTATGGAGATATTTTTATTGAGATTTGCATGACAAAGCAAAATCGTGATGAAGATGTAAAATCATACAACCACAGACTAAATAAGTTAGTAGATATGATGCAAATACCTTTGGCAGTTATATTGGTAAAATGATGGTTTGTAGATGGATTACTACCGAAATATAAGAAAAATATGAAGGAAGTACCATCAAAAATGTATGAAGAAGTCGTAAAACATGCAAAGAATTTTGAAAGTGAGTCAAAATAGACATATACAAGAATTTTGTCTCACTCCAAGTATAATGATTCAAATAGTAGATAATATGATACTATACATAGGACAGTAGCATCATTTCATCAGGATTTTGATAAGATTATAAAATAACAAAGGAGAAAACCTGATAGGAATGATATTTGGTGCACAAAATATAAGACTAAAGGGAATACAAACGTGAAGCATACATGAAATGACTATTGTTACATCTATAATGTTATGGGACACAAGGTAATGCTAGATCCATATAATTCAAGAGTACGTCCACATGTCTTGACAATCCAGGAGCATGAAGAGAAACATAAGACCCTAGGAAGTGGGAAAAAAGTAACAAGTAGAGGTTATAGAAATAGCCGGTGAGGGGAAGGCTAAACCAGGGCAATCAACAAGGAGGACAAAGCCATTTGTAGTATAACTCATAAGGGATACCGATAATACAGTTTTACAATTACTATGAATGGTGGTATTTTACGAAAAAATTATCCTTCACCTCAAAGATAGGAGACACAAGGAAGCACTACACATATGTGTAGGTGGTGTGGTCTGGGGAACCACAAGGAAGTAAATTGACCAAATCATATGAGTTCAAGTAACCCATAGAATGTAAATTATTTAGACATTGAGGTTCCTCAAGTTAAGGAGGAAACCCAGGAAGTTTTAGCCATGACAAGAAATTAGGCTAAAAAGGATAAGTATCTAGAGCCAACAAAGGAAAAGTAGCACTAGCAAGTAGCAAAGAAAATACTACAATATGAAGCATAAAAAGCTAAACATGTGAAGTTAGATGAAGGAAAGGAACTAAAAAAACCATCATAAGGTGATTGTGAAAAGTCTAGAAGCATAGGTTTTGGACACAACAATAGAGATTAAAATGGCAAACATGTTGGAATCTATTCCATCATTACAAAAAGCAATGGTGGAAGAGATATAATCGCATAAGGTGATGGAATTGTAGAGTCAACCGATTCACGAAAAATAATGAAAAGACCAATTTATGGATCCAACTATATTGATGATTGATGTGGGAAAGAAACCTACATTAGTTCATATGGAGATCCTAGGGCATAAATTGATACAAGTTATTATGGACGGAGGATCCAGCGTCAATGTGTTACCTAAAAGGACCTGGATAGAACTAGGCACTCCATATCTATGGGCACCAAGATTTCGATTATATGGTAATAACCAGTATGGTATCAAGACAAAGGGATTCTTGATAGCACAATAAGTGGTGATAGCTGACCAAGAGTTTGTCTTAAATTTCATTGTGATTACTATGCAAAAGCTTGCATACGATGCTCTATTAGGAAGAGTATGGATACGAGTAGCCAAATTTAATCACAATTGAGTAAAGAATAAAATCACTTTCAAGAAGGGATAACACAAATATATGATTAATCTAGCTAATCAAAAGGCCAGTGAGGATGTAGCTATGATCAATGAATCAAAAAAATACTTAGGTGATGAAAGGTATGAACCATATGGAGAAGAAATGTTGTACCTAGATGAATTTAGTGAAGATGAAGATAGATCTGATAGCGGGCTTCTTCATTGGTAAATATAGGAATACAAAATTTTCAGCCCAACTACCTTTGTATTAACTCAGAGGAGATCAAGAAAAAATAAGACAAAACAAAATTCAGCCACGAACCTAAGAAGGAGGTGGAAGAGAAATGGAAATTTCAAAAATATTTTGCAGAGTATACAATAGGAGATGCATAAATTGATACAAGACCGACACACCCAACGAATGTAGATAAAGCAAAATGTGAGATGGAGAATATCAAATATGAAGAACCTTGGATAGTGGACATCAATCTAGGAATGGAGGATGAACCTAGGATGATTCACTATGGTGATGATTAACTAATAAGATATTATTGGAATATAAGGATGTATTTGCATGGACATGTAAGTATTTGAAGGGAGGACCACCTAAGTTATGTGTCCACAAGATTACACTAATTCCTTGAGCACAACCCGTAAGGAGGAGACTATATAGAATGAACCCAAAGTATGCTACATTAATGAATGTAGAGATAGGGAAGATGTTGGAGGCATGAATCATATTTAGGGTGACAACCAGTGAATGGGTATCACCTATAGTAATCACCCTGAAAAATAAAGTGGAAAAAATCAAAATATGCATGGACTTTAGGAGTCTGATTGGATCTTGGAAGAAGTCACAGGACATGAGATCTATTCATTTTTGTATGGATTTTTGGGTTACAATCAGATCCGTATAGCCAAGGAGGATAATATGAAGACCACATTTATTGTCCATAATGGCATCTATGCATACAATCAAATACCATTTGGGCTCAATAATGCCCCAGCTATATTTTAGCGCATCATACTATATATTTGACCAATTGACAATAGAGAACTTCAAATAATTTTTGGATTATTGGTCCATTTATGGTAAGATCAAGGAGCATATTCCTACCCTTAGTGAATGCATGAGTAGGTGCAGGAATGCACATATATCATTAAATCCTAGGAAATGCTACCTGATGGTACCATATGGAAAATTGTTAGGACACATAGTGTGCAATGAAGGATTAAAAATAGATCCTGATAAGATCAATGTGATATTGTACATGGAAGAACCATACGATGTGAGTTCACTTAAAATATTCCATGGATTGATAGGGTATTATCAAAGCTTTATCAGGAACTATACACATGTATCCTATCCATTGGATTCATTTATGAAAAAGAATGTTCCTTTCATATGGATAGAGGAGCACCAAGGAGAAGTTGAGGAGCTGAAGCCTAAGCTTGTGAGTAGCCCGATTTTGGTGTTCCCGAATTGGGATAAGGAATTCCATATCCATGTTGATGCTTCAAATTTTGCAATCGAAGGTGCTTTAGCACAAGAAGGATAGTTCAAGCTAGATCAGTCTATTTTCTTTTCTAGTTTCCTACTGTCAACAATGGGGAGAAATTATAATACAACAGAATGAGAAGCTCTAGGAATGGTATATGCAGTCTAGAATTTTAGGCTTAACCTATTGGTGAATTTTCTTGCTTTCTATTTAGATCACCAATTCATGTTGTACTTTATAAACAAATTGATGATACAAGTATGGGTCAGTAGGTGGCTTGTCACCCTATAGGATTTCGTATTCTAAGTAGTATTAAGACCTAGTAAGAAGCATGTTATTACCAACCAGTTATCTCAGATACGATCAGGAGAACCAATAGGAATAGGAGTTCTAGATGAATTTATCTAATGCACAATTATTCACCCACAATGTTGTCCCATCGTGGTACAAGTTGATTAGCCAGTACCTTTCCACATGAGAGTTACCATAGGAAATGATGGCAACCGAGAAAAATAAAATGATCATGAAGTCAACACATTTACAGTTGATAGTAGGGTTTCTCTATAATATGGGAAGTGATGGTACCTTACGTAGATGTGTGATGGAAGAACAAGTCAAATTAGAATTGAAATAAGCTCATGAAGGCTTAGCAGGAGGGCACATGGGATCAGATGCGACAGCTAGGAAAATATTACTAGCAGCACTATGGTGGCCCGCATTGTATAATGATGCAAAAGAGTATGTGAAAGCATGAAACACTTATCAAAGGGCAGGAAAGCTAGAAAATAGGTACTTTATGCCTTTGCATCCATCACAACCTCAAGAACTATTTGAAATGTGGGGATTGGACTTTGTTGGACCATTGAATACATCTTGGAGAAGGAAGTATAGATACATTATAGTAGCAACGAAATACTTGATAAAATGGGTTAAAGTGAGAGCACTACCAGATAACTTAGCTAAAAATACAAGAATCTAAAACTACAGTGAGATTCTTGTATGAGTAGGTAATCACAAGATTCAGTATTCCACTACAAGTCATAAGTGATCGACGAGGACACTTTGTTAATGAAATCATCAAAACATTGATGAAAAAGTTCAATATTTTTCTCTCATTGTCTTGTCCATACTATCCCAAAGAAAATGAGTAGGCGGAAGCAACAAAGTTATTATATCTACTCTATATAAAACTTGTGGAAGAAAGGGAGCAAATTGGAAGGAAAGGATACCATCTATTTTATGGGTATATAGAAAATTTTTTAAACCAACAACGTAGCATATATCTTTCCATTTGATGTATGAATAGGAGGCAGTGGTTCCAGTTGAATTATTGATACCAAGTTTGAGAGTCATAGTAGAGCATCACTTGGGTGATCAAGAAAGTTTGGAAGAGCTACTAACAACATTGATAAAGTTAGATGAAAGAAGAGTCATGGTGCAATGAGCGATTGAGGTAGCTGAGAAAATAAGGAAGGCATGACATGACAAATATTTAAGGAAGTTAGAAATTAGTCTGGGTTACTTGGTTCTAAACTTTAATGGGAAGAGGGAAATCAAGCCTAGTAAGTTGAAGACTTTATGGCTTGGTCCCTATAAAGTGGTAGAAGTAATGAATAATGGAGCAGTAAAATTTTAAAACTTGAATGTGATGAAGGTACTCGACACTACAAATGGATCAAAGTTAAAGCCTTACAAAGTATCTGCTTATTCATTTTCTTAGAAGATATCAAACGAAGAAGACAAGCAAAAGTTCAACATAGGACTCAAGGTAAGAAAGGTCTATAAAATTAGGAACCTGATAGAAGACTCACATGCATATTTATAGAAGGAGAGGAGACAATACCAACCATAGAACAGTAGGATTTGACACCCCATCCTGGATAAAGAAGATAATTACGAGTGTATGTCAAATTTATGGATGGGACCAAACGAGTAGAAGAGAAAGATGAAGAATGGAATCCTCCAAATGAAAGGGAATATCAACAAATAATACTATTACCTAGAAATAGGGGAAGGCAATAAGAAGCACCCCAAGTGAACAAAAATATGATGTATATTTGGGTAGAACAGAAGGAACTGCCCCAACAAGTGGAAGGATGAATAAGGATACAGTTAACAGTACGTTAAGTGGATAGAGTGGCCACTTTTGAAATGGAAGTTCCAGAGGAAAATAGGAACGAAACCATTGATGGAGAATTGGTGGGACTAAATCCATTGGAAAATATAGGGCTATTACAATAGGAAATATGATTGCAAACTCAAAAACTATAAGAAGAATATCAAACGTTGTGAGGTCATAATATGAGGTTGAGATAAAAAACCAATTAGGAATTAGATAGTACAGTACAAATGCTGGATGAGAAAAGAATAGCTAGGCTAAAGGATATAGAAAGGGAACCTAAGTATTATGAGGGTATAATTCCAAGAAGTGGTATAATAAATTATGACACAAGCACAAGTTCACAAGTACCACCAAGTGATCCATCAATGTTGAATGAATATGTAGAGATACTTTGGCAAGACGTTGAGAAAGCAACCACATCACCTGAATCACAAGATAATGTACGACAATATTTGAATGACTTCAGTAATGAAGGAATGCCTTGGATAGTGCGGGAATCTAGCATAGAAAGTAGTGATGATGATGATTTCCCAATAAATCCCTAGAATCCTCAAGGTAAGTGTGATCCCCCAGCATGTACAACAACACAACAAAAACTAAGGAGATCACAGGAGTGTCAAACCAACCTTGAACTGCAAGCATATATAATAGCCCATAGATATTTTAGAATACAAAGGAGATAAGTACAAATATTGGAGATATTGATGAATTTTCCAATATATTGGGTAGAATAGAGAGAAGAACTAAATTTTTGAGACAATTTTTTTTATGCATATAGAGAGATCTTGGAAACTTCATCTTCGCAAATAAGCTTCGAGGAAATAAGATAAAGACATCGCTTAGCACATGCATATCGTATAATCAGAGTACTATGACAATTATCACCAAGCACAAGAAGAAGTCCACTAGCCAACATTGAGTTGGTAGAGATAACTATTGGTAATTGATAAATGGAAGGAAGGAATAGAGAAGGACCCCTAAGGCTTCAATCAGGAATGGGGGAGGGTATTCAACTATGAGGTAAGAAAGGACAAGGTGATGTTACAAATAGAGGAGGAATAGGACAAGGAAGGTTCTGACCCCCTACTCCTATATGGTTGGGAGATACATGCTTAGCTTGTTTGAACTGGACAAGGAATATACAAGGTTTACCATGGTTGAGAGGGATTTTACCAAACCCTATAAGGCATTATCCATGGGTCGACCAACTCTAATACAATGAGGACCTCAAAGAGTGGTAGGTGGTAGAGGAGTACTCCAAGAAATGGAATAATTGCCACTGGTACAGGGAAGCTCAATGTCAAGAGGAATAGGATAGGGAAGACACTTGCATGGTAGAGGCTTTATTGGTAGAAGAAGAGTGCATTTTGTAGATGAAAGAAACTAGGGACAACAAAGGATCTAATAACCAAGTCTGGAGAAAGAATTGATACGAGGAGATAGGCAGAGAAGTCGCTCGAATGATAGTAGAGCAGTAAGGGCACCACTACCGAGGGATCAATCACCTGCATGATAAGGGGAAGAGACACCAAGTGAAGATACTTTAGCTTGCAATTGTACAATTCCAAATTGTACACATGGTATGGGAAGATCAAGGAATTTTGTAACATCAGAAGTAGATATGAATTAGCTTAGAGAACAAGTGGCACTAGGTGATACAACCACTCAGAATATCATAGTTGAACCTCT
This sequence comes from Wollemia nobilis, assembly GCA_028583015.1. Classification (NCBI taxonomy): domain Eukaryota; kingdom Viridiplantae; phylum Streptophyta; class Pinopsida; order Araucariales; family Araucariaceae; genus Wollemia; species Wollemia nobilis. The sequence goes on from JAQPPZ010016475.1 coordinate 1,221,259, forward strand.
AAGAGAAGAATATGATGGGATTGTACAAGTGAATATCACTGTGTGATTTCCATGACGGTAAGTGTAAATAGGTTAGGAAATGAAAAAATAAAGAAAAAAATTGCCTTAATCATGAAAATCCCTCGAGACGTAATTAAGAAGGAAGTGGGTTGAAAACTAGAAACGGTAATCTCTTCAAAGAGAGAAAATTAGAAAAAATTCTTTAAGTTATAGATCGTACAAAGTCAAATTGAAACTGAAAAAGTACAAGTGGGAGGTCGTACAAAGAAAAATTTGAGAAAAAGTACATGCATAATCATACAATAAGGCATGTTAAATGATATATATCGTGCAATGTATGATTATGGGTGCATTTGTACGATTTTTAACCATCACAATTTAATGTTCGCATGTGTGGAACGATGAGTTGTCGGAAAAGCACAGGAAAATTTTAAAATCGTATTAGAAAGTGATGAGTTATCTATCATTCAAGCAAGGAAGATGAATATACATGCAAAGTGGTGCAATTTCAAATTTGGAGTGGTTAGGGTTTGAAGATAGTTTAAATACAAGGCTCACCCTAGTAATTTTTAAAATCGTACAAAGAGGAATCCAAATTTTTTAGGAGGATGAAGGTGAAAAGCATGCAACTGAATTGAGACAACTACATGCATGTTGAACTACATCAGTGAGCTACAAAAATTGCATGACCCATATTTTAATTCGTGTAGACACCAAAACAGCACCAATCCGATTATGTGACTACAAACACTGATCGCATTGACACACACAGCCTTCAGGGCAGCCCTCAGAGGTCAAACAGTGGCCCTAGCCACTTACACAGCAGTTTTGGAAGGTACCAATCCGGTTACATGACAGTGCTTTGGTTATTTCCCGTTTGCTTTCTTCGACCGTTTCGCCTTCCCTGGTGAGAAGGCCCAACTATCGAATGTATCCTCCAAGTCCGGCTCAAGCTTTTAACACTTAGGCAAATGCTGCATTTAACACTTAAGCAATTTAACACTTAGGCAAATGCTGCATTTAACACTTAAGCAATTTAACACTTAGGCAAATGCTGCCTATCGTGATATCACGATAGTCGCGATGTCATGACTGTCATGATATCGCGACAGCTCCTACCACTATGCCCTATTTCCCTTTTGGTGTCGCGATATCACGACAAAAACTTTGCAGTTATGCCTAAGCAAACATTAAAACAATCAAAAGCAAAACATTCAAAAGCAAACATTAAACCATTCAAAAGCAGACATTAAATGAGTGGCAGTCGAAGACAGTCAATTATTGCCGCCTGTTGTGCATGCGCGTGTAGGTGGGCAGATTGGCAGTTAGAGGACTGTCACAAAGGCAGTCATGTAAGCCCAAGTCAGGGAGGAGTCTCCTCCCTCTTGGGAAGGCATGGCCGCCATGTGGCATCCCTGCATGCCCTTCCAAAGAGACCCCATGGGTCTATAAAATGGTGGACTTTTCCCACCCAAAAGAGACAAGTTGGTAGACATTTCAAGCAACGAAGTGCTGCCAAATTAAACACGCGATTGCACTCCTTTTCGATTCATTTCTTCTACACCCGTAATCTCTTTCGCAAGAGAGGTTAGTGGGTGGCTTTTAGAAGCGTGGATCCGGACCTAAACCCGACATTTTACCACATTTGATCCATCAATTCGACGACACCACATTCTCTGAGATTTTGAGCCCATCCCTAGTGGATTGGCGTCAAAGTCAAGTTCTAATGGGGGCGGCCCGCTTGGGCACCCCACACTTTTTGTTAGTTGCATGTTAGTCTATTCTGTCATTGTGAATATATCCTGCATTATGCTTTATGCTGTTTACATAGTTCACAATCTAGATTTCAAGACTTTATCAAATATTATCATGCTTTTGTCGTTTTTGTTGTCCCACTAACCTGAGTAACAACATTGATTCGATTAAAAAATCGTATTGTTTTAATGGCACCTCGGTAATTTTTCAATTTTTGTCAAAGTTGCAGGTTGCTTAGAGTTATTTTGTTCACCGATTTAATCAATATTTTGCATGCATTTCTCATTGAGTTCTAAAGTCAAATGCTTTATCCTTTTGTCACAGGTGCTACTAACGCCTTGTTTCTTTGATCGTAGGAGAAGCAGCAAGAACCAAGGATTCATCATCGTAAGCGACGGCAACACTTTGGCCCGCCCATTTCAAATGTGGGCATGCGGAAGAGGGATTACTAATCATGATTGTAACTAAAAACATGCTAACACTCCTAGCCCCTAAAATGGGAGGAAGTGGATTGTAACCGAGTTTGGAATCACATTAATATAAAAAGGGTTGTGCTCTTGCTTTCTCCTTTATGTTTGGTTGATTCGATTACATGCGTCCTATTTCATGCATATTCGTTTAGCATCGAGTTAGTTTTGTTTTCATTGCATCTTAGTATTTCTTTCTTCCGAAATCTCATGCTTTCAGTGGCGATCACGGTGGGACCCTGTCCCCTATTTTTTTTTAGATTCAAAAATTGATTGAAATTTATGTTTTTGTGCTTAAAGGTACCGGGCCGAATCAAAGACAACCGATTTGAGCAGAAAAGAGGTAAGGTTCCAAAACTGTACCTGTCATTTTTTTATTTTTATTTTTTCTATTTTTTTGTCAATTTTTACTTGCTTAGGGAAAGTTTGTTTATGCTTGTTTCATTTTCATTAAATAAAATGAACCCCACACACATCACGTGGTAAAATTAAACCAAGGAGCTGGTCGTAAGACCCTAGCCCTTGATCAAGACCATCGGTGGGTTCATCACCACCTTGGCTTGACTTTGCATCCATTTCCCCGATTGTCACTGTTGTTAGGCGTAAATCCTGATGAAAGCTGACCGAGTGTTGCTGGGGTGATTCCCATGCATGCGAGGATAAGTCTTCTATGGTAGGTGTCATTAACAGGACAATCCCCCTTCCATACCGCCTATGTTCCACGTACCATCTGCTCTCACGTACCTATAGTTTCCCTCTCGTAAGGGCGGGTATATAGAGAGGTTGGTATATCGGTCCGACAATGGTATATTGAAGGGGCGACCATTTATGGGAGTCATATGAGCCAACATTATGCATTTAAACGTTCTTCAAAACTTGCAAAAACAAAACAAAACATCAAAATGCACTAAACCAGTTTAGGACACACTATTAATCCTTAAAAGAGATAATCACCGTTTGTGTATGTGTGTGTTCATTTCTGCTTAGTGTAACAAAAAAAAATCATCATAAACGAGATAAAAATCTGCTTAGCTAGTAGAAGAGCACCACAATGGTGCTCACCCGTAGCCAAGCCCAATCACGGGCGGATGCTATGGGGAATATCCAAGGAGGCACAAGTCGCCTCCGGTATAGCCCCAAGGATTTGGTCATACCACCTTGGCGGCCTGACACACAAGGCAGTCCCCTCCGTGCCCCGACGGAATGGGACTATAGGGGCACCTCTTCGAGGAGCACTCCTGTTCAGCATAGCACTCAGCACACACCCTTCCATGAGGGGTACAGTCATAGGAGAGCTCCCTTAGATGCTCGCTATGAGCGGTCACCGCGCGATGAAGCGCTAGGTCAACATAGGGTTCAACGGGAGGAACCACATCATTACACTATCCCTCCTTCACCCCCTCTAGTTGTCAAGACTACAAAGACAAATCCAGAGCACAAGGCTCCTCAGGCGGGGCGAGCCAACTCCACCCGTTCCTTTTTCACTTATGAAAAAGAGCAAGAGGAAAACCCTTACCTTCCTCAAGAACAATATACATCGTGGGAGCAAGACGCCTCCGCGAATGCTAGCTATCAGGATCACCTACTGAGGCCAGAGCCTCGGATAAATGCCACTACCTCCAACAGAGGGAGGCGGCCTATAGAGATCTTGGATCACTACGACCGAGATAGATATCTAGGAGAGGCATCTAGGCCTTCTAGACATGAGGCGGTAAGACCAACTATCTTAGAATCTGTCAAGCATTTCGCACATCGGATGCAACTCACGCAACTTGAGCTAGAACGACAATAGTTAGAGCAATGGTATCTTCTAAATAAAGAGCACCTTCAGCACTAGAAGGATGAGTTGTTCCAACACACTATGCAGGAGAGGACTCCAACCCCTCACACACATAAGACAAAACATTATGAGAGGCACAACCCCCGGGTGCGAGACAAGTCTCCATGACCTCATCAAGCACCACCCCCGATGCCTCCTAGACATGAGCGGGAGGCTACTCCTATAACCAATGATGGGCGCCTTCCTCGGGAACCCACTCAGGTTTATGGGCCACCCTTAGAAATTCATCAAGAAGCCTCTAAGGAATCGGAGCGAGAAGAAGAGCGGGATGAAATGCCCTACCAAGGCATGGGGGGTGCTATCTGGCCACCCCTCCATAGGCCCCAAGTTCCTCAACAAGAACCAACCAAAGAGGAGGAGCTCAAATCCCCCGATACATGCAAAGCGCTAGAGCACTTAGAGTCGGTAGAGACCAAGATTTTGGAGCTCCCAAGGCCCAACTTACATGAGGCTCCTTTCGAAGAGGATCAACCTTTAACCGTAGGGCTACCTGATGATGCAGTCCTCCATGTCTCAGAATCTCTAGATTATGATGAGCTGTACTCACTGGTCGAAGGTGAGGATAAAACAGAGATAGCCCACAGCAATCACATGCGACAACATCGACATCCCATAAAAATCGAGGAAGCGTGTCAACAGATAAACATAATACTAGGGCATGAGTGGCGCGTTAACCCACCGCAGTGGGACCAAGCGTTACATCCGCCACTTTGGGCATACAGATATCAATTTCTGCCCAGAGATCCCATAGCAATATCAGTACCGAGGGTAGACCCTGTCCTCCTATCCGTGCATAGGGACGATCCATTCGTGCCCATCCCTCCAGAGCCAGATCCGGAGCGCAAAGACCATCAAGCTGGGGGTACCTCTATCCCCTGAAGAGCCATAATCCAAACCAAAAAGCTCCAAGGATTATCGCAATCGCTTGGTCAAACCCAAAAGCTCCAAGGATTATCGCAATCACTTGGTCACCCCAAAGCTCCAAGGATTATCCAATCACTTGGTCACCCAAAATGCTCCAAGGATTATCGCAATCACTTGGTCAATCCCAAAAATGCTCCAAGGATTATCGCAATCACTTGGTCAATCCCAAAAATGCTCCAAGGATTATCACAATCACTTGGTCAATCCCAAAATGCTCCAAGGATCTCTATAATCGCTTGGTCAATCCCAAAATGCTCCAAGGATTATAATCACTTGGTCAATCCCAAAATGCTCCAAGGATTATCGCAATCGCTTGGTCAATCCCAAAATGCTCCAAGGATTATCATAATCGCTTGGTCAATCCCAAAATGCTCCAAGGATTCTATAATCGCTTGGTCAATCCCAAAAATGCTCCAAGGATTCTATAATCGCTTGGTCAATCCCAAAAATGCTCCAAGGATTCTATAATCGCTTGGTCAATCCCAAAAATGCTCCAAGGATTCTATAATCGCTTGGTCAATCCCAAAATGCTCCAAGGATTATCGCAATCGCTTGGTCAATCCCAAAAATGCTCCAAGGATTCTATAATCGCTTGGTCAATCCCAAAATGCTCCAAGGATCCCTAAAATCGCTTGGTCAATCCCAAAATGCTCCAAGGATTTCCACAATCGCTTGGTCAAAAATAAGAAAAGTTAAAATTCAAAAATCATCAAAAAACAACAAAAAAATTTTGCATCTCATTTCTAGGCATACTCAAATTCATCAATAGAGAGCTCTTCTCGCACCTCATCTTCATATTCACAAAAATCAATCCATCAAAAATACAAAAATACATAGCTGCATTAAAGCATTGCATCCATACATTGCATATTTGTGGTCGTACGAGTCAAAGGCACCATAGGTTGTAATTTCTCTGCTAGTCCATCTTGTTCCACACTGTTCCATTTTACAAAAACAACAAAAACACCATGCATTGCTTTTTACCACACTAGAGTCGGTGGTCTTTTAATGTATCAAGAGTTTTCGTGATTCGGTCATCATTTTGCTCTTTAGCTACGTAATGTACCGAGTCAGACAGATTTTACGAAGGTAGAGTTACACTTGAAATACGCCTTGTTACGTAACATCCCAACACAAATTAAAACACATAAAAATTCCCAAGTTGTGTGAACGAAAGATGAAACCTACGCAGTAATCCAGGTCACCATAAGTGAAACGGTTATCTTGCTCATCCCCCTGTGCGAATGGTTCCAGAATGCTGAGAATTGACAAAAGGACGAGCTCTTTCCTATCCATTCACCTTCATAAACAGTGGTTTTCACCACTACCAAATCCCAATCATAGTTGGTTCCCAAAGTTGTAAGGATTTGTACTACACGTCCCTGCCAAGGATGGGTAGTCATCCCCAAGACCCAAAAGGGATCAACGCCATTCACAAACAAAATTCCAACAAATCATCATCCTAACACTTTCCATTCACCTTTGGTCTCCAAGTTGTAAGGATTCGTACTATCCGCCCCTAACCAGGATGGGTAGTCATCCCCAAGGCCTAAAAGATCAATGCCCTTACTCCATAATCTCCATCACCCCCTTGGTTCCCAACGTCGTAAGGATTCGTACTACACGTCCCTGCAAAGGATGCGTAGTCGTCCCCAAGGCCACAAGGATCAAGGCCACTCACCAGCCCAAACTCACAATACTCAAAACACAAAATCAAATAACAGTGGTTATCACCACTATTCAAAATCCTCGCTCAAAAAGAATTAATAGAAAATAAACAGTGATTTTCATCACTATATAGACGAGCAACTTTCTAAATCATTCAGCCAACAAATATCCTCGAACTTGAATCCCTGGAATTCTCAGCATTCGAAAACCATCTAGGTGATCCTCATTACAGGTTTGGTTGATAGCCTATCTGGCAATGGTGGTATCCTACCCGCATGACGATATGTCTGTCACATTCGCTTTGCGTGTGTGCGGACCAATGTTTGCATAAGGATGAGCTAGCTTATGGTATCCTGGATAACACCGTAGATTAATCTAACTAAATACAACAAAGGAGTTAGTGGAGCTAATTAGGTGATCCTCAGTACAGGTTCGGTTGAAAGCCCATCTGGCACTGGCGGTATCCTGAAAAATACCACATAAATGAACTCAATTGCACACACAGGGATGTGAAATAGCTTGGTCAAAAACAAGTCCGATTCATACCTTGTTCAAAAGTCTTGTAAGATAAAGTACAATCATGGCTAGTAAGTTAAAACCGTCTGAGTCTCAGAAAACCTTAGCTACATTTCTAAACCAACTGCGCTACTTTTCATCCTTACAATACCATCAAAAAATACAAAAAAAAAAAACCACATGTATACATACAAAGTCATGCATCACAACAATCGCCTAAAGACAAAATAACAGAGTTCTAAACAGTCTATGGTGCCATAGCCAAACATCACAAATTCTATTCATCCATTTCATTTCTGCATATCACATATAAATCAAAAACATTTGCATTCATCATAACATATGCATCCATCAAAATAAATCAACATACAACAATCGCATTTATCATACCATGTGCATACATCAATATAAAGTAGCATGCATCCATCAACATCAATCATTGTGCATAACATAAAATCATGACATATACACAAAGCAAGAAAATCAAAACAACAAAAACATCACAAAAATGCAACACAAAAACATAGCAATAAGCATTGCCGGACACAAGTGCTCTTGCACTTAACCTCTTGGCATAGAAAATCGATGTCGGGGCTCAAATTGTCACTCTCCTACTTCCCCAAGAAGGCTACCATAGCCGGACCGCTCCACGGGAAGACGGGTTTTCGACGATTTCACCCCATTATGGCATCACCAAAAGGGTTAACACCCACCAAAAATAGGTCCAAATGTCGGGAAATTGCACATGCTTAACGGTAAACCATCTAAAGGCACCCTTGCACAAGTCATCTTGGGTCAAGCGACTCGTCGCTTTTCTCATGAAGGTCATTCCCTCATCGATTCGTCGCTTGAGGGGGTAGTCACACTTAGTCACCAATCAACAAGCACACACCCAATCAAAGCAATGACATGCATTCAAAGAATCATTGACAAAGACAATCACGCTCCTGCTTGGGGCAGTAAACAAGCAATAATCAAATTGATCAAACACTTGGCATTCCCGAAGCATGAACACAAGGTTCCCCTATGGACAAAAGGTTGCGCCCTTTGCCTAATCATGACTGATCAATGTCCAAGCTCAAGTCACACCTCACCAAAATAGGTTAACACTTGAAATCAAATTCCTTAGCTCGTCAGAAGCAAGGATTCAAGAATGCATGCCCTTTCCATACTTGGGGCATCAAGAGTTGGTTAGGTTACCAAGAAACCCTAATCATTAGTGCTTTGGTTATCTATTTTTGCTCAGCACTGCGTCACCCACAGCGCTTCCCAAAAAGGGGCATCTATAGACACCAAAATAGCACCAATCCGATTATGTGACTACAAACACTGATCGCATTGACACACACAGCCTTCAGGGCAGCCCTCAGAGGTCAAACAGTGGTCCTAGCCACTTACACAATAGTTTTGGAAGGTACCAATCCGGTTACATGACAGTGCTTTGGTTATTTCTCGTTTGCTTTCTTTCGACCATTTTGCCTTCCCTGGTGAGAAGGCCCAACTATCGAATGTATCCTCCAAGTCCCTTTTAACACCTAAACCCACTTAGGCAAACACACTTTAAGCACATGACAGCTCGCAAATCGCGACGTCACGATATCGTGACATCACGATATCACGACGTCACGATATCGTGACTCACGATCGCGTCGCGATATCGACTCACGATATCACGACAACATTCGATATCGCGATATCGCGACACTACCACGCCCGTTGGTGTCACGATATCGACCGAACAAACTTATGCAGACTTAAACCAATCAAAGGCATTAAGCATTCAAAAGCAAACATTAAAACATTTAAAAGCAAACATTAAACCATTAAAGCAGACATTAAACGAGTGGCAGCCGAAGACAGTCAATTATTGCCGCCTGCTGTGCATGCGCGCGTAGGTGGGCAGATTGGCAGTTAGAGGACTGTCACAAAGGCAGTCATGTAAGCCCAAGTCAGGGAGGAGTCTCCTCCCTCTTGGGAAGGCATGGCCGCCACGTGGCATCCCTGCGTGCCCTTCCAAAGAGACCCCATGGGTCTATAAAATGGTGGACTTTTCCCACCCAAAAGAGACAAGTTGGTAGACATTTCAAAGCAACGAAGTGCTACCAAATTAAACACCCGATTGCACTCCTTTTCGATTCATCTCTTCTACACCCGTAATCTCTTTCGCAAGAGAGGTTATTGGGTGGCTTTTAGAAGCGTGGATCCGGACCTAAACCCGACATTTTACCACATTTGATCCATCAATTCGACGACACCACATTCTCTGAGATTTTGAGCCCATCCCTAGTGGATTGGCGTCAAAGTCAAGTTCTAACGGGGGCGGCCCGCTTGGGCACCCCACACTTTTTGTTAGTTGCATGTTAGTCTATTCTGTCATTGCGAATATAGCCTGCATTACGCTTTATGTTGTTTACATAGTTCACAATCTGGATTTCAGAAGACGTTTATCAAATATCATCATGCTTTTGTCATTTTTGTTGTCCCACTAACCTGCAGGTAACAACATTGATTCGACGTCTTAACACAGTCAAATTCACGTCCTACCCGAGGATGAATAACAGTTGAATTCATCCTGCCAATGGACGAATTACAGTCAAGAGCAAATCGGTCGACTGTTTTAATGGCAGCGGCCCTCTGGTAAGGTTTTTTGATTTCTGTCAAAGTTGCAGGTTGCTTAGAGTTGTTTTGTTTACCGATTTAATCAATCTTTTGCATGCATTTCTCATTGAGTTCTAAAGTCAAATGCTTTATCTTTTTTTGTCACAGGTGCTACTAACGCCTTGGTTGTTTCTTTGATCGCAGGAGAAGCAACAAGAACCAAGGATTCATCATCGCGAGCGGCGGCAACACTTTGGCCCGCCCATTTCAAATGTGGGCATGCGAAAGAGGGATTACTAATCATGATTGTAACTAAAAACATGCTAACACTCCTAGCCCCTAAAACGGGAGGAAGTGGATTGTAACCGAGTTTGGAATCACATTAATATAAAAAGGGTTGTGCTCTTACTTTCTCCTTTATGTTTGGTTGATTCGATTACATGCGTCCTATTTCATGCATATTCGTTTAGCATCTAGTTAGTTTTGTTTTCATTGCATCTTAGTATTTCTTTCTTTCGGAATCTCATGCTTTCAATTCGTATCACGAAGACTTTTCACACTCGAAGAAATCAAACCGGAGGAGAAAAAGCAAGGGTTCGACTCCTTTGAAAGAATAATTAGAGTTCAATCAAGGAGAAACAAGGATTTGTAGTATGAGGCATCCAAATACAAACCAGGTTGTTGAAAATATACATTAAGATTTGAGAAAGTGGTAGATTGGAGTTGGAGCAGAGAAATTGCAAGGATAGAGAGCTACAAACCCTAATTCAGAGAAAAGAGGCCAAAGATGAATTGGAGAAGATAGAGGAAAGGAAGGAGAAGAGTGTACAACCTTGTTGAACATCCAAAAAAAAAATTAGGGATAAATTGTACCAAGGGTGGAAAAATTAGAAAATTACTTTTGAAAAGCATTGAAAATATAGATCGGGGTATTTCGGCAACTAGGTTAGAGAGAAATCATGCAAGAAAAGTGGAAAATGTGATTTTTAGGTGAAAAAGTGTTTGAAGATATGTACTGTATGATTTAGTGGTGGATTGTATGATCTTAGGAAAAATATTGTGCAAATTCGGGCACTTTTTGGGCTGTTTTAAAGCCATTTTGAGAAAATAATACAGATTAGTACAACCCTATATGATTTTATACCGCAATTGTAAAATTTGTAGAAAATATAATAGTTTGAAGACTGAATAGTTGTAGATTGAATAGTGTATAATATGGATGTGGTTTTTTATAATAAAACCATACAGGATCAAGTGGGAAAGCATATTGTATGATTTACAGTAGACTGTATGAATTCCAAAACACTTCTAATTATGGAATTGGTGATGTTTGAGTAATAGGATAATCAAAGGAATGGCAATAAAATGATTTCAAAAGAGGAGTTTGAACACCGGTTAAGAAGAATTGTAGTCAATAGGGTGGAATGGTCACCAGGACCCCTACACGAGAGAGATTACCACCTGTAGTAGTACCAAGGGCGATAGTTTTAGTCCCATGGTTTGCATGGTACTCATCCTTTGAGGAGAGCAAGATACAGGTCATGAGAGGGCAGAGGTACTAGAGGGTTGATCAAAGGAGAACACCACCAAGATACCAAGAGGATGATATGGCACAAGAGAGGATATCGAGGAGATAATTGAGGAGTGAAATACATTTCCTAGATTTGGATGAGAATCTGAGTAGCAAACTTGAGGAAGGTCAGGTTGAGATAGCAAATATAAAATTTGTACAACATGGAGGAGATGCATGCAGGAAGTGGTGGAGCAATGAACAGAACATGAATCACCCTCAAAGAAAATAGTTTGAAGAGGCTGGTGTAATTGTAATAGCATAAGTACCACCACACCAGAAGACCTTAGTCTATAACTATCTATTGCAAATGGTTTAGGCGTATAATATTGCAACTAGAATTACCTATGTCAATGTGGACAAGAGGTTGGTGGAAGTAGAAATCATGGTGGAGGTATTCAGGAAGACATTTGGATTGTCATAATATGACATGAAGGTAGTTAAGAAGTTGGTTGATCCGATTGAAATATATCATATCATCACTTCGCTCACCAATGTAAAGTCACTTATTGATGCAAATATCTCGATTGCAGGGACTCAAGGAATTAAGTGGATCTAGTTGAAAGGGAAATATTGTCGATGTGCTATGAATATTGTAATGGATCTATTATCAAGAGATACAAGGGCTACATATATGCCAATCTGGATGGCTCAGTATGAAGAAGGTATCACCAAAGGAATCAAGTATGATTGGGGTACCTATTTAGAGAAAAATATGCATGAAGTACTAACAAAGAGACCAAAGAATTTTGGGATGACTTTCCATGCCATTGGATTGTTGTTAAATGTTTTTACGGAGAAGGAAATCCACTTTCCAAGTTTGAAAAAACCTAGGGATATGAGGGATGGACATCCAACCATTTTGAGGTGGGCAAAGTCAGTGCTAGTTTAGAAGAAGACTCTAGAGAAGTCTCGAATAAAGAAAAAATAGTAGGCTACTAAAATATAGGAGGATACTTCTTTGGATGATGAGGATGTACACCCCCAGAGAAAAAGACCTAGGAATTTGGAACCTGAACTAGAGTAACATGCATTTCAACAATGGCAACAAAGGCAACCATCAGTTTAGGAAAGGGAGGAAATTATGGGGAGAAAATCCATCCCAATACAAATAATAACAAGGAGGCAATAGGAAATAATGGTGAATAATACCACTCCATAAAAATAAGCCAATGTTGTATAGAAGGATCAACAAGAGCAAGAGGGACAGTCAGACTTGGAGAAGCTGGAATTGCAGGATTGGAACTGGGCAGAAGTAGAAAATATGCTAAAATCCCCATAGATTTTCTAGCATAATGAATTTCAAATTTTAGAATCTTCAAAAATATTTGAGGATATAGAGATGAGGCAGATAGCACATGAAGTAGTAGCCACTACTTAGGATAAAAAGGAGGAAACTGAAGTGAGAGTGGAAGCCTTAGAGGAAGAGTTCAGAGAAAAGAATAAGCCCTATTTCAAATTTTTAATGGAGGGAAGTTCAAATTAGAGTGACGCACAACAAGAAATGAAGGTATCACAGGAACAAGCGAAACCTATTGTTGAAAAACTCATAGTGATGGAAACTCAGCAAAAATATGAGGATGAACAAGTGACATAATAACAATAGGTGGGCTCCATAAAATAGAAAGAAGCCCAGGAATCGATGGAGTAGCAACAATCTTAGCAGGAGATTGTGAATATAGATGGAAAGGTAGAGGTGGAGAGGATTTTGTAATAGACTCCACCAAGGGAAAATATAGATACAGAGAGAACACTACTAGAGCTTGGGGGAAGCTCTAGCATTCACATGGAATAAGAGGAAGAAATAACTCCTACAGATGAGGAATTATGGAGAATGTAAACAAGCTACCTTCTAGAGGTACCACAGTTTGACAAGATTAAAATTGAGGAGGCACAAGGAGCAGAATATAAGATAGAAATTTTCTTCTCTTAGATAGGCAATGCCATGCCCAGTGCCAAATTATAGTTTTATATTGGACGCATGGGAAAATTGAAGTTGTGGAAGGAACAAGTGTCTCTCGAGTTAGAGAAGATAACGAAATGGCTGAGCAATGAGGAGTGTACAAGAATAATTGAAAATATTTATGTACAACACCCATGGAGGTTAACCAAGGAAGAGGTAACCATGATGTTAAGAAGAGACAAGTTGCTAGAGGGAGTGATAACCAACTATAGGCAACATTCAAGGTTGTACTTGGATAGATCCAACTACCCAACTTATCCCATAAATACAGTAGAGTTGGAACATAAGAGGGTTACTGAAGGATTGGATCTCATACTAAGGAAGTTAAAATTCCTAACATATTGGATAGAGTGGCTGAGCATAGGATTGGATGAAATATATCAGCTCAAATAAGCTCAAAATGAGGAGATAAAAGTCACTCAAAAAGAAATTATTGCAATGGAGGAAGAATTACAAAAGCGTACCATTGCGACAAAGGAAAAAATAAAGAAATTGGGAGAATTGCTTAGTACCAAGGCTGATTTTGAGGCTAGACTTTGTTCGCTTGAAGAGAAGAAGTGACAAATTTCACAAACAGTAGAAGATAGGATTAATGAGTTTGAGGATCAACTCAGAGCAAGGGATGAACAGATGAAAACACAGTTGGTCGAGAAAGATGAGCAAATGGCGATATAGACCAAGAATATAGAAGAGATCACATAGGACAACAAAATATATAACAATATGGTCCTCGAGAAGCAAGTGCAATTGAGATCCAAATAAGATACTCTTCATTATTTGGAGGTAGTTATTCATCATCATCTATAGACCATCACAAATAAGAATAAATAATTGCAAGCAGATGTTCGAATAGAAGCACACTTGTAGGAGAAGCTGAATAAATGTGCCACTAATCATGAAAATCAAATGAGGGAACTCTTGAAGACTACCAAAGAGAAAGCTAATTTCCATGGGGTGAAAGTAGTGGAAATAGGGAACTACGCAGCCAAGTTGAAGAATGAGTGCGCAATTCTTCAATCCCAAGTGGATGACTTCAAATTTGTGGTCATGAATTATGAGGCATAACTTAAACAAAAGGATGAATCATCGAGGACATCGAACAAAGTAAAGGGGAGGGCATATGTAGGCAACAAATACACGTTCTAGAAGAAGTGATAAATATATTTACCCAATTTTGATAGTTTTGACAAGTTTTGTAAACCGTACAGGTAGGAGTAAATTATACAGTCAGGAGGGCAAACCGTACAAGGTAAAGGTAAATCATACAAGGTGCAATGAAGTAAAATGAAATGCATGGGAAATGTATTTTAGGTTGTAATTATGCATGTATTTGATTATTAAGGTGTTATACTTAGTAAAGGTCTTAATTAATGCATTCTGTTATGCATAGATAGTTATAAATAACTAATTGCCTCAGGAACCACTTTGGAACAACATGGGCAACATTATATAAGGCCCCATTTTCACTTTTGATATGCTGGTTACATTCTAGTTATGATATGGTAATATATTCTGGTTAGTCTGAGGATGCAATGAGTTTTGGCAGTGAGTGTTATTATTTATCTGTGATTGTGATTGGTATTATTGAATAATAATACAATTAAGAATATTTTATGGTTTCTCTCATGTACTATACGATCTTGGAATGGTGGAATAGCAATTGATGGTTTAGTTTTATTGCATGTACTTATTTGTGAGTGTTTTGGCTACTTTATGTATTCCTATGGAAGAATTGGATTGAACTAGCACTGGTGTAGCTTTGTAGGATGATCTATGATGATGGTAATATCAAGGAAGACATGTTGAACACTTTTGTATGATTTTTGGGCATCACCATTGGATATAAAACTCTCTCAAGCCTAGTTGATATGTTTTGCATGTTACTAGAAAAGGATTAATTACCATATTAAACCCTTAAAAAACATATCTGAGAGAGATTGGTCTAGTAGAGTATCCAATTTGGCACTTGGTTGTACCTTCATTTTGTAAAAATTATACACCAGAGTTCGTACAAATTGTACAAAATATAATTACCGAATTTGGCAATTTATGCGATTGAAAGGAATTTAGCCGATTTGGCAGTTTTAGGAAATCGACTGGGTTATAAAACTATGTACGCCAACTTGAAAAACCAAATTTGAAGAATTGGTTGAGTGTGGAATTGTACAAGCTCCTTCACTGTACGATGTTGGATCGTACAGTGTGTTGATTTGGGTTCCATACAAGTTGTTCATTAGGTGCAAACTAATAGTTTTAGAGACTATACGGTTATACGATTTAGTGCACAATTTGGGAATAGTAAATTGACCATCCTAAGATTTAAAAATCACCTCCCCACTTGGAATACTACACCCCTGTACTACATTCTCAACCACAAGTCTTGGTTTAAACTGCCTCACATTCAGTGATCGGTTTACACACTCATGAAATATCGATCTTATACCATTTGGTGAAGGGAAATCATAAATTACAATGTTGTGACCATAGGGCTGATTTGATTACAAATAAAATTGACCAAAAATCTTCAAGCTAGAGCCACGATCTTTCATACCAAACTCATTTTGGTGATCCTTGTTCCCCCTTTAAAAAATTCCATCAAATATTCTGGAAAGCGTAACTCCCCTTTTCCTGGCTAGGAAGATATTCATTTGAAATTTGAATTTTCATTTTCCCACCTAGAAATATATTCAAAACTTTCAATGGCACAACTTCCTGGAACCATAACTTTAGACTCAGGTTTCCTATTGGCTATTATAATATATCATTGGAAAGTTTACAAAGAGATCTACAAATATTAAATATCTAAATATCATTTCATCAAATTAAAATACTTTTTAAGGGCCTCTAAGGTCTTAAATTTTTATTTTTAAACCTTATTGGTAAGATTTATTGGGATGAAAACTTTAATATCTCTCAAACTATTCAGGATATTGGGATGATTATTTCACCACTATATACATTTTTCAATTCTACTTCTTGGGGTAAATTTTCAAGTCCATACATGCTCATTTAGGCTGACTTACTAAAAATAGTTGATGTGTTTTTTCACCTTTTTGGACTTCTGACTATCTTACACCTCTTAAGTGTCATCATGGACTCCAAAACAACTAAATAAACCTACAACCGAAAGAGAAAATGCAATTTTTATTTTTGGTGATGTAAAATTCTCTTTACACCACTAGATGCTCCTACAACAATTCATCATGGAATTTAGAAGAAAATCAGAGGCACCAAGTTAGTTTTTCATGTAACCAAGTGATGTTGCTCCATTCCCCACTAATACCATGTTGGAATTCACAATATTTTTTTGAAATGAATAGAAGTAATCCATCCGCTCAAATATTATACAAAAAGTTAAAAAGGATAAAATAAAATAGATTTTATGGGCATCCATAGGCACCATAAATAATTACCATATATTTAGATAATATTATACAACACCATGATGAGAAAATGATTAGTGGGAGAGGGAATTTAGCAATACCAAAACCCCAATTACATATTAAAATTTAACCTAAGATAACATAACAAGAGGGATTTAAATTAATAAATAAGTAATTAATATCAGTAAGGACTAACCCACAACCATAGGAGAGACTACTTAGTGTCATTATGGAATTGCTCTAGCAATATTATTAATTAAGCCAAATGTTAGAAACTTAAAGGTAGTAGAAGATGAAAGAAATAATTCAATGCTATAATAATATCACTAATGATAAGTTGTGGTACTAATGATAAGTTCTAGAAGGATATAGAGAGTTTGGTTGAAGTTATGGGGCATTCATGTCTATGTATAGTAGAAATTAAAAGGACAAGATGATAATAATCATCTAGGTTGACCCAACGATGAACAATGCTCAATAAGAGGTCATAATACTTGTTGAGACCATTAAGAATTACATAGGTAAAAAGAAATAGATGTTTGAAGACCTAAATATATTTATGAGAAAAATATATCCCAATGTTTATGAGCCAAAGGAGAAGATTCAAAACCACAACCAAGCTATCCATGAACTTTTTGAATATGATCTAAACAATACTATGGTGGCTATAAAAGTATACTAAAGTCTAATTATTTTTGCATGGACATCATTGAGTTGTTTTATTGATGCAGATATATTTACATGGGACTTATAAATCAATACCTAATCCCTAATATTCTAGAGTTTCTCAATTCCTTAGAAGAGTACCAAAAAATAAAGTAATCTCAATGATTTGTTGAAGATAATTGTTAGTAGAGGACAAAAAATAGTTTGATACCAGCCTTACATTAGTGTCATAGTAAGCATAATCTCATTTAGAAGACATGGTAGATATTTTAGGAGGTAGCATAGAATAATCATTGGCACCAAAGTATTTATTTTTTCAAGTAACATTTTCTACAAGAATCCTACTAAAATTATATTAAATAGCAAATCCTAAGTGTATAATAAGAAAATTATACATGTTTATTTATATAAAATCTCAAATAATAAAGAGATAATGACTAATTGGAAATATTCTTATTTATCTATGTATGTGGATATATGCTTACTTTCTTCTATGAAGTGTTTGATATTTGATTGAATTAGTCAATTCATTTTTTTTATTAGGATTTGACTGAATTAGCTACAATCTTATGAAAATTGTTTGATGAGTGAAGAGGCATTGATACTCTACCATATCTAGAAATATTAAGAAAATTTAGCCTTCCTAGTTGTGTAACTTCTAGAAGGAAGTTCTTATTAGGGGAGGAGGATGTAGCGTCCACCTCCTTGACTCCATTGAAAAATTGAGACTTATGGATGAATACTAGGCCAATATAGACACTAGTAATGCATGATTTGAATGGATCGATAGTAATGAATAAAATATTTTAAAACGTTATTATATTTCTTAATAATATTTTGATGGATTACATGCAATGATTCATATTTTGAATCCATGTCCCACATTAGTAAATGCAATTACAAATTAGGTATTATTATTATTATTTTAAGAAATACACTAACTACATGAAAAAATATTTTATATTTGTACGTGTTGAAGGCCATGGTACAAGATAAAATATTATAAAAACAAGTATGGATTTTACATTATAATCATCTTGCGATATCTCTTGTTGTCATGTCGTATATTGTGATGTAAAACTACCATATGTTCTAGGTCAAAGTTATGGAGTCTCAATGTGTCCTACCATGGAGGATAAACCTAAAATAATTCTAATAGATAACTAAAGGGTCACTTAAGTAATAATGTCATTAAATTATTCTAGAGGAATTCAAATGAATCGTCTAGGCATTAAAAGGTAATATTTTGGGGTCCAATGTGAATGAAAAACATTACCCTATTTTTACCAAGTGCTAAAATTATTAAATACCACTCTTATTTTATCACCAAGGAGAAGGTTGACCTAAATAGTAGAATTGGAAAGATACATATAGATGTGGCATATGGAAGCCATAAGAAATTCAAGGAGATAATGAGAAGATATGGAAAGAAGAGAATAATAACATATAGACCAAAAAACAAAAGAGTAGAAGGAAGAGGAAGGAGAAGGAAAGAGGTGAGAGAGGATCCATGTAGAGAATGGAGGGTAAAAAACTGATGACATATTATATAAGGAATAGAATATAATAATATGAGTAGTATTTGGTAATAGTAGCCTTCTAACCTATGCCATGTGATGTTAATGCAAACTCTCACCAAATATATTTACTACCCTCAATTTAACAATAAATAAATAAATAAATCTAACGAGTAAAACTATAGGTTCCTCTCCTTAGTCAAATACCTATAAATTAGTAATACTTGTTATGTTTTAATGTGTTGGGATTGACAATATTTTGTTTGGATATAATTAAGTGTTAAATTTCATGTGTTGTCCTAGGTAGTCTACATGTTATGGTTTAGGATCAGTGTTAGTATGTTTCTTTTGGTTTTTACTATTGTGAAGCTTTACTTAGAACCCACAAGCTATTGAATAAGTAGGTGATATTTTTGGTCCCATTACTTTCTATCCTATAGGTTAGTGCATTGATGAGAAAACAAGTGAGTTCTTGAGGGAATAGTTGAGCCTTCAAGTCTCACTATTATTCATCTTGCAAAATATTTGTGTGGTGCATACAATTTGGGAAATAGGTCATTTGGGTTTCAAACAGGGAGTTAGGATAAAGGGTAGTATGGGCTACAAAAATGCTAGCATGAAACAAATAATGGTAGGCTCTCCATGTTGGGCATCAACAAGAAAGGAGTGGGTGGAGAGTATCTCCTATAAATAGATTTTAGAGCATACATGACATATTTGAGAATGGATAAAGAAAATATACATATACATACATACATATATGTGTGTGTGTGTATCTATGTGTATAAAGCATGGATTCTTCAAAACCAACCTAGCCTATGAGGTTGATAATATTTTAAATATCAATGTATCTAGGTGTTTTGCACTTTTGTATTGTTTAAAATTTTATTATATATACTTATGATTTGAGGAACTATGAACTCTCTAAAGAGGGATGCAATCCCCTAAAGTTTAAAATTATAGGAGCAAGTGAGGCTTCTCTAAAAATGCATGTGGCTTGAATACAAAATCAAACTATGAGGATGGTAAACTTGAATCTATGACATGTATTGTTTATATTCATGTTATAGTTATACTACAAAGAATCAAATGATTGATTTGATGCACTATATATATTTTTTGTATATTTGTTGATGCACTACTAGTTATGTATGGATGCTTGTTGGACTAGTGATATGTTGATTCAAGGGTGCAAACAACATTGTGTAGGTGTTTGACCTAGGAGTATTCATGCTTACTAGAACCTCCATGGTAATGTTGTAGCCCATGTGTGTGTATGTGGAGGCATCATGTCCTTTCTATTGATAGTGTTTGACCAGAAATGATGATAATCAAAATCCCATTCATATTTTCATATTGTTCTTTTCATTTTAATACATATTTTCATGGCGTTCTATCTCCACCATTGATCCACTTTAAAAGTGGATCAAAATATTAAATTTTTATTTAATAAAACAGTGATCCTATAACATGGTATTTAAACCTTTAGTCTCTTTACAATAAATACTCTATTCACAGTTTCAAGACCTAGTGGTTAATATTGTGATATATGAATCTTTTTAGAAAATTGCATTTGTATATTTAACCATTGTTAATAAAATTTTAGAGTGGAACACTACTGTATTATGGCTTTGGACTATATTCTATGAGACTCGAGTTAAAACCATGATGGAGAGTGTATGAGAGTATACAAAAACAAACCATAATAATTGTAGAACTTGAGATTCTTTTCTTTTTTGTAAGATTAATAAAAAAGAGGGTTTTAATGGGATCCCACAACCACTACAAAGAAAGCCACAAAGGTGAGAAAGACTGAACAAAACCTCGAAAGATAAACTAGAGGTAGAGAAAAGAACTACAGACACCCAAACCTCAAGGTCCAAAACAAGGGAGAATTGAGATAGTTCTACACCAGCTTATCAAATCCCTGAGCAACATCAGTAGCTAAACGGATTACATTCTCATACCAATCCATGATCGACTTAAAAGAGCACCAAATATTACATTGATTGATATCAATAAGTTTTAATTCATGAAAGACAACATGTTTCAAATCCACAAGAGCAACCGGAGCAACCAGAGCAAAAACTTCCTCCATAGATTTCTCCTAAGAGCAATTCCTAGGAAGAACTTTAGAATAAAAAGGATAGAGGGAGGATAAGGATTGTCACCCTTACCTTGTTTATAGTGTAACCGTTTGGACTTATGTTGTTCACCAGTAACGCCTGAATAGGAAGGCTTTCAATGCAGATCAAAAAAGTCTTTGGTAATAAATTTAGAAAGGTTTTAATGGGATCCCACAACCACTAAAAAGAAAGCCACAAATACGATAAATACTGAACATAACCTTGGAAGATAAAATAGAGTCAGACAAAAAGAACTACAGACACCCAAACCTCAAGGTCTAAAACAAGGGAGAATTGAGATAGTTCTACACTAGCTTATCAAAGCCCTGAGCAACATCAATAGCTAAATGGATTACATTCTCAGACCAATCCATGACCGACTTCAAAGAGCACCAAATCTTACGTTGATTGATATCAATAAGTTTTAAGTCACGAAAGACAATGTGTTTCAAATCCACAGGAGCAACCGGAGCAACCAAATCAAAAAATTCCTCCATGGATTTATCCTAAGAGCGATTCCTAGGAAGAACTTTAGAAACAAAAAGTATATAGGGATGGGAAGTATTGTCACCCTTATCCTATTTACAACGTAACCGTTTGGATTTATGTTGTTCACCAGTAGCACCTGAATAGGAAGGCTTTCAATACATATCAACAAAGTCTTCGATAATCACTTTAGGTGGTAGGTCAAATTTAACAGTAGGACTAGTTGAATGGGCAATGACTTCCACATTTGAAACCCTACCCCAAACCCCTTTGGAAGAGACTTGAATATTTTTAGAGATCTTCTCTAGGCCAGTACCAAAGGTGAAGAAGTAAGTATCTTCACTCCCATCAGAGTTCGACCCAGAAGCCAATCGAGAGCCACCACCAGGGGAAGGGGACTCCACCATCAACTTTGTACCAACTGCCTGGGGATAAGGAAGATCTGCAAAAGGTTTAAGAAAATCATTAGCATTAATACCACGCTCAAAAGCAGCCTGTTCAAACACCAACAAAGCCAAACATTTATGGATAGGGGTAACACCACAACCACCTTGAACATTCAGGAAGGATTTCTTCATGGAATAAAAAAGAAACAAAGGAATATTCATACAAGCTTTGTGTCTTAGATGGTTTAAAAACATAGCATGAAAGCTCCTAATAATTTCATAATAAGGATCAAGGGTAAAATAGTCCATGATAACCCTAGCAACCCTATTCCAAGGAGGAGGAAAAGTTGCAGCGCTGAAACCATGGTGGAACCTGATATTCTTAATTTCTTGGCACTAATGAAATTTTCAACCCATGGTGATTGATTTTTAAAAAATCATCAATTTCTCTCAAAAAAAATGGTTGCACAAAAAAAAGGACAATGGATAAAATTTTATTTTAAAAATCCATTTTTCCTCATTTACTTACTTTTCCTTCTCTTTGAATATATAGACATTGTTTTTAGAGTGAAAACACTAATTCTAAACTAATTTTTAGGATCATATCAAAATTTTGACAGTGTTTATGCATATTTGTAGAGGTATTCCCTCCCCTCAACAAGAAAAAAAAGGTTTTGTTGGTTTTTTTTCAAATCTTACTTTTTTTTTGTTATTTTCAAGCATGTAGGCTAGGCCTTAGGGTATTCTATTACTTTATTTTTCTTTTTTCCCCTCCTATTTAAAAATATAAATGAATTATTCGAGTGAAGTCCTTGAAACCATAGTGAAAAGTAATAATCCTCAATTAACTGCAACCTAACCAACTCCTTAAACTATAGTCCCAAGTCCAAGCCCAATAAGAGACCTAATATAAAAGCATGGGATTAATAAAAACTTGTTAAATCAATTATTTTATAAACACTATGATAAGAACATGTAAGGAGACATCCATCACCTCAAATACTATTTGCTTGAGAAACCTAGACATGATGTGGATCCTTGTCCTAATATAGATGATTTGATTAGAAATGAGATGAAGGCTTGGCTGTGTAGAAAAGATACCAAAAAATTGAGCAGAAAAGGGCAAGAGTTGTAGTGGGACATTGATTGGTATCTGGGATCTCTTTTTATGGGGATAAGATCAAATTGGAGGATGTTGATGTCACGATTAAAAAATCTATTCTTATCCCTCACATATGATAAGGTAGTATTAGTAGGAGTGGGATGAGTGTTGGATAAGGCTCCAACTTAAGACAGTATACTTTAGAATACTACATGAGGGAGAGACAAGGCAAAGGATATAAGGTCAACTACAACTATTTTTGGTATCACTAAAATATCCCTTCAAATTTTGAAAAACCCTTATTAGGAAGCCCTAATAAGGCATTGACAAGTCTAGAAAAGGGGTTAATACATATTCAAAAGAGATTTAATTAGACCATCGTTGGAGGAGTGTATTATCAACACATGTGCTCTTATATAAGAGCAAAAAAATACATGGAGGACAAGGGACTATACCATTCTTTCTAATGGATGGATGAATGCAAGAAATCACATGCTCCTAAACTTCATGGTGGATTCGAATGCATCCATGGTCTTCATAATGTAGGTTGATACCTTGTGAGAGATGAAGAATACATATTTTTTATTCAATTTTCTAGAGGAGGTCATGTTATAAAAAGGAGTGGATAATACTGTCCAAATAGTGACACACAATGTAGTAACATATATATGTATGGGTAGACTTATCAAGGGGAAAAAACCCTCTATTTTTTTGAGCCCATGCACAACCCATTGTTTTGACATCATGCATAAGGACATTGGCAAAATGACATGGGTGAAGGATATGATAGAAGAGGCAAAGAACTCTCCACAATTTACCCAAAAGCACATATGGGTGTTCAAGTTGATGAGATAGCACAATTATGGGAGGGACATTCTTTTCCAAAGGATCACTCTATTTGTCTCTAATTTTATCACCTTGCATAGTCTTCTAACAATATCAACCACTTTGAAGCAATGTTCATGAGAGAGAAATGATATGCTTCACTATTTCTTTTTCAAAAAATAAAGGGGAATAAATCTAGAGGTAAGTGTTCAATGATTCATTTTGGGTGAGAATCAAGAAAATTGTCAAGGTGATTACTTATTAAGTTCAAATTTAATTTTAAAATCTTATTTTATACATGAAATTTTAGTATTATTTTTTCTAAAAATTTAGTATTTATTATTCAATTGCAAGTGACAGAACCCTTAGTAAGGGTTCTTCACCTTGTAAATGCTGAAAATATGGCAATGGATTATCTATATGAGGTAATGGATAGAGGCAAAAATACCATTGAACAAGGGTTCTTCACCTTAAAAATGGTGAAAAAATGGTAATGGGTTATCTATACATAGAACCAAAGAGACCATTGAACACTATTACTATGGCAACTAGCATAGGTGCATCATTAATAACAGATAAATGAGGTAATACCATTGACCTATTCATGAACCAATTTGATACATCATTGATAAGAGATAGATGAGGCAACTCCATTGACCTATTTATGAACCAATTCTATGCATCATTGATAAGAGATAGACAAGGTAACTTTATCGACATATTCATGTCACAAGGTGTTTCTTCCTTTACATTAATAGTCTTATTAGTGATGGAGAGGTCCAAGTGGGGTTCTATTCATACACAGAGAGGATGATAGCTAATCCTGATAAACATCATCTTATCCCTACTATGTTATAACTTTATAAGGTCATGGGAGGGGGCTTGTTTGCATCCTCTTTTGCTAAGGAAGTAAGGTCAACCTCACAACTATGTAAAGCATTTAAACTTTAAAGGTTTAATGTTTTTGAGTTTTTCTTGTAGTTTATGAATGTTATTATTTAAAAATTCATCTTTTTTGCAGATCTATAGTGGGGGGACTATAGTTCCAAAATACCTATTATGAAGGGGATGACTCTCCATATCTTGAGTTAGCCTTGTAGCACTTTTAGGTGTGAGCATAATTGGTCTCTATTTGAGGCCATACACACCAAGAAGTGCAATAGGTTAACCCATGAGTGCCTCAATGACCTTGTATTTCTACAATACAATCTTCGGTTTCACACCAAACAAGTGGATGGTAATAAATATTATGAGGCAATTGAATTGGATGAACTAAATTCATTATGTTATTGGATTGTTGTGTCATGTGGATACGATGTTTACTATAAAGAATGTGAAGGTACTTGAAGAAGACATGAAATATTTAAGAGGATTGAAGAAGATATACCATGATAATATGATATCTATGAAACCTCTAATTCAACCATTTGTTTAAAGCCAAAACCAACCATCGAAAATAAAAAATAATATATATATATATCAACTTTACACTCTAATTGTTGTTTTATTTTATTAAACAATTGAAAATTAAAAAAATCCCAAGTTTTTTAGTTGTCCTGGGTTACCGATAGACTGCCAAGCTTATGCTTATAGCCAGTTGATTATTTTCCAACTATATATTTAACAATGTGTATAACTTTTAATCCACTAAATGGACTTGCATGAATGGTGCATGATGCAGTGCCCCAAAAAAACACGGCGGAATCTAGATTATTCGTGCGAGTGCATTTTTGGGAACGCATGGGTAATTCTACGTTGCACAGCAAATCGAAGTCAAACTCACGGATATCATGTGATCCCTGGAAATTAAGGGAGGCTGCACGTAATGTAACATGTTAGTGATATCAAGCGAGGTTACACGTGATGGCTTAAATTCTTTAAAATAATATGTCACGAATCGAACATCAACTCTACAAACCATAAAATACATTGACAGAAATAATAGCCCACACGAAGAGATTATGCTATTCAAGAATGCCATAAATTAAGTCCGGAATTGGCGTTTTGGAAATTTCATCGAAAATTACACTTGCACGAAAAGATTGAACTTTCAGGCCTGAAACGTGTCTGAGAGTCTACCCAGTTTGCTTCACTTTCCCAAGTCATAAAGATTCCTTGTTACATGTCAGGGGGAGATAAAAGAGGAACAGGCGCTTCTCTAATTTTTGGTATGTTGTGCTAAGACTATTCCCTGCTCGGACAAGTATGCATTGCAGCAGGGACATTGGCTTGATCATTTACCTTTGCAAACCGAGCAAAGCTCAACTCAGAACTATTTCTTTCAAAATCTTCGGTGTCTGGCTCCTCTTTTTCGTTGTCCTTGTTAAGATGTTCCACTGTACTAGTTTCTTTGCCGGGAATGGGATGTTGTTCTGTCGGTTCTCTATTCTTATGGAATCCAGAATTATTGTCGAGAGGAGTGGCATGAAAGCGAGAGTGATAAGAAGGAGATGCTGTGTCCGTGTCAAAATCTGAGAGTTCATATTCTGATTGTTCGAATCTGCGGGGAGAAGTTTGTGCACTTTCCAGGTCTCTTGCGCTTTTGTAATTTTGAAGAAGATGGACTGGAGATAATCCTTGAGTTGGCGTAGTTTGTCCGCTTGATAGGTTGCCTGATCTCCTGTTCTGTTTAAGGTTTCGCTTAGCACTCCGATGCCACCTCTTCAGGGACTCGGCTATCCGTTCATCGAATATCGTTGTTTTCATATTTGAGCCCATCTGAAAACACGAATACATTCCGAGATTCACATACCATTTTCTGAAAATAGATTTTTTAAAAAAGTATATAAAAAATATAATTTCGAGATGAAATCAGTTGTCAAATATACCTGTGTGACAAGAGCATAAAGAGGGAGGGTGACATAGCTGCATAAGATCTGGACGACGACCCTATTCATTGACAAATCAATCATCGGTCAGTGGTCAGTCGAAGTATTTGTAAATAAGAGCAATGCAAGATAACAGTTTAGTGGTCCGTCCAAGTATTTGTACGAAGAACTTAACGTTTAAGTCACATCGATAATATTTTTGGTAATCTCATTTCCTCATGATATCTCAAAGATAAATAAAAAATAATTCACGGCGAACATTTGTAAGCTTACCCTACGGCCAATTTGCTTGCAAGGTCTATCTTCTTTTCATGGAAACAGGAATTCAGACCATATTCGTACTGCAAGGATATACCATATGCATGTAAGATTTTCTAAAATCATTCAACCAAGCTAAGTTTTTGGATAAGGGAAGCTCACGGAAAGCTCTAAAAATTAAATGGGAGGCAGCTACTTCACTTTCATGAGTAGCATTAAAAGGCTTACCCATGTCCAAAAGAAAAACGCGAACTGGAAAGCGTTCTGTAAAACAAATTGCAAATATTTAGCCGTTTCTCAATTGCAGCTATTGAAATTTGTGCGGTATGTGATGACTATAGGTGAAATTTAACATTTGGGAAGATTATTGGAAGTTCTCTAATTGCCTATCTAACCTCGAAGAGAGTGAAGTGAATAAGATAAAGAATCCATCGTGGACGACCAAACCAAAAAAATTTATCGTTGGGCTTCACCACTGGAGCTCCTTGGACAACAGGATTACTGGCTTGGATTTCTAACGCCATCTTGGTTATTATAACTTGCAGTTTTGTTCCGACTATCAAAAGAATCTGCAAAGTAGAAGATGACAATCAGCATTATAAAGCTGTCAAGTAGCTATGTAAATGATTTAATTGGAATCAAAACTTGAAAGTATTGGATGCTCTTACGATTAATGGAACGAATGACAGCCAAAAATGTGTGAACCACCCTGCATAAATAAATCACATGTACGTCAATCTCTAAAAACATGACTCATACATAAAGTAATTTGGACGCAACATGTTCTAAAGCTTGCGAGATTTACCATGTGCGTTGAGAAGCAAAAATAACACCGCGAAAAGCCACAGAGGTGGACTGCACATAAATTCCAATAATTTTGCACCCAGTAAGATGAGTGAACGAAAAGAACTGGAAGGTGTATATAACATTAAAAATATCTTTCTTAAAGTATTATAAATGCGCACGCACCTGATGGAAACAATAACGTTAAAGTCATCTTCCAGAGATCTCTTTATGTATTTTCTAAAATCAAAACTCCTGTTTGGAGCAAAGTGGGCCTGCGATAGTAGACAATATCTTCAAAATAAGTATTAAACAGGAAATGGCACGTTAAAATTTCCATATGAAGTCGCCGTTATAATATAAAGAAATGACGTGAGGCATACAAGTATAAAGCCATGGCGCAATGTCAAATAATCGACTTTGGGCACCGATCTAACGAATTGTCTGAAGAAGCATACCTGCAAAGTCAAGTCTTATGAGAAACGCGTCACTCGTGACGTTGACAAATTGCAATAACGGAAGAGTACATGGTCAAGGGATAAGAAATAAAAATAAATAAATAATTTAATTAATTAATTAATTACAATCCAGATGAGAACGGGCGTCCGAGACCAGAAGCTCATATGCCTCTTTCCAAAAGTTGTTTGACGTGTAAATCTGAATCTCGCAGGATCTGCATTATCATTGTGATAAACAGATGTAGATTCTAAGTTCAAAATAAAACTGCGAAGGGCAAATTCCGTCAAATTGAATACTTTTACATTTAAGATTTACACAGTACCTAAAGTTTTTCATTACCCCTATAAATTGAGGAGGGTATGGAGAAATAGAATCATATACTAACCGTTGGAAAATTCATAATCCATTGTTGTAGTCTCTTGCTCCCATGCTTTCCATCTATGCATCTGGATATATGACAAACAATTATATTTTCTGTTAAGCCTATGATATGACATGTTCAAAAAAACCATAATCTTGTGTGCATCTTAAATTGATTAGATTAGTCTTCTCTATGTACCATTAATGCAGGAAGAGATTTATTACACATACTTTTGCCTGACCTAGGGCCATTGTGATAATGCAGGACAAAACGTGAATAACGGCCAATACGAAAACGAAGATATGTAGCTGGTTAAGGCCATCTTGGGAGATAAGCGGCACCTTTCCCTATAAAAGATTAGCAATATGTCAATAAAATTCTCCAACTTGAAGATAAAACCAAGCGAGAACGAAGCTCGCAATCTGGTTCGTATGACTATTTTATGTGCTCAAGCCTTACTTGCTTCCCACAGTAACCAGTTTCTGTCACATTTTCTGCCAGGATACGCCCCAATGGAATCTCTATGGGACCTCCTCGTAACATTAGCTTTCGATGGTGCCCTATTAATGAGAACTTCATTGAATCGTCATCATCTGTAGAGGCCTCCTCCTTAGAACAGGGAAGTAACGAGTCTCCTAAGCTTTTAGATATACAGATCTTTGAAACTGGCTTCTGCCCAACGGTCAGTAGAAGCGAGATGAATCCCAGAAGCATGAGTTCTGTATTCGCATTAAAATAAATTAGCCAAAGAGAAAAAAGAAATATCTTTGCGAGCTACGAAAGAACCCACCCACAGTTCAATTGTGGATTACCTGCTTTGACCTTTTCGAGTGCTTCACTCAGGGATTTCTTGCGCCTTTTTGTGAGCCACTGCATGTCAAATACAGACGACAGTTTACAAATCACGGTAAGGTCTTTAAAACATTTCCACATATTATTTTTAACACAGCAGACAGCTTGCAAATTTGAAAACGAATTGTGTTGGACTTACCTTTGCGACGAGGTTTATGGCTAGTTCGATTAATATCGAAATAACTACAAAGGCCAAGCAAACAATAGCAAAAGCCCATGTTGGCGTCTGTTCTAAGGACCGAGAATCTCCATCGCCACCTCCTCCTCCTGCCATGTCTCTCTAATTCTCCTGAAATCAGTATGATTTCGAGATCACGTTTCTTCCGAATTAACTTTTAAACCCGAGGCGAGGTTGCTATGCCTAGCATGTGTAGCCGAAATCTAAATTTCAGGCTCTCTCTCTCTGCTTCTAAATTCTCAATAACAAATATAAATAGAACGTAGATATCATCCTAACAGAGTGAGATCAACAAATCATAACAGGCGGTGTTAGAACATTTCGCAGATCAAAATTCTCCGAAGTCGGCCGTTACTTATAATATAATACGCAACCAGCAAGAAACTGAGCTACCAACTTCGGCGACTAAGTAAATTCAATGGATTACTATTTATTAGGTGAAGTCGTCAATACACGTAAGGCAAAACGACAAAAAATCAACAACATTAAAAAGCGGTTTATAGTAGGCTTGACGGATCTATTACAGTACCCTCGACGGAACAATTATGTACGATCTTCCCACGAATTTTCATCCCTCAAAAAATGCAAATTTTATACTCCACATGTCCTCGGTCCACGGTAGGCTGAGATTTGACCTCACAAATGAAGACCAAATCAGTGATAAAAATAGAAAAGCTAACGATGGTAAATACAAAACACGTAAGGGATTTCAAGTCTAGACTCTTGACCCCACGCGTTTCAAATTTAATATTCCATGATATCACCTTCAATTCCTCCTGAGAAGCAAATTTCAACAAACGTGATTTGCATGAGTGTAGCAGCAAATTCAACAAATATCAACACACGTGATTTGATTTGCATGAGTGTAGCAGCAAATTCGTCCATGAACTCTCTGCTTATTAAGGCCTTTATCTCCGTCGGAAGGGCATCGTCTAAAACGCGGGTCAGGCTCAAGGAGGAAAAACAAGAACGCGTTACATCTGTGAGCCAAAAAATCACGTTGTTTGCACAGGGAATTTTGTGATTATTTTTTTTTGTTACGGAGCGTTTGGTTACAGTTACTATTTTTAATAACTGGTAGCGGAAGGTTTAAACCTCCCACCAAACCTATCCGTCTAGTTAATTGTTGACCCGGCGTGAGATTAGGACCGCAGGTCGCTCGGGGTTCGTCTCAGAGGATTCAGAGCAGACTACTTCCTTTACATAGGTTTGAACCATGTCTCTTCTCAACAAATGCCCATCCAAATTACACTTACCAATTCACTTAACCTTCTAAGAGTTAACTATTAAAAGGATTATTCATCACTGCCGGTCTGATAAAGTGCAGGAGGAGGGTTTAGAATTCGAAGCCTTTGATCAAGCAACCAAATATCAATCGTTTTATGACATAATACAAATAATATAAAAAATGATCAAATTAAGTTATAAAATAATTGCTGGTGATTTCGACTAATGCAAATCACAAGACCATCGGCATAGAGTAATGATTTAATACTCAATCAGCCTTCTAAAGATGGCTTATATGGCTTAAAAAAATATTCTGGTCCGCAAAAGCTTACAATAAAAATAAGTATAAGCCTTTGTCTTCATAAAATATAATTAATAATTATTTATTAGTCAACATTACATTTAAATAAGTTTAATTTAATTGATTATCATATTTTACGTCAGATTTATTATTTCCAATGCATCGTACTAAACATTAACTTCTTACTCGTCACCTAACATAAATATAATTATTTTTTATAAACCTTAATATTTACATTCTTAACTAATATTTAAAATCAATTAACATTTCATTACAATTATCTTATGACTATATATTTTACATAAACAAAGTAAACTAAGGGAAAATGCTATTTAAAAACCACTAGGAGTGTTCTAAGATCTATACGATTATATATTTAAAAGTTAATAAAATGATAATTAAAAAATAATAATAAAAATAATAAGGGTTTATAATGATATTTTGTATAAAATTAAATTCTTAACAAAATGTTAGAAGAATTATTCAAATCTAACGATTAATAAATAAAAAGAAAATAAAGTGACATTATATTTATATTAACGAAAATTTAATCAAAATTTTAGATAAAGTATTAAGAATCTAATTATCCTTAAAAAGAAGGAAAAATAATATGATTAGAGATGAGACTATTTTAGTAAAAGAGATCTCTTCAATTCCATCATTTTCATAGTACAAGGATCTTTTTCGTTAATACCATCTTCAATATCATTAGACTTCTTTAAGGATTAATCAGTTTTGAAAGAAAAGACCTTTCTATAAGTAATAATCATTTAACGAAATATGTTAATCAATCTCTTAGTTTTAACTTATAAAGGCCACTACCATGATAATGTGATAAAGTACTTATAACTAAGGAATTTAATTTCTCTAATGTGAGAGACCCAACCTTGAATAAAGAATATAAATTATTACCAACAATTATAAGGATGTGGAACAAGAATATAACATTAAATGAAAGGATACTTTTGTCAAGGATCAAATGTGTTGCCCTAATTATTTTCAATAGGAGGAAATTAATTAGTACCCCTATCTTGTCACTACTTCTTGTAAGTATTATAGTTTTTGTTACACATCTATTCCAAAATTTTAGATGATCAATAAGAAAATAAAATTTTAAAAACCATATATTACATCTTCCATCATTCAACCAACACGAAAAACTTTAATATCTTATTTTTATCTACAAATATAGCATGAAAATATTTATTTATCACCTTATTTAACTTAATAATTATTTTCTAAGACCATAAAATACACTTTGGATTACGTTATTAGTTGAAGTACTAGCCCTAGTCTTGGTTCGCAGTGTAGTGTAGTTGCTTGATATCAAAAATTTGAATAATTTACTTATACACACATAGTTATATGATCTTGGTCAATTAAAGGATCAACAATTCATCTACCATGTCTCCCTTCAAATATAACTATTCTAGAATATATGAAAAATCCTATCATAAATTAAAAAAATTCAAAGACATGAAAAAATAATATCTACTTTTAATACTTCTTTAATAAGATAGCAAGAATATTTATTTTCAACATACTTCTTTAATAAGATAGCAAGAATATTTATTTTCAACTTTTATTTTTCACAAAGAACTCCAAATTTTGTGTCCTTGAGTTTAATAGTATGTCCATAATTTTTATTGAAAACATGAGTATTTTTATTTTTGAAATAAACCAAATAATTTTAAATAAGCATAATAACCAATAGAATTATAAAAATAACCTTGATCATGTAAATGATCCAAATATTATTATTAAAAATATTTTTCTTTTAACAAACAAGGATAACATAGGAAACACAATGGGATAGACATATACAGAAAATAATTAAAAAGAGTTTTTTTTTTTTACTATTTCAAGCATTCACAAGCCAATCAATGAGTATGTTTCAAAATTGATTTTTCCAATAATTTTAAATAATAAGTTCCTTCCATAAGAACATCTATAAAAAAATATTATTTCTTAGTATTTAAATAAAGGATTATAATTAGTTCAAATACTTTTAGCTCGCATTCTACCAGTATCATTGAAAGAGTGAATGTTAATAAAATTCAAAGATAAATTGAAATATCCATAAAACATCTATAAAATATTTTTTAAGACGTATTAAAAAACTCTATACCATTATTTAAATAATTTCTCCACTATAATATTTTTTATATATTCTCATTTCAAATTAGGATAGGGCTAGAAGTATGAGTGTTAAATTATTCATCAAAAAGGTTGAGTTACTTTGGTCCTATTTGAGTATTTGTATAGCTATTTAAGTTGATGAGAAACATCCAAATACCCATGTCCATTAGATAATTTTGCATACTTGTGTAATTTTCATAGCCTATACGTATCTAAATTGTCTTATACATCCTATAATTTAAACAAAATTTGAATCATAAATTAAAATAACCCACAATAGCATTTGTATGGTCATTACGAAAATATGGGTCTCTATCTATATTTATGCATATGAATGTATAACCTAATTAAAGGTACCTAAAATTTATTTCAATCAAGGTAACTATTAAAGATATTATTCCTAATCAATATTTTATTTGTTGTTTCTAATTTTTCTCATTACTCTAAATTTCAACTTATTCAAGTTTACTGTACAAATTTTAGACAAACTATGATCTTAATAATATGTGTACCTTTAACCATGAATCAATTAAAAACGAAAATAAATAAATAATAAAATAAAATATCCTAAATAAATAAGGTAGCTTAGCATCACTCAATGTAATTATTATTGTAATCATAGTTTTACTTACATAATTAATTGCTTGTATTTTTGCAACTTCTTACGATGTTGTCACTTATGTTAGATTTATATTATATGTTACAGCTGAACCATTACATGAAAACATAAACGGTGATAATAAGCCATGACAAGTTCTAAAAATTAGTCACACATAATATATGGATTCAATAATCCATATTTTTAAGCTTTGAATGCATTGATGCTATTAAAACTAATTAGTTAATATATAGTGCACAATATCGTGTCCATCAACACCACTGTAAAGAGAAAAGTGTTTATGAAGATCTTAAATGTTAAATATAGTTGAAATTGAGTGTTGCGTTTACTTTATATCTACTAAAATCCACATAAAATTTAGAAAACTATAATATAATATGGACTCTTATGACAACTTCACTAATATGTTAAAAATCGTCTAGCTATTTTTAGTTTGAGAAATCTTACTGTGGATACTTAGATTTAAGCATTGAAACTTGGACTTCTTGAAATTGAGTTGTTCTCTAAGTATTTTTCATTTTATTTTGTTAGTGCATAACAAAAATAATAAATATTTGAAATTAGATAAATTTTATTATATTTAATAAATTTTTCTTATCTATTTATTATTATTAGAATATTTTTTGAAATTCATAGTATTATAAACTTTAATCACACTATATTAAGCATGTAAGGAATTTCTTGAAATATGCAAGGGCATGTTATTATTGTTATAAACCTGTTCTTTTTTGAGGGTATGTTTTTCATTATCTTTATTGTTGAGTATAATTTTAACTATTTATATATTATATGAGGTTATATTAATGTAAAAGTAAAAAGATAAAATAATTTTTAATATTAAATTATATTAACTAATCTTCATAAAAAATATTATTTATCCAATATATAATTATTCAACCACATATTTGTTTTATTGAATTTTAAAAACTCTATTGTTAATCATTTAAATGATATCCCTTATAAATTACTAAATAATAATTAAATTAAATTTGAAACTAATCCATTGTCATTTTGATTAATATAAACCAAAAGAATATTTTAGATTAATAATAGGAAGACGCATGCTATGCTTCTTATGATATTTTAAGAATGTATTCTACAGATGAGTACGTTTTAATGAGTCTCATTTTCAAATTAAATTTGGGTTGCATAGGCAGGTTCGGGCGAACCATGTAATGTTCTCCACAACATATATATATATATATATATATATATATATATATATATATATAATATGTATTTCGGCGGAATGTGTATGACGTCAACTTTCCTTTCCGTTGAACCATGTTTGACTAAACTCAGTTAAACCAGTTCAAAGAGAGACGATGGTCTCCATAAGTGAAGTTACATGATATTATTAGGCATTTTTCCGGATGGTACCCATGCCAAAGGAATGAACCATGATCCTCGAGGTATTCCATATCTTTGGCCGATGACTTTTACAATATATTGCCTCTATTCTTATTTGCAGTTAGCTTTAAGGGATTGAACACCCGGTGAAGTGCTTACAAAATATCCTTCCATAAAATAAACGACGGAGAAACCTGGTTTTGAGAGCTTGATCCAGAAGGAAGGGCGCATGATAGTATTATTTTGAAAGGAAACATTTACGGTAAATGGAGAATTCTGAATTATAAGTGAGACGATCTAGAGCATGTACGTAGGCGTCCTTTTATTCCTTCTCCCATCTCTACCGAAAGTTGTCCTGCCGCCCATATTAATATCCAAGACATATGACTCAGGCAGGCCATGATTTCGAAAGTTAAAACAGATGACGCTTCCACTCACAGAATCCTTGTTAGACTAATTTACAGCACAAAGATGGGTAAAGATGACAGTTCAAAAAAACCCGTTAGCCGTCACTTAACGAACGGGTTCTAAGAACTATTATTATTTCAAATGTAGAACTCGACAAAATTGTAAGAATTGTTACAGAACGGCCTCCATTCATGGTCTTGAGAGTTATAGTTTTACAATTCAAAATTTTATTGCAAGTTACAATTTTTTTTTTTCCTTTTAAAATATATTTTGATATCACTATTTTTTTAAAAATATATATTTTGTTATCACTATTTTTTTAAAACTTGTATTCTTATTATATTTATAAAATAAAAATACTTAAAAATAAAAAATAAAATATATGACTTAATAATCAAGCAATAGAAGAGTGAGTTTTAGTGGGTGACTTTAATTCTCTTTTATTTCCTTCCTAAAAGAGGGGTGGTAATGAAGTGGATGAAAGAAGCTTACATAATTTCTTTGAATTTCGTCAACATGGTTGATCTTCGGGATGTAGATTTGAAACACTCTACATTTACTTGGTGTAACCGTAGAGCCGGTGCTAATCTCATTTTAAGCAGATTGGATAGGGTGTTTGTCTCTTCTTCCAGTTTCAATATGTTCGACGATGCTTTGTTGACTACCCTCCCTAGGGTTGGTTCTGACCATAATCTGCTTTGGCTTGAAGTTCCTGATGGTTTGTAGTTTTTTTCATGGCCTTTTAGATTCAAGGTTATGTGGACCTCTCATCCAGATTTTGAGTCGAGTGTTAGAGATTGGTGGCATGAAGATGTTTTTAGGAGTGGTATGTTCAAATTATCTAATAAATTACAAAAGTTGAGAATCAATCTCAAACTATGGAACAAATTTACGTTTGGTAATGATTTCAGAGAAAATAAGAGGTTGGATGATTAGCCAGTTGGAAGCTGATATGGAGACTCATGGGAGTTTGGAGGAATTTTTATGGGAAGAGAAAGCCCTTCTATTTGCTCTCCACAATAAGCAAGTGGATGAGGAGCTTCATTGGAAGCAAAAATCTAGAGAGTTATGGTTAAAAGTAGGTGATAGAAACTCTTGGTATTTTCATACCTCTACTCTTCGATGGTGTAGTAGAAACAAAATTTGTGAGATCAAATTAGCTTCAGGGGGTGTTACTGCTAATGCTATGAAAATCAAGGAAGAATCAATTAATCTTTTCAACTCTTTATTATGTTCATTGTCGGAACATGACTATGGTACGGAGAACATGATGTTGGAGGCTATTTCAAGATTAGTTACTGATGACATGAATGCCAGATTGCTAGCTCCTTTCTCAGAAGAGGAAATTTATAAAGATTTATTCTCCATGAGTCGTCTTAAGGTGCCTGGACCAAATGGTTTTCCATCATTTTTTTTAGAGGTATTGGCACATTTATGGCAAGGATATATGTTCCACTATTAGAGATGACTAATACTATTTAGATATCCTGAAGGTTGTTAATTCTAATCTCTTGGATCTCATTCCTAAAAGAGATTCAACATCCTCCTTCAATAATTTTTCGGTCGATTAGCTTGTGTAACATGGTATACAAAATTTTAATTAAAGCTATTGTTAATAGGATGAAGTCCATCCTTCTGCTTCTTATTGATGATATCCAATGCACATTTGTGTTGGGAAGGCAAATTTTGGATATGGCTATAGTTATCCATGAGCTTCTTCATTTTGTCCAAAAGAGTGGTTGGGCAACTTTCTGCCTTAAATTGGATGTGAATAAAGCTTATGATCAGGTTTCATGGGTGTTTTTATTCAATGTTCTTAGGATATTCGGCTCCAATGACATTTGGATTCTGCTAGTGGTGGCTTCTATTTCTTCTAATTGGTTTTCCATATTAG
This sequence comes from Wollemia nobilis, assembly GCA_028583015.1. Taxonomy (NCBI): domain Eukaryota; kingdom Viridiplantae; phylum Streptophyta; class Pinopsida; order Araucariales; family Araucariaceae; genus Wollemia; species Wollemia nobilis. Next base: position 1,258,708 of record JAQPPZ010016475.1, read on the forward strand.
TCATTGGTTCAGCTAGGTTTTTTAAATCTAACAGGGATATCCGTCAAGGTGACCCTTTATCACCCTTTTTATTTATCCTTATGGCAGGAGATCCATTGCTTAGAGAAGTGAAATTTTTGGGTTACATTCGGCTTTGCCTTGCCCACCGATTTCTCATTAGCAATTTGCTAACAATTCCCTGATTTCTTGTGCCACCTCGGTGTATCATTCTAGGGATGTGAAGGTACTATTATATTATTATGAGAAGGTGGCTGGATAGCAGATTAGTTTTTACAAAAGCTAATTATTATTTGTTAATACTCTAGAGGAGCGGCAATGTAATATTGCTATAATTTTAAATTGTAGAGTTTCTACCTTACCTACAACTTACTTCGGCATTCTGCTGTTTTTCTGCCACATCAAAGACTCTTTATGGAATCTTATGGTTGAAAGAGTTCAAAAAGTTAGCTTCTTGGAAAGGTGCCTTGTTGAGCCAAGTTAGGAAAGTGGTGTTAGTCTAAAGTACTCTGCAATGTATTACTATTTACTTCTTATCCCTTTTTCGTCTCCCAATAAAAGTAGCTGCCAAGTTTGATAGCATTTGTAATTCCATTCTTTGGGCTGGTCCTAAGATGAAAGAAAAATTCCACCTAGTTTTGTGGGATCAAATTTGTAGAAGAAAGAAGGATGGTGGTTTAAATTTAAAAAGTGCAACCAAGATGAATAAGGCTTTGGTGGCAAATCTCAGTTGGAAAGTGGCCTCCAATTTAGACCATTTGTGGTGTAGAATTTTGAGAGCCAAATATAATTTTGATTCCTTTCTTTCAGAATTTCTTATAAGTGGAGGCTCCACTTTTTGGAATAGTCTAATTAATTTTCATGACATACTTAAATCTAATTATAGTTGTATCATCGATGATGGTAAATATGTGGATTTTTGGGAGGACTAGTGGCTGAGAGATTACCCACTAATTGAAGATTAAGGTTTTGGGGAACTAATTAATTTATCTAGAATCAATGGTCTCTGAAAGGTGGTAGAAATTTTGGTTGCTCATGGCAGTAGGAAATCTTGGGTCAATACCCTCTCAGGATTGAGAATTGACAGTGAGCATCGATCATGGAGTACATTAATGGAAGAACTCATATTGTATATCATTTGCCAAGAGGAAGTTGGTCATATATTGGTGTGGTGTGGAGATAGTGAAGGCTCTTACTCTGTCAAGTCAGTGTATGAGCTCATGAGCTTTGAAGATAATGGTCTATTCCTTGTGAAGTTGGTCTGGTTAAAGAATTTTTTTTGAAAATTAATATTTTCATTTGGCTTATGGTGAAAAATAAGATCTTATTTATTGAAAATATCATTAAGAGGGGTCTTTGTTTAGTTAATCGTTGCTTCCTTTGTAAGAAAAATTGGGATTCATCTTCTCATCTTCTGCTAAATTGCTAGGCATTTTAGGAAGTTTTATATTTTATTTTCTCTTGGTTGGGTATCTCTTGGGTGTTGCCCAACTTGATTTTGGACTGTTTTTATCAGTGGAGGTGTCTCTTTTACTCTCTGTATCTCAATTAATTTTGGAAATTCTTGCTACCGCATGTGATATGGGGTGTTTCTAAGGAGAAAAATATGCATGCATTTAATGACATGGAAGGTCAAATGGATCGCATTAGTTTCAAAATCCTCTAGAAAGTTATGGAGAATGTTTCTTCTATTTTAAAAATTTTGAATTCTCCTATGGATCACTCTCTGAGTGAATTTAAATTCAAGGAGAAGCTAGGTTTTGTCTTGTTGGGTCAGACCTCGCCTACTCTTGACCCAAGGAGTGTTGTACATTAGTCCCCGCTACCTAAAGGATCATTTAATTTAAATTTTTATGGGGTTTCCAAAGGAAACCCAGGTGTTGCAAGTGCTTGGGGAGTTATCCATGATAGTAGAGAAGATCTCATTTATGCCTATGTAGAAAATCTTGGCACTCAACCTTCCCATTTTGCTGAATCAAGAGCTACTTTCCTTGGCATGAGGCTGTTGAAGGATCTAGGAATTCACAATGCTATCATCAAGGGTGATGCCTTTAATGTAACTAAAATTTTGAAAGGAGAATTTCAAACGGGTTGGAAGATGTCCAATATAATAAAGGAGACCATATGAAATATTCATTCTTTGAGTATTACATTTGTTGTGCATGTGTTTCAAGAAGGCAATGCAATTGTATACTTTATAGTGAATCTGGGTGTTACTACCCAAGAATTTTCTATATGGTAGATGGATTTTCCATATGAAATTATACATCGATCTATTTACTATAGCTCTTAATGCTATCATATGGTGGTGAAAGACCTATTTTTTAGGCAGTCTGTGTGGTGCTTTTGTAGGCCTCTGATGGCATGGTGCAAGTATGGAGTTAATTTTCCATAATTTCTAGGAGTAGTTATTTCTTGTTCTTGGTTCCACAATGTCCCTTCATGGTATAGTGGATGAATCCTTTGAGAAAGCTGGTTGTCAAGGTCGTTGATTTTTTTATTTTGAATCTTTTTTTCTAGGTAGGAGGAACGTGGCTGAGAGGATTTTTTGGAGGGTTTTTGGGTGTTGAATTCTCTCGATTCTCTCCGAACCCTTGTGGTATCCTCGTTGTTTGTGTTTGGGCACCAACTGGTGTTGTTTGGTGGTCCCTAGGTGGTTGCCTTTGGGAATTTCACTTTGTGAAAGGTTGTGGGGATCCTTTCAAAATCCTTTTTTATTAGTAGTACAAAAAAAGGTAATAAATTATTTTTAAGCTATTCAAATATAGGAGATCTAAATTCATGGTACCGTAGAATGCGATAAGTAACACCCAACAATCAATTAACATGATAACTTTGGAGGAAAAGAAAAATGTAATGTACCCTTAAAATACTTTAAATGACCATAAATTTTGATATTTGAAAAGTTAAAAAGTTAAAATTAAAATAAATAAAGAAAGAAATAAAATAAAAAATAAAAAGTAAAGTAGTTTTTAACATTTTAAATATAATATGAAGATGAAATTTCTGAACAAATAATTAATTAACATGATAATATTTAACAAACAATTAATTAACATAATAATATTGAACAAAAAATTGATTAACATAATAATATTTTGTGTGGAATATGAACAATTTTAAAATGAGTTTATATATAAAGGAATAATAATATTCTGTGTGGAATATGAACAATTTTAAAATGATTTTATATATAAAGGAATCCAAGTAGGGAGACACGATCATAGAACAATTATAGTGAAGACTTTTCAAATTACAAAGAATGAAATTACAAATATCTCTTTCAGTTAGGGTAAGAAAATAATTTTAATTTTATTTTGAAGAAAATCTACAAAAGTAATTGTAGAGAGCAAGGAACAGAAGAGATTTGAAAAACAATGAAAAAACTTTTTTTCTTCAAAACTTTTGCTCCTTTAGGAATTATTTTGGGTTGAAATCGTAGAGTTACCAATGTTTACTAGAAATGATAACATTGATGCTTGAGAATCATGGATAGATGAAGTTTAAATATCTATATTTTAGTGATTATTTTTTGTCATGTCAATTTATCAATATTTTAAGAGAGGAAGCTTATGATTTATGGACTGGTTTTAATATAAATAAATAAAAAACTATAATTACACTTAGATATTAAACATTAAACCTCTATTTAGGTTTTCAAAATATTCACAAATAAATTAATTAATATAGAAAAAAACCCATCAAGTTTGGTCATTTGACTTGTTAGATGTAACCTCAATGACTTATTTCCAACTAAAATATAGTCGAACAAATATTTTGATAGGACTGAACCATGTTTAGCTCAATCATATCACTAAATAATTCTCCTCGCTTAATTAACTATCCCATTATAAATTTTAAAAATATTAATTTTAACAATTTAAATTTTTAAAGTATTAAAAAATGAATTTATTAAGAATATAAACCCATTTGAAATAAAAATTAAAATAAAATTAATTATATCAAATAAATAATAAAACAAAAATCATGACACATAAATAATGATGTGTTTTATTATTTGATATAAAAAGAACAACGATTTAAACTTTAATATTAAAAAATGTCTACACACAAAAGAATAAATTTTTCAATACTACATAGAGTATGTATCTATCTTAAAATATATATATATCTAAATGCTTCAAGAAGAAGTTCACCACAAATATTACATTATATATATTTTAGAAAGAAAAACATTATTACTTGGAATTGTCTCTATTATTATCATAATCTATCTACACATTGACTACTGAGTATCCTTAAATGCATTTAAATATTTGATTTCATATAAAATCATGAATTTTATTAAAAAAATTAACAACAATATCCACTAATAATGCATTAATTCATATTTTAATGTCTTTGTCAAATTTTATATGCATGATATGTTAAAAAGTACTTAAATTGGTATAAACAAGAGAATCAGTGGCCAAACAAATCCCCAAAAGTGGGAATCATTAGCATGCACCCTCTTAGTAAAATATTACATTATTTTCTAATCCCTAAAAGTGGGAATTATTAGCATGAACTCTCTTAGTAAATATTACATTATTTTCTATAGCTATAGTTAGTTATTAGTACATCTCATGAGAGGATAGATCAATCATAAACTACTAATCTATTAGGCCATTAGTAGCTAGTACATATAACCATTAGAATAAATCTAAATATGGTTGTAATAGAATTATCATATTTTAATTATTTGGTATCGAATCAGTAAGATTGATTTTTTGATAATCCAACAATGGTATCAAACCACACAAATATTGAGGTTCCTTGTAGATCAATAGTGGCATAGTTCATGGTCCTTTGGCTTCATATGATCATGTGTTAGAATACCATTATATCAAATCATTTTCTATCCTTTGTGGTAGCAAAATAGAGGCTCTTCCTCTTCCAATTAGACCTCTTCCAACCCAATAACTTCAACACTGCCATTCAAGGTTGCGACTTTATCATTAATTTGACCATATCTTTTAATTATAAAATCAATCTAGAAATAAGTTTTATTGGACCTACAATTAATGAAATGCTCAAAATTCTAAGAACATGTAAGGATGCAAAGAACATCAGGTAGGTGGTCCATGCTTCATCAATAATATTAGCTTGACAACAAGTTTTGATCCAACTGGCAAAAATAATAGTCATGAACAAAATCCACCATTTATAGTTGAAGCCCACATATATAGCTACCATTAGGGGTTTTATAATTCTGTATAAATGATGATAGAAGATATAGATATTAGTTTATTTAGGCATGATATTACACTATTATAACATGAAAAATATATGATTATCACCTAAAAGTGAAGCCCTCACCTCACCCTACACTTGGTGACACTAGTGATGATGATGAAAAATTCCCTGTAGACATTTTACGTTCCTATGATGATAGTAGTAAGCATTCTACATGCTACCAATATCCAATAGTGTTAGAAAATATTAGGTTCATAATGATAGTGGTGGTGGTGATACCCTGTGATATCGTGATGGCAAAATATCATGATTTCCAGGCAATTCTATTTCAAGAAGACAAAGTCTTTTATTACCTAGATCAATTTTATATAGAGATCATACAAGTGTAAAGTTATAAAGGTAGCACAGGCTTAATCAAAATAGAAAAATAAGAAAACACATGAAATATCCATGAAATTCTCTATCTATGATAATTTCTTCACATCTAAGTTGTAGCTACATTGGCATTATGAAAAACATTGAAAAGTTGTTGGTTGTATATTCCTTATAAGGTTATCCATTTTTATTAGGAATAATTGTATAGTGAATCCTCTTAGTTTTAGTAATACTCTTATAAGACAATCAGACCATCTTGAACAAATTGATTCTATGGTCAAAATCTTATAAAATTAAATTTTAGAGGTCTTAATTAATCAATCAAAAATACTTTTCACATATTCAAAATGAGTGAAATTCCAAATTAGGAACATATTACTATATTTTTTGTGAATTTAGGAGCACCAAACTCTAATCGTAAGAGATACCAAATCCTACTTTTATCTTTGGGTATGAATACATATTTTGAATCTAATTACCATAAAAATGTAAAATTGACAATTCTCCCTATCCTCTCAAGGAAGTAGATTCAATATATTTTTCCACTAGTTACCTCCTTTTAGCCTAATATTTATATCCACATATGGTTTTTATAATATTTTTTTCTATTTCCTCACTCATTCATGTAACTTGTCAATTAGAGCCTTCAATTGTTCAATCCTTTTTGTTATCATTTCAACTTTAACCTTAGCCTTATCTTCTTTGATCATCACATTGATAATGCCATCAACTAATCCTAAAATTTAATTATTTGTTTCTTGTACTAATATTTTTTAAAGATATCATTATGACTTTACAATATTGTAGATCTCTCTTAGCATCGAGGATTTCTTCAACTTCCTCATTATGTCCTTATCAATCCCCATTTACTGATAATATGGCCAATTGTTTGAGTAACTCTAAGTACCTTTTCTTTATAGCCAATTTATCCTCTATCTACTTTATTATCCTTACCACTTGGTTTAGGATGGTTTGTGCATTGGCTATACATTCAAAATATTGTTTAGAACTTGTGACATCAATTTTAAAACTAGCCCATAGGGCTTAACTTTATCCACATCTAAACCCCACCCTAGATTAATCATTGCTCCTTCCTTCAACCTTAAAATTTTCTTATCTTTCTCTTGATGGGCTATCTATAATTATTCTATTTGTTTCACCAACTATGATTTTAAGAAATATATTGACTACAAGGTAAAATAATTATTTCCTTTTTGTAAGTGTTAAAGACCATGATAAAAGATAAAATAATCCAAAAACATATAGGGAGTTTACATTACAATAATCTTCTGACGTCTCACATTATCATGTCCTATTAATCAAAACCATATTGTGATGTGAAACTACCCCATGGTCTAGCTCAAATTTAAGGAGTCTAAATGTGTCCTACTATGAAAGGAGGATAACCCTAAAATAATTCAAATAGATAACTAAAGGACCACTTAACTAATGAGGTCATTAAATTATTCTAGGTTAATTGAGATTGATCATATAGGAATTAAAAAGTAATATTTTGGGATATAATGTACAAAATTCACCTACTTCTACCAAGTGTCAAAATTGGTAAATGTCATTCTTATTTTGTCACCAAGGATAAGGTTGATATATATAGTAGCATTGAAAAAAGAGATATACATGTGTTAGATGGAATCAATAAGAAATTCAAAGAGGTAAGAATAAGAGAACAAGAAAACATAGACCAAAAAAAAAAAGAGAAGAAGGAAGAGGAAAGGATAATGGAGGGTAAACAACTTATGAAATACCATTCGAGGAATATAAGATAATTAGATGAACTATATCTAGCAATATTACCCTACTAAATTCTGTCGTAGGATGTTAATGCAAACTATCACCAAATATATTTATTACCCTACATTTAAAATTTTAAAAATAAATAAATATAAAAGGTAAAATTATAGGTTCCTCTCCTTAGCCAAAAATTTATAAAGTATTATTAATTGTGATGTTTGAATGTGTTGGGACTAGCACTATGTATGTTTGGAGATGAGTATGTATTAAAGATCATGTGTTGTCCTGGGTAACCTACATGTTGTGGTTTGGGATCAATGTTGGTATGTTGCTTTTGATTTTTACTATTGTGAAGCTTGACTCTAAGCTTGTAGGCTAATGAATATGTGCTTGAATTTTTTTGTCCCATTCCTTTCTAGCCTATAAGTTAGTTCATTGATGTGAAAACTAGCGAGTTGTTGAGGGTATAGTTGACTCTTCATGTATTGTTAGCATTCATCTTACAAAGATATTGTATGATTCATTATATTTGGGAAATAATTCATTTGGGTCTCAAAAAAGGGGTAAGGCTAATCGGTAATATTGGCTACCAAAATGCTAGCATGAAAAAATGATTGGTAGGTTCTTCATGTTGGGCATTGACAAGAAAGGAGTGGGTGGAGATTAAATCCTATAAATTGTTTTTTAAGCATACATTATATCTTTGAGAATAGATAAGTCAAACACACACACACACACACATGATTATAGATTAAGCATGGCTTCTTTAAAGCTAAATTGACCTCTAAGGTTGAAAGAAGTTTAAATATTAATGCATCTAGATAGTGTGCACTATTGTGGTGTTTAAAATTTTATCATTTGTACTTATGATTACATGAAGTGTGAATCCTCTAAAGAGGGGTGCAATACCTAGGTTTGGATATAGCCAAATAAAATGAGACCTCTTCAAAGAGTGATGCACTCCCCTAAAGTTTAAAATAACTAGAGGAATTGAGGCTTCTATAAAAATAGATGTAACTTGAATACAAGACCAATCTATGAGTATGGTAAACTTGAATATAGGATATGTGTTATTTATAATCATGTTGTAGTTACACTATAGAGAATAAAATGATTGATTTTACATATTACATAATTTTCTTTTTATGTTTGTTGATGCACTATTAGTTGTGTATAGATGCTTGTTAGACTAGTGATATGTTGACTCAAGGGTGCAAACCATATTGTATATGGGTTTGAACTATGAGTCTTCATTCTTATTGGCACCTTCATGGTAGTGTTGTATTTAATGTGTGTGTATGTGAGGGTATCATGTCCTTTCTACTGATAGAGTTTTGACTAGAACTTATGATAATCAAAAGCCCTATATTATTATTTTTTTTTTACTTATGTGGCTAGGAGTGAGGTAGGTTAGTAAATCCTTGTCTCAAGTGTGGTTTATCCTAGAAGGATTTGGATGTGAAAGGTATAAAATATCCATTCTACTTGAGGCATATATGAAATCAATTTGACTATTGCAAGAGCAATGGTACTAAGAATTTTTTAAAGGTGTTGGTGGTAACAAGTTATACATTATCAAATTGATGGAATGATTATGCCCTATGAAGGTCATATTGACTATGTTAATAATTGTATTAATGATGGCATTGGTGTTAATAATGTAAGATATTCCTATGAAGGATATATTGATTATGACATTAACTATATTAGTGATGGTATTGATGTTGTCAATATAAGACTTGTCTTCTAGGAAGTTTCATTTATTCATCTATATATGAGTAGGTCTTTATTGTGTGTTATTCAATATATTGTAAATATAGAATGGTTGAATTTTGCTTGTATAGCCTCAAGAGTTGGATTATAGATGTTAAAATAGAACAATTGTATTTTTATAGTGGAAGTAACCTCGATGAATGATTGTATAAAATACTATTATATTTTCATCCATGCATAAGAAACCATAGTGGTATGTAAGGGAAAATGGGATGATTATTTATCCACTTTGTACACTACAATGGGAAAGGAAAATAAGAAGGAACTTGTATATTGTATTTTGAATACTAGTGCATTTATACTTTTCTAATAAGGTGATACTCTTAAGGACAAGCAATGATATGATGGTTTATTAGAACATGAACTTGATTTTGGGGTTCCATCTCTATCACCACTAGCACAAATGAGTTCTTTAAAATACATTCATGGAAGAATGTCATCACAAGGCACCAACTTGTAGAAACAAAACTAAATATCCTTTCTAGAACTCTAAAGTGCAGAAGAAGTCTAACTTATCAATTAAACCTTTGATGCACTAATGAAGGGAAAAATTATCATTTATATAGAGTTATTAAATTATTGGGTGTTATAAAACCCATATGGAATATCACATAACCTTATGGAGTTTCTTAATAAACTATTATCATTTAGTCTTATACAATAAAATAATATAACCTTGAGGAAGGTGTAATGACCATCCTAGCATGACTATCAATTTAATTTATGTACGAATAAATTGATGAGCTTTACCTTGCTTTTTGCTCCTAGAATGTGATACTACTAATTATTTTTGTGATTGTAATACCAGACACACTTCTTCAACGGGCTAATAAAGATCAACCATAAGAGGTAAAATGGGAAATGATGATGGTATGCATTTCATCGTAGTGGGTTTTTGCTTTAGTAGGGGGAAAAATATTATTTTCTTTTTAAAATGGAAAGACCACCTGATAGAATAAGCCTAATAAATATGAAGCATGTTTTTTTTTTGTATGATCTTAATTATTTTTAATTCTAAAATGGGGGAAAATATTATTTTCTTTTTAAAATGGAAAGACCACCTGATAGAATAAGCCTTTGCTCAAGGTGGCCGATGGCATGGAAACACGTATAGTGCAGAATTTGGCATAGCTTCTAGTTAAAAGTTTAGGTTGGCCATTTGAAACTATGAAATCTAGTTTGTTTATCTATGTATGTTTTGGAATATATGAAATGACAAGTTGAATTTTAATATTTTAATTTATATAATAGCAATAACTAGGTAAATGCTAGCCCATCCTAATTATGGTTATGATTCGTGTGTATTTTCTCCTTGAAGACTAAATCTAGACCCTTCCAATTATAGCTATGAATTGTGTGCATTTTCTCTCTAAACACTAATTTTAGCCCCTTTAAATTATGTAAGTGAATTGCATGTTTTTTTTCTCTTTGAAGACTAATGCTAGCTCATTCAGTTTTTCTAATTTAATTAGTATAGCCTCTATAAGAGGTCCTGTTGTCAAAATAAATATGTCTTTAGTTAGATGTTGTTTACCTATATACTCTTTTTAACCTGGCTATGGTGCCAACGAGATGGCCCGGTTGATGGCCAACACTATATTTTTCTCTTTGAACCAGTAGTTGAGCTATATTAGTGTAACAACTACTATGAATTGCAATTCCATATATAGTTAAATTTTAAAGCCACCGACTAATGTTATTGCAATCTAACATGGAGTACATAGTTAATAACCTAATAAAATATGTGTGCATATCATGTGCTATTAAATGGAACCATCGAATATATTTTAGATAGTTAATGCTTTACAATATCTAGATGGTTAATTTTTTGTTAAGGTAAAATCATGCACCCTTTCATTTCAATTATTGCCCCAAAATTTATTTATAAAAATTTGGCGAATTAGTTTCAAAATTCAGGTGAATAGTGTCGAAACACATGTAAAAGGTTCACTATTATTAGGGATAATGTTGGAAATTTGAACTTAAAATGGTCACATTATTATAAAATTAGGGTGAATCAACCCCAAAAAAATTTGCACCTAGATATTTTTGGCTAATGGACCCTGGTCAAGGGTCCCAAATATTAGTCAGTTCCAAATTTTAACTAATTTAACGATAAATAACCTCTATGTATAACCATACTTATAATATAATGCATACTCCTAAAAATTATTGTCAAATGAAAAAATAATTAGCTAGTTACATTTAAACAAAATATGCATCCACATTTGAGCCATTCTGATCTTGACCCAATACAAGTATTTTGTTTTTCTAGCAAGACTAAAGATATCCAATCATAGTAGTAAATGAAAGTCAGTGCTACCCTTCATTGATTTAAAAAACGTAATTACTTTTCAAAGAGTTTATTTTTCAATTATCATATGTTGAATATTAATTATATTTAGTTATTTATATTATTTAGAGAATTTATTTTCTATCGAAGCTATGTACCCTTTATGCATCATTTAGTAAACACTTTTTTTATTTAATTTAAAGCTTAATGTTTTATTTTAAAATATAAATGTACTTTTAAAAAATAATAATATAATATATTTGAAACCAAGCATTTAAAAACTAAGTGAATATGAAAAGTAAAATTTTATTCAAGAAAAATTACCTTTAAGTATATTAGTGATTAGAGAGTTCTTGATTATATTTTATTATAAAATAAGGATTTCTTCTTGTTTCGTGTGTGGAGTTACCAACATTAACTATCATTAAACCAAATTATCATAGGGAGGAACATGACCTTGAAAGAATTGTATTATTGGTATGAAGAAATCTATGCTAAGTGTTAAACTGCATTGTATTCAAAATCCACTATTGGTGATGTTTGAAGACTTTATATAAGCTTTGCACTTCATATTTATATATGATTTACTTCATATTTTACATGATAAAGACACCTTAAAATTATAATTTTCAATTGTAGAAATGTTTGAAGGATATTCCTCCATATTTTAATAACCCTATTTTGTAGAAACTATTATTTATTTTTAGTTTAATGGTTTGATGATTTAATTAAGGATTCTTATTTTGAGGCATAGTATAAATTTTGACTTAAGCTATTGTGAGCATTTCTTAGTGTAAAGTTTGATTAAAACTATTATGTTTGTTATATTATTTTAAAATATGAATAAATATTATGGTTCATTTATGTTAATGATGATTATAGGTTTAATATTTAAATTAATATGGATAAATATTATGGTTCTTTTACGTTTGACTCCTTTTTTGAGTAATTTATATGAATTCTAAAAAAATAAGAAAATCATAATATTATTAAAACTAGAAATTTAACCTATTAGAGTATAAACCTTACTCTAAAAAAAGAGGTGTTTGGTTAACCTTGAAAATAAACTTATGGTTGGATCACAGGAAGGTGAAAAACCAGATCATAATACCCAATGTTGGGTTTTTCAAGAAGGTAACCACTGTGAATCGAGAACGATCACTTTCTAACAAGACATGTTAGGATGAGTAGGTAATGAGGGGTATTATAGGACGTCTCCTCTAGGTCATTGTGTGAGTGGTATGATGATGGATCCTTGTACAATTTATGAGTAGGAGTAACCTAGCATGATAAAAGGAGCTATATTAATCTATGATAGTTGGTATGGTATAACTTGTTATTATTCAAAACATGGCAAGTGTGATCAGTTCTAGAGCTAGAGAAATGGCATGGCCTTAGTTGACTCCAAAGTAGTGGACAATCAACTAAGCACTAGGCATATACGCTAAACACCCTTACATGTTAAATTTGGAATATGTGAGCATAATTAAGATTAGATTCCACATGTTAAGAGAGGAGAATTATGCATCCATCCACTAGGTGTTATGGTCCCTAGAGGATAACACCAAGCCATGTATTTGTGCTCTCATAGAAAAATAAGAGGATGAGAAGATAGATCCACTAAATGACACAATCTACGAGATTTGGCCAATATCATCCACTTGGGAGGCCATATGCAGTTTTCATAATTCCTAAAAGTGATCTTCTATACCTTGTACTGATTAAACATTGGGTGATCATTAAATTTTAATTAACTCAAAATTTTTACTTTGGGTCAAGTCTAGTTAGTGAAACCAGAGAAATTTTTTACCTTGATGAACCAATGAGCTAGACTATATTGTACAACCGATGAGTCAGATCCAGGTTGTTACACTTGGTATTAGAGCCTAGAACATAGGATGTAAAGCTTCCATAGGAAAAACCTAATCTAAAACATCAAACCTAACATAGATCTTACCAAGGTTAGGAAGTGATGGAGGATCTTGCATCTATAGTAAAATTATTTCAAGGTAGTTGGAGCAATTAATGTCTATGATTAAGTTATTAGTAGAAAGAATAGACTTGGAACAAAATATGATAGAAATTCTTGTTGAGTAAGGATCTAAAGGTAAAAGAAACAAGCAAAATCAAGGAATAATACCAAATTTCAAGAGGGGAAACATAAAGGCTAATGGAAATAAGGTAGTAAAATCAAATATTTTGGGTAAGAAGAACTATACAGAGGGGATTTTGGAAGAGAGTGGTTTGGAACCTATAAGAACTAATGAATACAAGAAGGAAAAATCATGAGCATCAAATATGGGTTGTTATATATGTGGAGGACCACATTTTGCTAACAAATTCCCTTAAAAAATCAATCAAAAGAAAGAACCTAAAGAAAAATCCTATGGAACATGTGCAATATATAAGGCTTCAAGCTGAGAAGGGGAAGCCACTCCACAACTTTGAGAGATAAAGTGTAATTTTTATTGACAATGGTGCAATAAATAGTTTTATTAGAATAATCAGGGATATACCAGAAAGGTTTAGATTTTTAGAAAATGGGTGGAAAGTAGAATATGGGTTAGGATAAAACAATACTGTTAATAAGTGTCTATTTGACCCCCACATTACCTTACGTCAAGGAAAGACCAATTGGTACATGTATATAACCATTTTGTATACCTTTAATATTATTATTAGAATGGAATGGCTAAGAGCTCATAAATACCTTCTTACTTTGAATAAATATGGATAGAGTTCACTGATGAATCCAATCAATAAATCAAGGTCCATTGTGATCGTGACTCTTTTAGACCATATTTGTTATACGCCTTGCAAGTAAGAAAGATAATTAAAAGAGGTGGAACAATATATGTGGTCAAAATGAATAAAAGGGAAGAGGTTAAAGTAAGTTTTGATCATTTTCAAAAATATCCTATACTAAATGAATATTGGGATGTATTCCTTAAAGATTTGCTAGGTATTTTGCCTAAATGAGAATTTGATTTCTCCAAAGAAATTTTACCTAGGATTACACTAGTCACCATATCACCTTACTAGATGACTCCTATAGAGTTGCAAGAACTAAAAACACAACTTCAAGACTTATTGGAAAATATACTAATTAAATCTAGTGTGTCACCATGGGGTACTCGTGTTTTATATGTGGAAAATAAGGATGGGTCCTTGATATCAGATCAGGTTATCATAAGTTGAGGATTCATGACGAAGACACTCATAAGACTACTTTTAGAATAAGGTATGGACATTATGAATTTACAGTCCTAACTTTTGGCCTAACAAATTCCCTAGATGCTTTCATGAGCCTCATGAATAGTGTTTCTTTTTTGGGAATATCTAGACTATTTTGTACTTATATTTCTTGATGATATATTAATTTACTCTCGAACGAAGGAGGAACATGATCAACTTATGAATATTGTACTTGAGATACTCAGGAAAAATTAGTTGTATGGAAAATTGTCAAAATGTGAATTTTATACACCTCGGGTGCAATATTTAGGGTATGTGATGTCCGTTGATGGAATCATTATAGATCCTAGGAAAACTAAAGCTATCATAAAATGTCCTAAATCCACAAATGTAACTAAAGCATGCATTTTAATGGGAATTGCGATTTACTACAGGTATTTTGTAAGGAAATTTTTAAATGAAGAACACAAGCTTATACTGAGAGGGGGGTGAACAGTATAAGATCAACTTTTACTTTTCTTTCCCAAACAATATTATCCAATATTATCAATGGCAATATCAACAACAGTAATCAAAGCAATGCACAAATCATCACACACAATAGAGACACCAATTTAACGTGGTTCACCCAATGTGGGCTACTCCATGGAGAAAATATTTCTACTAAATTTTCTCAACAAATCTTCTTGGGAATCAATTCCCTATTACAATGTTTATGGACCTCTATCCAAAGGAGACACCAATCCCCTAATGCTCTGATTTGTGGATCTCTCTCCATAGGAGAACTCTTTCCCCTTTTCTCTAGTTCGTGGAACTTGACCCAAGAGAACTCTTTCTCCTCAACTGGTTCATGGATCTCTCTCCACAGAAGAACTCTATCTTCCCAACTGGTTCATGGATCACACTCCATAGGAGAACTCTTTCCCCTTGCTCTAGTTTATGGATCTCTATCCATAGGAGAACTCTTTCCCCTCTACTCTAGTTGATGATCTTCTAGAAGACTTATACCCCCACTACTCTAGCTTGTGGATATCTCTCCATAGAATACCTCTATCCTCACTACCCTAGCTAATGGATCTCTATCCACTAGAGACTACTATCCTCTACTCTATCACCTCCAAATCTTACTCTCAACTCTATCTCAAATCTGCACCAAACTCTATCCCAAGTGTAGTACAAATTTGCTCTAAATCTATCTCAGGTCTAGCACAAATCTACTCACAAATCTACACCAAAATCTATCCTCAAATATATCCTCAAGCCTTAACACAAAGCTTGATCCAATCACAAATCAAATCTACTTAGATTTACCCCAAGCCTTAACACAAATCTTGAACAAATCAATCAATCAACTCTACTCTCAAGTCTTCACAAATACTTACCTCAAATCTACCTTCAAGTCCTCTCAAGAACTTGCTCAATATCTCTCAAGTCTTCACCAAGACTTACCTCAAATCTACCTTCAAGTCCTCTCAATAACTTGCTCAATCTACTCTCAAGTCTTCACAAAGACTTACCTCAAATCTACCTTCAAGTCCTCTCAATAACTTTCTCAATATACTCTCAAGTCTTCACAAAGACTTACCTCAAATCTACCTTCAAGTCCTCTCAATAACTTGCTCAATATACTCTCAAGTCTTCACCAAGACTTACCTCAAATTGGCTCTCAAGTATTTACCAAGACTTACCTCAAATATTCTCAAACACATGCTCAATACAGCTCACAAGATATGCTCAATCAATCTCAAATCTTGCACACAATGCTATCAATTGCTTTGTCTAATCTTCAAAGTAATTCCTTTAACTTGAAGCAGTTTAGACATATTCTATTCAAAATTCATTTAACCTCTGGAACATATAGAGAATTATGTACTCTATCAAAAACTCAATATGTTCTACTCAATCATTAAGTTTGTTGCTTTCACAAATCTGATTTCTAATGTTTGCACATTCACTTTCAATATCACTCAAAACCAATGCTCAAGAAGTTTCACTCAATCATTCAATCAATGAAACACAACTTGCTCACAAACCCTAAACAAGTGTTTTCATACTTCTTCAAACAAAGAGCACAATGTGGGTCTCAAACCCTAACTCAAATAATCTTCAATCTCTATCTCAAATGTTCTCTAAACATTCACCAATCATGCATATAAAAACTCACTCAAATATTTCCAACAATGCTTATCAAACAATCCTTTTCACTCCACCTTATATTTCACAACATTCAATCCAACAACACTTCAATCAAAGGATGATGTGCCCATACCTTTTTACTTTGATGGAGATATATCTTCAAAATCTGTTTCACAATCAATTCTCCTTGTGCCACTCAAAAGGTTAGATAGCAACAATCTATTTCAAAACATCCACAAAGTATTCCTTCCAAAATGTGCCCAATTAAATTCCAAACCACTCTCTTGGTTTCTCAAATAATCAAACCCTTCAAAATGTTTAGCAAAACATACAAATAATCAAAATACCTCATACACCTTTTAACTCCCTCTTAACACACTCAAAAACACAATCAACAAGGACTCCAATAATTCACTTTCAAAATAATTCACTATAACTTCCTTCAGAATTTAAATGCATAGAATAATAAAAATTATTCCCTTATATCTCCCACTTATCATAAATGCATTTCCAAAATAATTATAACCACCATTCAAAATAATATTCCAATGCACTTACTAAATCACAACTCAAATTATTTCAACACCCTTTATATGGCAAAAATAAAAATTATTTTTAACACCTTATACCTCCACGACAACGCATACCATACAACTTAGAACCATAGGCGCAAATTTATTAATGCAAAATAAATACCTTTGCACGCTACCTCCCATGGGATTCGATCCCCTGCTGCACTACCACCTGTGCCTTAGCCATGGCCTAACCATCGTGTGAGCTAAGCACTCACTTGAGACCTCTAAAGCACCAAGACCTCTTTATCCCTTTTGCTAGTGCTCAAATTGTTTAAAACAAAAACTTTCTCTCCTCTACTACCATCAAGAATCGAACGCGAGACCTACCATTCGCCAAAGACTTAGCACTACCAAGCTTTGCCACTAGGCCAACCACATGGTTGGTGATAGGGGCATGAACCCTTGCCGCTTTATCCTTCCACGTGCTCCACTTCACTTTTAAAAATAAAAGCCTTTGTCCTCTTGTGCTCATGAATTCGCATCAATAGATTAATTCAATATTCGCATGTGCATTCGGAGACTTACCTTATGCCTTCAAACCTTATGGTATAAATACCATATTCCTTCCTTGCTCGAACGTCGACGGGAATAAACATTTAAACTTAATGTTTTGTGCCAACCCCTTACTTAGGGTTATAAATTTATTATAATATAAATATTATAATTAATTTATAAGTAACCTTAGGCTTTTCTTTTAACACTTAATATTATAATAATAAATATTATAATATTATTTCCTTTAGGCCTAGGTATTTCCTTCCTTCACTTTAGGCCTTATCTTAACAACTTTAATATTATAATAATAAATATTATAATATTATTTCCTTTGGGCCTAGGTATCTCCTTCCTTCAGGGTATTTAGACAATATTTTGACCAATCATGTGAAGCTTTAAACCAAATCTCTTGGGCTTAAAATATAAATATTTTAACCCTCCTTTTGTCAATTCCTTGCACTAAATTTTGACATCACTGACACTGACTCTTGACATCAATGACAACATAACTACTCAAAATTTCCAACAATCTCCCCCTTTGTCATTGATGGCAACCCTTTTTCCTTAACCATTCCTTTTTCCTTTTTCCAATTCTGCTCCCCCTGAGAAACTACTCCCCTAACTGAATGCTCTCCCCTAACTCAAATCTCTCCCCCTTTGTCATCAATGGCAAAGGGACTCCTTTGGGGCTAAAGATAAGACTCTTAGCTCAGCCCCCTCCCCACCTCCTCTCCTTGAGGTGATTAATTTTGGGGTGGGAGTATCTCTACTCCCAACATACAATGCTCTTTTTCTTTGTCCACCTTCTTCCTCAATTGATTCTTTTGATTCTTTTGAATATCCCTGTTCTTGCTTGTCTCTGGAAATTTTGTTCTACACCACTTAGCCATATGCCCAACATTATTGCACTTATAACACTTAATGTTGTGGTTCCTAGAAGGTGCAAATATCTTGAAGTTCCTCCTGGTGAAGCCATACCCATTCCTATCATGAACCCTACAATCAATTGCTTTATGACCAAAATGATTACAAGAGTAACAATACCCTTGAAAGAGATGCCCATTTCTGAAATTCCTCTTAGTGAAACCATATTCCTTCTTTTCATGTGTCATGCATTGCATAGCCTTGTGACCAAACCTGTTACATGAGAAGCAACATCCTTTGAAGAAATATTACCTTGGACCCATTGGTCTCTTAGTCCTTTCTTCCCTGTGATGTTTCTTGTTCCTCATTTGTGCATTATTTCCTTCCTTGGTGAACCTTCTATTTTTCAACTTATCCTCATAAGTCTCACTTTCTCCTTCACTCTCTTCTTTTGAAGCTTCTTCTTCTTTGGAGCTTGAGCTTGAATCCTCTCCTTGTTCTCTTTGTCCTTCTTCAAAACCAAGTCCAGTCTTGTTTGATGAAGATCTTTGTGCATTGATAATATTATCCAAAGTCTTTGAACTTTTCCCAAACTGATATAGCTTGTCTTTAGACTCTTTCACTTCCTTTCCTTAGTGAAACCACCTCATGCTCTAATATTTCACATTCTTAACTTTTACCTCTAATTTTCAATATCTTCTTTAAATCTCCTTGTCTTAGCAATTAAGTTTAAGTCATTTAGATCTTGTATAAGCTTTCCTTTCTCTTCATCATATTCTTGAAATTGAGCCTTGAATTTTGAATTCTGCTTTCTAACCTTTTTCAATTCTTTAAGAGCAGAAATAAGTTCAACTTCTAGATCTACTACTCCTTCCTCTTCATTTTCTGATTCTTCCTCTAGAACCTCAAGAGCATCTTCATATCTTTAATTTATCTTCAATAGGATCACTTCCTTCTTCTTCTATTGCCAAGAAGAGAATTTCTTCTTCTTCACTATCTGAGGATCTTCCATCACTATCACTTGAACTCTTGCCTATCTTATCTACATAGAAACTCTTCTTATGCCTTTGGAAAAACTTCTTTTCATGCTTGCTTTGTCCATACCTATTTTTCTTTTGATACCTAGATTTTCCTGCTTCCTTATTCTTATGATCTTGTTTCTCTTCACCACTACTACTTCCAGCTTCTAGATAGTTAGATGCATAGTGACCATATTTACCACAATTGAAACACTTAACTATTTTCATACCTTTGTGCTTTCTTGAGTCCTTGTTCCTTCTACCATAGTTTACTTCTTCATCACTAGATGACTCATCACTTGAATCTAGCTTCTTATATTTTATCTTCTTTGCTACTTTGAAGGCTACCTCTTTCTTGGGGATAGGATCCTTTCCTATTCTCATCTCATAAGCTGTGAGAGTTCCATGTAACTCATCCATAGTCAAAGTTTCAATATCTCTTATTTCTTCTATGGCTGAAACCTTTTCACTATACCTCATAGGGAGTGACCTTAAAACCTTTTGACAAACATCTGATTCTTCAAATTTAAACCCAAGTCCTCGCATGGAGTTAACAACCTCATCCACATGAAGTAAGTATGTAGCAATGTCTTCCTCATCCTTCATCTTCAAGTCTTCAAATGTTTTCTTGTGATTTTGCAATTTTGCCATCTTGACCTTTTTGTCTCCCTCATATGTTTTCTTCAACTTTTCCCAAATCTCTTTTGTTGATGTGCAATGCATAACTTTTACAAACTCTACTTCACGTAAACCACTTAATATTGCATTCATTGCCTTTGCATTATACAGATGTAGGAGCTTACCATATTTATCTGTAGGAGGACTAGTTGGAGGTGTGTATCCATCCTCAACTACTTGCCATGTCTCATATCCTTGTGCCATCAAGTAAGTCTTCATTCTTATGTTCCAGAAAGCATAATTGTTCCCATCGAACAATGGTGCCTTATTTTTTGAAGATCCACTCTGAGATGCCATCTGTGTTCCTGTATACTTTTCCTTCAAGTTATTAAACTCTTTCGAAGGAACCCGCTCTGATACCAATTGAAGAACACAAGCTTATACTGAGAGGGGGGTGAATAGTATAAGATCAAATTTTACTTTTCTTTCCCAAATAATATTATCCAATATTATCAATGGCAATATCAACAACAGTAATCAAAGCAATGCACAAATCATCACACACAATAGAGACACCAATTTAACGTGGTTCACCCAATGTGGGCTACTCCATGGAGAAAATATTTCTACTAAATTTTCTCAACAAATCTCTTGGGAATCAATTCCCTATTACAATGTTTATGGACCTCTATCCAAAGGAGACACCAATCCCCTAATGCTCTGATTTGTGGATCTCTCTCCATAGGAGAACTCTTTCCCCTTTTCTCTAATTCATGGAACTTGACCCAGGAGAACTCTTTCTCCTCAAATAGTTCATGGATCTCTCTCCATAGAAGAACTCTATCTTCCCAATTAGTTCATGGATCACACTCCATAGGAGAACTCTTTCCCCTTGCTCTAGTTTATGGATCTCTATCCACAGGAGAACTCTTTCCCCTCTACTCTAGTTGATGATCTTCTAGAAGACTTATACCCCCACTACTCTAGCTTGTGGATCTCTCTCCATATAAGACCTTTATCCTCACTTACCTAGCTAATGGATCTCTATCCACTAGAGACTATTATCCTCTACTATATCACCTCCAAATCTTACTCTCAACTCTATCTCAAATCTACACCAAACTCTATCCCAAGTGTAGTACAAATATGCTCTAAATCTATCTCAAATCTAGCACAAATATACTCTCAAATTTATACCAAAATCTATCCTCAAATATATCCTCAAGCCTTAACACAAATCTTGATCCAATCACAAATCAACTCTACTTATATTTACCCCAAGCCTTAACACAAATCTTGAACAAATCAATCAATCAACTCTGCTCTAAAGTCTTCACAAAGACTTACCTCAAATCTCCCTCAAGTCCTCTCAAGAACTTGCTCAATATACTCTCAAGTCTTCACAAAGACTTACCTCAAATCTACCTTCAAGTCCTCTCAAGAACTTGCTCAATCTACTCTCAAGTCTTCACAAAGACTTACCTCAAATCTACCTTCAAGTCCTCTCAAGAACTTGCTCAATATACTCTCAAGTCTTCACAAAGACTTACCTCAAATCTACCTTCAAGTCCTCTCAAGAACTTGCTCAATATTCTCTCAAGTCTTCACCAAGACTTACCTCAAATCTACCTTCAAGTCCTCTCAAGAACTTGCTCAATCTACTCTCAAGTCTTCACCAAGACTTACTCTCAAACACATGCTCAATATAGCTCACAAGATATGCTCAATCAATCTCAAATATTGCACACAATGCTATCAATTACTTTGTCTAATCTTCAAAGTAATTCCTTTAACTTGAAGCAGTTTAGACATATTCTATTCAAAATTCATTTAACCTCTAGAACATATAGAGAATGATGTACTCTATCAAAGACTCAATATGTTCTACTCAATCATTAAGTCTATCGCTTTCACAAATCTGATTTCTAATGTTTGCACATTCACTTTCAATATCACTCAAAACCAATGCTCAAGAAGTTTCACTCAATCATTCAATCAATGAAACACAACTTGCTCACAAACCCTAAACAAGTGTTTTCATACTTCTTCAAACAAAGAGCACAATGTGGGTCTCAAACCCTAACTCAAATAATCTTCAATCTCTATCTCAAATGTTCTCTAAACATTCACCAATCATGCATATAAAAACTCACTCAAATATTTCCAACAATGCTTATCAAACAATCCTTTTCACTCCACCTTATATTTCACAACATTCAATCCAACAACACTTCAATCAAAGGATGATGTGCCCATACCTTTTTACTTTGATGGAGATATGTCTTCAAAATCTATTTCACAATCAATTCTCCTTGTGCCACTCAAAAGGTTAGATAGCAACAATCTATTTCAAAACATCCACAAAGTATTCCTTCCAAAATGTGCCCAATTAAATTCCAAACCACTCTCTTGGTTTCTCAAATAATCAAACCCTTCAAAATGTTTAGCAAAATATACAAATAATCAAAATTACCTCATACACATTTTAACTCCCTCTTAACACACTCAAAACACAATCAGCAAGGACTCCAATAATTCACTTTCAAAATAATTCACTATAACTTCCTTCAGAATTTAAATGCATAGAATAATAAAAATTATTCCCTTATATCTCCCACTTATCATAAATGCATTTCCAAAATAATTATAACCACCATTCAAAATAATATTCCAATGCACTTACTAAATCACAACTCAAATTATTTCAACACCCTTTATATGGCAAAAATAAAAATTATTTTTAACACCTTATACCTCCACAACAGTGCATACCATACAACTTAGAACCATAGGCACAAATTTATTAATGCAAAATAAATACCTTTGCATTACCTCCCATGGGATTCGATCCCTTGCTACACTGCCACCTGCACCTTAGCCACAATGGCCTAACCGCCACGTGAGCTAAGCGCTCACTTGAGACCTCTAAAGCACCAAGACCTCTTTGTCCCTTTCATTGGCGCTCAAATTGCTTAAAACAAAAACTTTCTCCCCTCTACTACCATCGAGAATCGAACGCGAGACCTATCATTCACCAATGACTTAGCACTGCCAAGCTTTGCCACTAGGCCAACCACGTGGTTGGTGATAGGGGCATGAACCCTTGCCGCTTTATCCTTCCACGTGCTCCACTTCACTTTTAAAAATAAAAGCCTTTGTCCTCTTGTGCTCATGAATTCGCATCGACCGATTAATTCAATATTCGCATGTGCATTCGGAGACTTACCTTATGCCTTCAAACCTTATGGTATAAATACCATGTTCCCTCCTTGCTCGAACGTCGATGGGAATAAATATTTAAACTTAATGTTTTGCACCAACCCCTTACTTAGGGTTATAAATTTATTATAATATAAATATTATAATTAATTTATAAGTAACCTTAGGCTTTTCTTTTAACACTTAATATTATAATAATAAATATTATAATATTATTTCCTTTGGGCCTAGGTATTTCCTTCCTTCACCTTAGGCCTTATCTTAACAACTTTAATATTATAATAATAAATATTATAATATTATTTCCTTTGGGCCTAGGTATCTCCTTCCTTTAGGGTATTTAGACAATATTTTGACCAATCATGTGAATCTTTAAACCAAATCTCTTGGGCTTAAAATATAAATATTTTAACCCTCCTTTTGTCAATTCCTTGCACTGACTTTTGACATCACTGACACTGACTCTTGACATCAATGACAACATAACTACTCAAAATTTCCAACATTAAAAATTACCCATCCCATCACAAACCTCCAAAGAAAACGGACGACTTTCAAATGGATAAACCAACATGAGGAAACCTTCAATATTTTAAATGAGAAACTGATAACTACTCTGATTCTCAAGATACCTAATCCTTCAATAAAATTCATTATTTGTATTGATGCTTCTAGTGAAGGTTTAGGAGGAGTCCTAGCACGTGATGAGGTAGTCATAACCTACAAATAATGAAATATTTAAAAGTTTGAAATGAATTATGTTACTTATGACTTGGAATTGGTAGTTGTTGTACATGCATCAAAGAATTGGAGGTATTATTTTCTAGGAAATCCCTTTTAGTGAAATACTAATCACCAAAGTCTAAGATATATCTTTACTCAACCATTACTGAATGCAAGAAAATGCTGATGGATGGAATTCCTGGCAAAATATTATTTTTGCATTGAATATATTAAGAAAAAATAAAACAAGATAGAATATGCCTTGGGTAGGAGAGGGCACATAATTATTTTCTCAACACCATTATGAATTAAATGAATAAGTTAAAAGGTATCGACAAAAATATGTTTAGCATGGTAAGTGTTGAGCATAGGTTGATTTCGAACCTGACATGGAAAAATATTTTGTAATCAGGGATGATCTACTATAGTACAAAAATATATTGGTTATTCTAGATATAGGTGGGTTGAGAAATTTTATTGTAAAAGAGGCACATTGTACTCCTTACTCTGCACACCTAGGAGGGGCAACAATGCAAGATATTTTAAGGAAAACCTTTTATTGGCCAAGAATGAAAAAGGGTATCGATAATTTTATGGCTAGATGTTTGATATATTAAAAGGTAAAAGCTAAATATTTTCACCTAGTAGGAAGGTTGTACCTACACAATATTTCCACTCAAAAGTGGTAAGGTATTTTCATAGATTTTGTAGTTGGTTTACCCAAAACCATATTTCAGTATTTGTAGTGGTACACAAATTAACCCAAGGTGAATAATTTATACCTTGAAATATACAAGATGATACATTTACTATTGCTCGTAAATTTTCTAGAGAAATAATTTGATTGCATGAGCTTCCTGAGTTTACTATTTCTGATAGAGATTTTAGAATTTTGTAATCTCTATATCTAGCCTAAGTACTAAATTAGACATCAGTACTTCCTGTAAGCTAGATATAGATGGCTAATCAGAGAGGGTTGACCAAAATACTGAAGATATCAAACATCATGTGGCAATCTAAAATATCAGAAGAGGATCAAATCAAATATTATCAATAATATGGAAGAATGACTTAGAACAATTGAATAATATTTATAGAAGAATAATGCACCTTAAAATATCACCAAGAGAAATATTTAAAGATAGGTATAAGTCCTTGAAGGCATGCTACACATGTATTGTATGGATTATAAAACCAAATGAGAGGATTACCTCTATATGGTTAAATTTATCTATAACAATAGCCATCATGCTTCTCTGGGAATGGCTCCATTTGAAGCCCTAAATGGGATATGATACATAACTCAGCTCTCTTGGGATAATCTAGAGTATTGGGTAGTGATTGTATTGTATATTGAGAAGGAGATGGAGGAATACCTAAAAATATATGCCAATGGCTCAAATAAGCCTTAGATCAGGAAAATATCTATGTAGACCTAAAGAGGACATCAAGGTAATTCTTTATGAGAGACATATTCTTCTTAAGGGTGAGACCTAATTTTATTCTAGATTTACTAAACCCTTGAAATCATAACCATAACTAATATCATGGCCTATTAATTTACCTTGTCACCTACCTTGTCAAAGAACCATGATCTCCCCACATATCTCCAATTAGAAACATAATGTTCATCCTTTTATGTTTGAGATATGTTCAATATGTAGATAACAATTTTCTTGAATTTTCTATATTTTTAATGTTCATGCTTATGGATCGAATTAGGACCCAGTGAAGTTGCTTTTTGAATATCCCTACTATTAAAATAATAGATAAAATTTCTTTTTGCTCAAGTAAATATATTTGTATGTATATTTTTCAAGATAAACTAAACATAGAGATTGTATTTAACATTAGGGGGATGAATGTAAAGACCCTCCTAGCATGACTATTATTTAATTTATGTACAATGAATTAATGATTTGTACCTTGATTTATGCTCCTAGAATGTCATACTACTGATTAATTTTGTTATTGTAGGACCATTTACACTTCTTTGGTGGAATAATAAAGGTCAATCGTAAGAGGTAAAATAGGAAATGATGGTGGTATGTATTTTCAATATGGTGGATTTTTATTTTGGTAGGGGTAGAATAGCCCTAGCAATGAAACACTAACCAGTGGCTAATGGGTACATAGAATCCCAAGTGGATGCATCATTTTAGCTACATATATATTATCATTAAATAAATGAATGTGTGTGTATGTGATTGTGTTTTCTTGAATTTACTTTACTAGTATTATGCAAATAAATTAATCAATATAAACAATTAAAATACAATATATAAATAAATAATTGTTAATAAATAAAATAGATTTTATTTAATAGTGATTTTTATGTGTATGGACTTAATACTTTGTATTTCTAAAAAGGAGAAAAAGTAATATTTCCTTTTTAAAATGGAAAGACCACATGGCAGAATAAGCCTTCAATCAAGGTGGTCGATGGCATGGAAACACACTTTTTTCTAAAAGACACCTCCTTTGTCCTTTAAAATCCCTTTGATACCAGTGAAATGGAAATATTTTTGGGAAGCAACAACCATCAAGGGAATAAAGAGAGTGCAAAATTTGGCATAGATTTTGGTTAAAAATTTAGGTCGACCATTTACAATTGTGAAATCTACTTTATTTATCTATGTATGTTTTGGAATGTATGAAATGACAAGTTAAATTTTAATCTTTTAATTTATACAATAGCAATAACTAGATAAATGCTAGCCCATCCTATTTATGGCTATGAATTATGTGTATTTTTGGCTTGAAGACTAATGCTAGCCCCTCTGTATTATGGCTCTGAATTATGTGTATTTTCACTTTGAAGACTATTGCTAGCCCCTTTGGATTATGGCTGTGAATTGCATATTTTTTATCTTTGAAGACTAATGTTAGCTCATATAGATTATCTAATTGAATTAGTATAGCCTCTACAAGAGATCTAATTATCTCTTTTTTAGAAATAAACCTTTAGTTATATGTTGTCTACCTATATACTCATTTTAATTTGACTATGGTACCAGCAAGATGGCTCGATTGATGGCTAGTGCAGTATTTTGCTCTTTGAACTAGTAGCTAAGCTATATTAGTGTAACCACTACCTATGAATTCCAATTCTACATATAATCAAATTTGAAATATTCCAACTAATGTTAATGCAATATAACATGAAGTACATCGTTAATAATCTAATCAGATATTTGTGCATATCATGTGCTATAAAATGGAACCACCATAGAGATATTAGATAGTTAATTCTTTACAATATCTAGATGGTTAATATTTTGTTAAGGTAAAATGTTGGCATGGTCAGGATCGAGTGCGACTCCTAGGAGACTTTGATGGTGTAGAACCCCCTGATCATGGTCTCTTAGACAAATGTGCCCCTCCCCATGGGGTTTTTTGCTTAAAAAAATTAGGTGCCCTTTCATTTCTCTTATTGCATATTTTTTAATAATTTACTTATGTTGTTGATTGTATAAATCTTACAATATAATGCATATGCCTGAAAATTGTTGTCAGATGAACAAATAATTAGTTAGTTGCATTTAAACAAAATATGCATCCATATTTAAGCATCCACATTTGAGCCATTATGATCCTCACCCAATAAAAGTATATTTTTTTGCTAGTGAGGCTAAATATATTATATTATTTAGAGAATTTCTTTTCTATAGAAGATACGTACCCTTTATGCATCATTTAGTAAACATTTTCTTTTTTATTTATTTAAAGTTTTATGTTTTATTTTAAAATATAAATGTACTTTAGAAAATGAGTAATATAATATATGTGAAATTTAGCATTGAACAACTAAGTGAATATGAAAAGTAAAAATTTAATCAATAAGAGTTACCTTTAAGTATATTAGTGATTAGAGAGTTCTTGATTATATTTTATTATAAAATAAGGATTTCTTCTTGTTCCATGTGCAAATCCTCTGATATTAACTACTATTAAACCAAATTTCCATAGGGAGGAACATGACCCTGAAATAATTGTATTAATGGTCTGAATAAATTTGTTTTAAGTCTTAAACTGCATTGTATTTAGAATTGCTATTGGTGATATTTTGAAGACTTTATATAATATTTTTACTTTATATTTATATATGATTCACTTCAGTTTTTACATGATAAATAAGCCTCAAAATTATAATTTTCATGTTTAATAATTATAAATAATTTTGAAGGATATTCCTCCATATTTTAATAACCTTATTTTGTAGAAATAGTTAATTATTTTTAGTTTAATGGTTTGACAATTTAATTAAGGATTATTCTTTTGGGGCATAGTATAAATTTTTACTTAAGCTGCTTTGAGCATTGCTTAGTGTAAATTTTGATTAAAAATACTATGATATTTGCTATACTCTTTTAAAATATGAATAAATATTATGGTTCATTAATGTTAATGATGATTATAGGTTGAATATTTAACTTAAGACAGATAAATAATATGTTTCTTTTATGTTTGAATCCTACTTTGAGTAATGAATTATATGAATTCTAATAAAATAAGAAAACCATAATATTATTGAAACTAGAAATTTAATCTATTACAGTAGAAACCTTACCCTAAAAGAATAGGTATTTGGTTAACCCAAAAAATAAACTTATGGTTGGATCACAGGAAGGTGAACAACCAAATCATAATATCCAATGCTAGTTTATTGCTATAAGGTAACTAATATGAATTGAGAATGGTTTCTTTTTGATAAGATAGGTCAAGGTGAGTAGGTAAGAAGGGGTAGTATGGGATGTCTCCTCTAGTTCATTGTGTGAGTGGTACGGTGATGGCTCCTTGTATAATTTATGAATAGGAGTAACCTAGCATGATAAAAGGAGCTAGATCAATCCATGATAGTTGGATGAGATAACTTGTTATTATTAATAACTTTGTAAGTATGACTAGTTCCAAATCTAGAGAAATAACATGGCCTTAGTTGACTCTAGAATAGTTGAAAATCAACTAAGCACTAGGCATATGCGATAAATACCCTTACATGTTAAATTTGGAATAGGTGAGCATAATTAAGATTAGGTTCCATATATTATGGGATGAGAATTATGCATTCACCCTCTAGGTGTTATGGGTCCTAGAGGATAACCCCAAGCCATGGATTTGTGCTCTCATACTAGAACAAGAGGATGAGAAGATAGATCTACTAAATGACACCATCTACGAGATTTGGCCAATCTCATCCACTTGGGAGGCTATCTATAATGATCATAATTCCCAAAAGTGGTATTCTATACCTCATACTGATTAGAAATTGGGTGATCATTAAAGTCTACCTAACTCAAAATTTTTACTTTGGGTCAATTCTAGTTAGTGAAACCAAGAACAAAATTTACCTTGATGAACTAGTGAACTAGACTGGATTATACAACTGATGAGTCAGATTTGGATTGTTACAGAAGGTTGTAAGAAAATGAACTAGTTTTATTATTCAGCAGGGGGTGTTTAAATAATGCAGAGATTACAAACTGCATTCCTGGATTAGCCCGGGTTGGGCGCATCTCAACAGGATGCAGGTATAACAATATACCAGCCGCTGCAACTAGTTGCTAAGTTAAATTAACAACTAACAAAATGCTAAAGTACGCTAACATCCCCCTTTATTACATTATTTGGGTAATGTAATAACTAATAGCTATACTAACATCCCCTTACATCATTTTGCAATACAAAGAGAGCTGCGAAACAATTCAAATTTGACACGTGCAAGTGCCTTAGTGAAAATGTCTGCAACTTGAGCATCGGTGGGAATGTGCTGAAGCTGAATTCGATGCTTTGGAACTTCATCTCGAATGAAATGACATTGTGTGTCAATGTGCTTTGTTATTTCATGATGGACTGGATTCTTGACGAGGTTCAGAACACCCTGATTGTCGCAAAACAATGTATTGGAGATTTTGATGGATGGCCCATACTTTTCAGAATGCGACGCAACCATATCACTTTGCACACAGCTTCATGTGCGGCATGATATTCTGCCTCTGTTGATGAAATAGCAACCACCTATTGCTTCTTGCTGTGCCAAGAGACAGGACTGGATCCCAGATGAAAAATGTATCCAGAAGTTGACTTGCGATCATCAAATGATCCAACATAGTCGGAGTCCGTGTATCCTTGCAAGAAGAATTTGTTGTTCCTCTTGTATTCTAGGCCATATTCCATAGTACCATGGACATAGTGAAGAACACATTTTACTGCTTTCCAATGAGTGGTCTTAGGCTCCTGCATGAACCTCGAAAGATAGTTGACAACAAATACGAGATCTGGCCTAGTATTGGTCAGATATATGAGACTCCCAATCAACTGTCGATAAAGAGTACCATCTACCTGAGGTGAATCATCATATCACGATAACTGAAGTCCATTCTCCATCGGAGTTGCCATTGGCTTGCAATCAGTCATGCGATATTTTTCTAGCAATGTCTTTGCATATTTTTTCTGAGACACTTTGATGGAGTGCTCCTTCTGGCTGAATTCCAGACCAAGACAGTAATGGAGAATTCCGAGATCTGTCATCTCAAAATATTTACACAAGTTTCTTTTGACAGTAGAGATCATAGTTTCTGAACTCCCTATAATGAACAGATCATCAACATAGAGTACAAGCAACACTATCTCAGAACCCTGTTTCTTGAAATAGAGGTTTGCATCTGACGGACATCTCTTAAATCCATGATGCATAAGGTGATTGTCCATTTTTATATACCAAGCTCGAGGAGCTTGTTTCAGACCATATAAGGATTTGACCAATTTGCAAACCTTCTGCTCTTGGCATTCCACTTCAAATCCTTCTGGCTGAGTCATGTAGACTTCTTCTTGGAGATCACCATTTAGAAAGGCACTTTTGACATCCATATGGTGAAATTTCCACCCATATTGTGCTGCCATAGCACACATAACCCGAATTGTGGTCATCCAAGCAGTAGGTGCAAAAGTTTCCTCATAGTCAATGCCTTCCTTTTGAGCATAGCCCTTTGCAACAAGACGGGCCTTATGCTTATCAATTGTTCCATCTGCCTTGTACTTGACTTTATATACCCATTTGAAGCCAATGGGTTTCTTTCCATGCAACAGATCAACAAGCTTCCAAGTTTTATTTTTCATCAAAGACTCATACTCTGTATCCATAGCGGCCTTCCACTGAGGCTCACTAAGAGCATATTGCACTGATGCAGGTTCAAGATCATCTATGGTAGACATGAGCGCCCTGTCATCATTAATATCCATATCCTCTACTTCTGTACGTGGAGTTACAGAAAGTTCCTCAAAATATTGACAAAGATCATCAACCTCACCAGTTTCTTTGGCTTCTTTTTCCTTTTGAGCCATATTGCGTGTACGAGGTCTATCCAAGTTCAAATTGGGAGGAGTGGATAAATTTGCGTCTCTGATTGTATTTGTACACCATTTTGGATTCTTCTTCGGTGGTGTTGAAGAAGATGTAGAAGGACCTCCTGTCTATGTTGACGAAGGAATCTTCTCTTCCTTAGATTCCAGAAGATCTAGGTGTACTTTAGATGTGCTCTGTGATGTGAAAGCTTCATCAAAGACAACATCTCTGTCGACATGAATTTTCTTGGTCAAAGGATCTATCAAACGATATCCTTTAGAGTGCTCATCATAACCAAGAAAAATACATCTCAGTGTTTTCTCATCTAGCTTCTTCCTTTTCTCTTTCGGTATGTGCATGAAAGCGTGACATCCAAAAATACGTAGATGAGATATGGAGGGTTTTCGACCACTCCATGCTTCCTGTGGAGTCATTCCTTTTAGGGCCTTTGTGGGTGCCCTATTCAATAGATATACTGCAGTGGTGACAGCTTCTGCCCAATATTGTTGCCCAAGAGTAGCTCCTGTGAGCATACAACGAACCATTTCCATAATAGAACGGTTCCTTATCTTAGCAACTCCATTTTGCTGAGGAGTATAGGTAGTTGTTAACTGTCTCTTGATTCCATGCTTATCTAAGAATGCAAAAAATTCATTAGAGGTAAACTCCCCCCCTCGATCTGAGCGGAGGGTTTTAATAGAAGCTCCTGACTCCTTCTCAACAAATTTCTTGAACTGCTGGAAGAATGCAAAAGCTTCTAATTTCAGTTGGAGAAAGAAAACCCACATCTTTCGTGAGTAGTCATCTACGAATAACTGAAAGTACCTCTTCCCTCCACAACCGTTGGGTGTGAAAGGACCACACAGATCGGTGTGAATTAACTCCGGAGGTTTTCGTGCTCTTGTTGAGCTCTTCTCAAATGGTACTCTATGTTGCTTTCCTGCCAACGCGTCGAGCACACTGGCAATGTGGCAGAAAGGGAAGGAAGACCCTTTACCATCTCATACTTACTGAGCTCAAGTAAGTAGCCAGAACTAAGATGCCCATATCTCTTGTGCCATAGGGAATTTGCCTCTTTGTAGAGACTGTCATGGCGACATGGGGAGTAGAGATAGCATATAAGGCAAATAATCCATGCTTAAATGAATTTGGCGTGCCTCCTGTTGTTGAAGCAGATTGACCAACTCGATGTAGGTAACTTGTCATTGAGACACCTGGATGGAGGTGATCAACATATCAAATGAAGAAGGTAAAGCTCTCATCACAATTGAAATGAGAATCTCCCAAAGAATTCAATTTCTCTTTCAATTCAGACACTCTGCACAGAAAGAGTTCAACTGTTTCACCCTGTCTCAAACTCAGGTTATGAAGTTGTTGTTGAAGATGAATAATGGTGGAATCATTCTTTCCCTCATAGATGGTTTTAAGGGCATCCCATGCCTATTTACCATTTGCTTTGTCAGCTATATGAGGTTGCACTTCATCTGAAATAGCAAACAAAAGGAGCACCTTTGCTCGATTATCTTTCTTTTCAAAAGTTATCTGATTAGCAGTAGGAGTTGTGGATCCTGATGCTGGTGAATGCCTAGGTGTTACTCCAGTAACAGTATCCCACAAATCTTCCATTTGGAGAATTGCCTTCATCTTATGTTTCCATGGTGTATAATTTGGACCTTTCAATAACTGATGAGGATCAGTCATCAATTTTGCAACAGTGGCCATAGTGAAGGTTCCTTATATCACCAATTGGTACCCATTTCGATATACCTTTTTCTAGGTCGTTATACCATACAAAATACATGCCCTTACGTGAGGGAAACTATAGGTATTTAGAAATATAAAAAAAAATCACCCGCCCTTATGTGAGGGAGACTATAGGTGAGTTTTAGAGATCATACGATACCTGGAACATAAGCAGTACTGAAATCGAATCGCCTTGTTGATGGCACCTACCATATAAGATTCTTCTCATGTGTGGGGCGTAACTTCCCCTAAACACTATGAAGAATACTTCATCAGGATTTACGCCTAAACACAAGAGCGATTAAGGGTAGTGGATGGAGTAAAAAAATGCAAAAAAATGGCAAACTTATCTCTCCCCGACGATTTATAGAGAACAAGCTCAGACGTCATTGTAGCAGCTATATTAGGCGGCGGATACAGTAGCCCAATCACGACAGCTTTACCTGTAAGTGCTGGCCAGAGGTATCACAAATACCGAACGCTGCAGTGCAATAAATTGCACGGATGGGTTTTAATTATTCCGGGGACTTAGGGAGTGTATTTGATTTTTTTTAACTTTTAATGAAGTAGTGCAAAAATGAAATATGCAACATACAACATAAAAAGTGCCCACAAGAATTAACCCACAAGGTGTCGGTCACAGCTGAAAATGCACCTTTTACAATTCGCCAAATTGCTTTTTCAGAAAATTACTCACATTCCCCCTTTGATTTTTTGAAAAAAATATCCCCCCTAAAAAAATTCTCTTTAACAAAGAATTTTAATAATTATTATGAATTTAAAGTTAAAATAAATAATTTTAATTTATATAGTTTTAAAACCTTATGAAAAAATAAATTAAAAATAAATTTTAATTTATAAAGTTTTAAAACTATAAAAAAAATAAATTAAAATTAAAAATTTTAACTAAAAAATAATAATTAAAAAACCTTTGAAAAAAAAAAAAAAATTATACCTTTGAAAAGGGGGGAAGTCGGCGGGATTTGAACCCCCGACCTGCAAGCTCCCAGAGCCTTACCGCACGGCTCATGACCACGTGAGCCAGCGGGCTGATCCGAAAGGATCAGTGGAGCCCCCTCGTATATCCCTCCTCAGTCTTCCTGAGCCCTCTGTGGTTGCCTCCTCTTCAAAACGCAGCCCCGCTGCTGTGCAGCTACTGTCTACAGTCGCATGCATTCTTTCTTTTTTTTTTTTCAAATTCTCGTGGGGGGGCGCGCCTGCGCTGTAGCGCGTCGTACAACTGGGGGGCGCGTCATCCAATGCAAGGGGGGCGCGTCGTCCAATGCAAGGGGGGGACGCGGTGGACTTTCGTTCGCTTGTAGCACTGCGCTGCGCAGGGGGGAGGGGGGGAGGTGGGGAGCTGCGGCGGACGTCCGTCCACTTGCAGCACTGCGCTACGCAGGCTGCGCAGCGTTTGCGCTGCGTGTTGTGTGATGCAGCGCTGCATTGGCTGCGCAGCGTTTGCGCTGCGCAAAGCAGCACGGGAAGGGGGTGGGGGTGGAGGCTTCGGCCTCCACGTTTTTTTTTTTTTTTTTTTTTAAATCACGGGCTGGAATGGGGGTGGGCCTTCCGCTGAATTTTTTTTTTTTTTTTTTCAACTACTATCACGCGACGGCGTGATTAAAAAAAATCACGTAACACGTCGCTGAAAAAAAAGACTGGGAAAAACAACGCTGCGCTTCTCTGCTTCCGCTTCCAGCTTTCTCTCACCACGCTTCCCTGCAAAAAAAAATTTCGTAGCAGTCTGGCTCTGATGCCATGTAAGAAAATGAACTAGTTTTATTATTCAGCAGGGGGTGTTTAAATAATGCAGAGATTACAAACTGCATTCCTGGATTAGCCCGGGTTGGGCGCATCTCAACAGGATGCAGGTATAACAATATACCAGCCACTGCAATTAGTTGCTAAGTTAAATTAACAACTAACAAAATGCTAAAGTACGCTAACAAAGGTTTCCTTAAGCTATTTTGTCCTTCACATATTGAGTGGTTGGCACTATGAGCTATGGTAAGTTCCATAAAGAAATACTTCATCTATGAAATATGTAATAGATATTGATATTGTTTGATTGATGATAAGTTAGCACCTAAACTACTATGTTTGGTACCAACCTAGGTGCGGTATTTTTACTCAACATGTGTATCAGTTTTAGATCCAACATTTACTATGGATCTTAATGTTGGTATTGTAAAGTAGAATTGTACTATGGTCCATTGGTGTTGGCACTAGGGCATACAATCTTAGTGTTAGAATTGTAGGACTAGATGTCAGTCCTTTGGAGATTTGCATAAGCTAGATGGCACTATCGCTATAAAATAGTTGAGAGACTAATGTTAGGATTCAATAGAAATTATCATAGTCAATTAGAGGTAACATTGAGCTTTATAGTGTTTCTATAACATGTTTTCATTTGCAGCAAATACTATTATGGATTATACCATGTTAAAGGAAGTTTTTTATTTGATGGTGTGGGAATCAATATGAGAGAAGGATCCAAGAGGCAAAACTTACGATAGCACCAAATTAAGTGATGCATTATGAGTATAAGAAATTTCCATCCAAGTATTGGATAACCATCATTATCTAAAATAATTTTGAAGATAAAACATCGTTGGTCTCATAATTCCCTTAATGCTTGATGCTAGAGTTATTGGTTCCAAGATAGGGTAAATACCATTAGAATTATGAGTGAAAATACTTGTTACCAAAGTGGTTTGATGCCAAAGGTAATTTTATTACTCTAGTTGGAAGACACACCTTTAAACCAAGGAAGCAATGTCATGTTCTTGGTACTTCCAGATAAGTTAACTTGCATTAAAGGCCAACTAAGTGATAATGTATGAAAAACATATTTAACTATCTTATATTTAGCTACCAAAAACTAGCACTAGTTTTGTTATCAAGGAAGGGACATCACATCAAAAACTATTGTATAAATATGAAAACTATTATATAAAAATTATCTCAAAATCTAACAAAAAAATTATCTATATAAAATGAATTTTATGTGTATGATTGAGTCTATCGAAATAATGCACATGTTTATCAAGAAAAAAAAAAATAAATACTCATACCATACATACAAAATACAAAATATTTGAATGAAGTTATATTTGATACCATCCATGGAGGAATATATATATATATATATATATATATATATATATATATATATATATATATATATATATATATATATATATATATATTCATTATGTTGTAGTTTGATAAATTTAAGCCCATACAAACCAATGAATTTCTATAGTAAGCAAATATGTAACTCTAAATTATAATTATAATTCTAATACTGCTTTGATTTTGATTTGGGAAACATCGATACTTGGTCCATAGAGGAGATTTTCCAAGGGTCAAAGTAGACATTTCTATAAAAATAATAATTGGGTAACTTTTATAGAAGGGTTTATAGTATAGGTGTAGGTGTAGGTGTAGGTGCAAGTGTACGTGTAGGTATAGGTACTTTAAGTATAACCTATGGGTAAGAAACTCATTATCCTTAAATATTGGGTAACTTCTGCAGAAGGATTTACAGTATAGGTGTAGGTGCATGTGCAAGTATTCCCTTTGGGTTAATTGTTGTGTGTAGTATATGGAGTGGCCTATGGGTGCTAATGAGGACTCTTATAGGTTCCCTCATTATCCCCACTCCCCTAAAGATTATTTGCAGATACAAATAAAGGAAAACATGACATGGAGGACATATTATTTAGAGACCCAGATATTCATTCTATTTCCTCTTTAGTAGCCAAGAATCCAAAGCAACAATCATATTAGGCAAGGGTTAATGGATACCTCCCCCAAGTGGCCCTTCATCCTAAACTAGTGATAGATCAAGACTTGGTGGATGATAACATTCTCTATAGAAGTAAGCATGACCTAATTTGTAATTTTCTTGACATAATATCGTCTTTAGGATTTATGTCCTCTTAGATCTAGAATAACTAGGAACTCCTTGGGGATACCTCAATTCTCTTATTAGCAATGGCTATTATATTGTGAGTTTTTCTTCTCAACCAGATAGATACAAAGACTTTGAGTCAAGGAGGAGAACATATGATGGTGGGAGTCTTTTTTTTCAACCA
Source organism: Wollemia nobilis (assembly GCA_028583015.1). Lineage (NCBI taxonomy): Eukaryota > Viridiplantae > Streptophyta > Pinopsida > Araucariales > Araucariaceae > Wollemia > Wollemia nobilis. The sequence continues at coordinate 1,296,123 of JAQPPZ010016475.1, forward strand.
TGGAAGCTAATATTTAGCCCTTGAATGAAACCCTATATTTTTAGGTTTATTTGTATGCCCTACCCATGGAATACTAGTGTCAATCAATTTTAGAGAAATCGTGTAACTTCTTGCGGTGCTATTTAGGAGTTATTTAGGAGTTACATGTCTGGATCTATGTGGATATAGACCTCAACCAACCTCTCCTAGATAAAATAGAAATTAAAATGGGGTACTTATCCCTCATCCAATAGGTAGAATATGAGGCAATTCCATTATGATGAAGGATCTACCACAAACAAGGTCATATGATCTGCTTCTACCCAGATACCATCATGAAGAGCCCCATATCTCCAAATAAAATCATCATCAATGCCAATTTTTCTAAGAATAAAGAAGATAATATTACCATAGCATTGAATTTTAATCCCCTTGAGGAGGATTTTAAGCTCCAAAGAGAAATAATAATAAAAAGAGAAAGACAACATCCTCCAACCAATCAAAAAAAGAAATTTTAACAGGTATGAAATTCTTAATTCTCTCTTGGATATGGAGGATGCGAACACCATAATAGATAAAACTTAGAAGGATAATATTCCCTCTATAAATATTGAGGAAATTTCCCATCATGTTTTTTCAAATTCAAATTCACTTAGCACTGATAAATCTAGGGAACCAAACCCTTGCAATGGTTGTGGTGGATAATGATGTTTCAATGAGATATAGAGAAAATAACAGAGGTAAATCTGACCTTGGGATCCAAAAAGTGAAGAAAATTTTAAAAAAATATCAATCCAAGAGTGTAGGAAGAAAATCAAACTAAGAGAATTTGGCTAATAAGGGGACTAGCTAGTAATCCAGAGAAAGATCAAGAAAATTGACACTTACTAGAATCTAGGTTCGCAATGATTATCCAATATTGGAATATAAGAAGTCTAAATAGTAGACCTCATGAAATTGATATTCATAGTTTAATAAATAATCATCATTATAACTTTATTATACTTCAAGAGACTAAAGCTTTCATTCAAAATATGGATATCATTGTTAAGAAAATTTGAAGATATGTTTAGTACATGGTGGTTATATCCCAAGGGGATTTTAGGGAGTGGTGACTTTATGGAATTATATTATCTAGATGGATTTTGATTACATTGTTGGTTAGGGTATCCTCACTTCTCTCTTCAAGAGCACGAACTCTAGGTATATTCTACTGGTTTCCTCACTTCTCTCTAATTTTGTGGAGCAACAATGCCAATGGCTAGTTTTATAGGATAGTAGAACCAAAAAAGAGGAAGTGAATTGAATAGTAGTAGGGGATTTAAATGCTAAACTTGCTCTCAAGGATCGGGAAGGGGGAAATCCTTATTTGGACTAGGGGGATAGATTAATGATGCACATAATTAATCAACTTAATTTAATTGATGCTCAACATGTGGGGTCTTCGTATACATAGATAAAAAAACAAGTAATACCGATAAGTAGGAAAATTAATCTTGATAGATTTTTGGTTTCTAAAGAGGTCTTTCTTTGTTGGTATTTTAAGATGGTTATTCTTAATTGCACTAACTCTAATCACTTTTTTATTCTTCTAGAATATAATCTAGGCCACATTCCCCCAAGATCTTTTAATTTTGAGAATTATTGGCTAGAAAAGGAGGGTATAAAGGAAAAAATCATCTTTTTGTGGGAGGAGGGTAATCCTTTCCATGTGAGAGCTATGTATATTTCTTCAAAATAAATCCAAAATGTCAAATATCATCTCAAATTCTAGAAAATAAGTAGCAAATATGATTTTAAGTCCTAAAATACTATTTTTTTAGAAAATATGGAGGAGTTGGCCACCCACTTCAGGACTAAAGTAATTGTAGAGGACCTAAAATATGAATATGAACCGATTAAAGAGAATTATATTCCATAAAAAATTAGGGGATAATTTATTGTAAACGAAGAGTGAGAACTACTTGGCTATTGGAGGGGATCAAAACATGATTTTCACTCTACATTGGAAAGTAGATAAAGGAATAACTTGACTTACCTTTAGGAATCCAATGAACAGGTGATGGACACCTTACTAGGTATGCAACATGTAGAAAATAATTCCTTTCAAAATATTTTTACTACCCTTGCTATCCCTAATATTCCAATGCAATAAGAGATACTTAATTGTATCCCCTAGATTATTTCAGCCAATCAAAACCAAGCCCTTTTCATTCTAATGGATAAATATAAGGTGAGGAGCATAGTTTTCAACATGAAATCAAGGAAATCTCCAAGGCCCAACAGTTTTCCAATTGAGTTCTTAAGGCTTTCTAGGATTTCATAAGAAAGGATTTAATCAAGGCCATTGAAGAATAACATTCAAATAGAACTATGCTTTAAGATCTAAATCATACATTCCTTGTTTTGATTCCTAAAGTGGGACAAGTTTCCAAACTTGGATATTTTTAGTTGATTCCTCTTTGAAATGTGACCTACAAGATAATCTCTATGTTGATGGTTGAAAGGCTTAAGAATACTATGAACTACATAATCTATCAAGAACAAGGAGTATTTTTGGAGGGGCATAAAATTCTAGATGAAATTATTCTAGCTCATGAGGTTATCTACTTAATGAAACATTATGGTTGAAGAGTTATGTTTATTAAACTAGACATGTCTAAGGCTTATGATAGAGTCCCTTGGGAGTTTTTGGATCAAATGCTTGAGAAACTTGGCTTCTCTCAAGAGTGAAGAGAGTGGATCATAAGTTTTGTATTCATGATTTCCTTATTTGTTCTCATCAATGGCTCATCCTCAACTCTTTTTATCTCTTCCAGGGGTATTCATTAAGGAAATTCTATTTCCCTATTTATTTTTATTACTATAGAAAAGGATTAGGTAGATTCCTTTAAATAAATAAACAACAAGGTCTTTTGGAAAGTGTGCAACTAGGTGAGGAGATGTTAACTCATATTCAGTTTGTGGATGATATAGGTCTCTTTGGGAAGGCCAACATTCGGGAGGCTATAATGCTCAAATCCATATTAAAAACCTACATGGATTCTACTAGTTATAAAGTGAATATGACCAAATCCAATGATGTTTTCTTTAATATAATCAAAATAATCTAGGATCAGATTATATCTATTTTGGGTTTTTCCTAGGGTACCATTTTTCTTGATTACCTAGGGATTTCCTTTCATTTTAAGATCCTAAGGGAGGCTAATTGGAAATATTTAATGGATAGAATAACTGCTAATTTAATCATTGGACTCACCATTGTCTTACCTTCAAAGGAAGAATGGCTCTCATCTAGTCGATGATCCAAATCATACTTGTTTATAAATTCTCCATCCTAGCTACCCCTATGGGACTCTTTACAGAGTTGAATTCACTTATGAGAAATTTTTTATGGGATGTCCCAAGGATGGGTAAGAAGTGGACTCTTGTTAGTTGGGATAAACTATGTTAGCCTAGAGCTCGAGGGGGTCTTGGTTTTCATAAAGTAGCTTTAAATAATCAAGCTCTTTCTAGGAAGCTTTATTAAATATGGATATCCAAAAATAAGGATATATTTAGTAGAGTCATCTCTAGTAAGTATTTTGGTTCTATCCCTCATAAATAATCTAGTCACAATCCTCTAAGGGGCCTTGGCTTAGCTATTTAAAAGGTCCTAAAAGTTGGTGAACAACTAGTTAAATCTAGAATTTTATGAAAAGTAGGTATAGGAGACAAAGATAAATTTTGGAGTGATTCTTAGGACCATCATCCTACCTTAATATATGAGCTACCTAAGTTGTAGATCTTGCAACAAAACATTAAAAGTAGAGGATGGATAAATATGGCTTCATACATTACTTCCAAGCAAACTGGAGATTTATCTTTCTTTTAGTGGAAGAAGTTAGAATGGTGGCCTATTCCTATCCCTCTTCATCAAAAGCTTATTATTGATAATATCATCAATAAAATGTTCCTTACAGGGAAATAGTAAGAGGATACGATCACCTAGGCCCTTGGAACTCAATGTCTTCACTATTCATGATGGTTATAATGCTTTGCTCCCTCCTCCATTGATTCTATAGGATACCTCATGGGATAGAGTTTAGGTGGCTAAGGGATGACATAAAATAAATTTCTTTGCTTGGAAATTTATGGATAGGAGATATATCACCTATGAAATCCTTATGAATATAGGTTTTTATGGTTCGTACAAGTACATCATGTGTAATCCCCAGGAAGAGACACTTGATCACTTGCTTTTCTAGTATGCATTTGTAAGAGAGTTGTGGAAAAGGTGGTTAGACATCTTTAAAAATAACCTAAAATTTTAGGTGACTCTTTATAATATTTGGAAGATTTAGAAATGAATAAAATTTAAGAATACATCCATTTAGCTCAACTAGTCCCTAGACCCAAGAAAGAAATCTTAGAATTTTTAGAGAAGAGTTTAGTCCAATGGAATTGGTTTGGCATACAATTTTTACCAAGGTTTATAAAACTATCAAAGCTCACCTTAGGGACAAGAAAACTCAAGATAATGAGAGTACTCCCAAGCCACAAAAGTTGGGACCATGGCAGCCCCCTCCCCTTGATTGAAAAAATATTAATTTTGATGGTGCAACTAAGGATAACCTAAGGGCTATAGGCATTGATTTTTTTATAATATATTTAAAAGGGAAGATCCTCCATTGGAAGCTAAAGGGTATTGTAAGGGCTACTAACAATGAAGTTAAAGGACTAACTATCAGGTAAGGTTCTCTCAATGCTTGGGAGAATGGGGTTAGAAATATCATAGTTGAGTTTGACTCACAAATTATGGTGGGGCTTCTAGATGTTATTAGAAATTTCAAACCAAAGGATTGGAAGATAAGATAAATTATGAACCAAATTACATCCATTTAGCAATAGTTCAAGAATGCCATCTCGATCTTTGTTGATAGATAAAATAATATAGTAGTTGAATTTTTGGCTAAACATGGTAGTGAAAGTATGGTTGGATACATGTTGAATTTTGATCAAGATAGGGACACTTATGAATGGATGGATGTGAACCAAATGGTTCTTAGTTTGACCAACAAAGACTTAGGTAAATATGATGACAGGTCTAAAGTCCACTGAGCCTTGTGGATTAGAGGATGAACAATTTTTTATTAATTTTTCTGATACCTCTTACAACACTCATTGGCCCTTTTTGGGATAACACTAGTAGTATTTATAGGATGTTCAAGCCTACAAGGTTACTTAGTATTAGCGTAAATAAGAAATGAGACTAGATTAAGAGTTTTTGTTGCTTTTAATTTTCTATTATTTTTGGAGATGTTAATTTGAGTTTTATTTAAATTTTAGGTCTTGCTAAAAGTGGTAGACCTATGATTGTATTTTGATTCTTGTTCTATCAATAAAAAAAAAATTACCTTTTAAAAAAAAATTGATACTCTTTCTATCTAGAGAGTCCTACCTATATCGAACAAAAATATTATGGATTCTCCTATGTAAAATTATATATACGGATTGTTGTTTTGAATGAAATATTTTCACTCTAGTTTGTACATAATCTATATTAGATTATTTTATTGTATCAACAAATTTTGAATAGGTTAATCCCATAAACATTTTGATGCACATAAAAAGTTGATTTTCTTAGAAATACATTAATATTTCTATATGGAAATCATGTGTGGCATAATATATAATTTGTCCATGCAATAACATGGAAATTTTAATAGTCCCCATTATGATTTTAGGCGTAATTCCATAAAATATATTTGTATTTGATAAGAACAATAGAAGCATATTTGCATTGATTATATTGCAAACACTTATAATCTATGTTGTAGCATGAAAAGTTATGATTTTTTGTTTTTTACATAAATAAATAAATTTATTAAATTAAATTTATTTTATTTGTAAAAAATACATTTAATTTAATTTTTTTTCAAATATAAATGTTTTTGATTATTTTATTTGTTATATATTTTAATTGTATTTTATATGTTTTTATTAGAAATTTATTTTTTCAAAATTGAATACCAAATTTTATTATTTAAAAATTTTCAATTCAAATTATACTTAATTTAAATAAGTTATTTATTAGGTGATATGTAATGAATCCTTCTCTTGAAATATTTCATGTATCATGTTAAGCATTCAATTATTGATCTAATGTTTTAATAAATAGTGCAGGACTAAACGAGTTAGAAATAATTTATATTTCACTATAACTTTAGTAAATAAACAAATCAAACAATATACACCAAAAAAAAAGAGTTGAAATAAGATTTATAAAATTGTTAAATTGTGAAAGCAAAAGAAACCACAAAATGATATTATACCACAAATTCATCTAAAATTTTTGTGAGGATCATATTTTAATTTTAAAATTTGATGTTTTAATTATTAAATAGTTAAAATATTTTCTTATTAAGTTAAGAGCTTAGCATCAAGTGGTATTAGCTCAACCAGTTAGATTCCTCAACATTTCATGGAGGAGACTGAAGTTTAAATCTTGCCAAATAATATATGGATAATATACAAGCTTTGTTGTAATACCACTATGTGGTGATGATGTAAGATTGATGGGACCCATTTCAATGCCATATAACCCATAAAAAAGGTTAAGATCTTAACATATGATTGAATTGTAAATAAGATTAAATTTTATAAAATAAAATTAGTTTAGTTCTCTTTAAGATAATAAAACAATTTATGGGATTAGAATCTGATATATAGAAATATAATTGTTTACAAATATTATTAAAATAATTTATTGAGTGAAAAAGAATTAATATCTTCTTATTATGTTTTGGAATGTTTCTTTTTTAATTATTATTTTTTATTTTAATAAGAAGCTTTTTTATTTTTCCTATTCTTAAATTTTCATAAATTTTTATCGACATATCCACATTTAAAATGTTTTTATCCATATTTTTAATGTACTTGGAGGCTTCACATTCTATGATAAAATAATTTGATTTATTTGTGACTCCACTAGTCTTATGATGCAAAAGACTCATATTTATTTTGACTATGCTTCTTGAGTTGATATCCATCTATAAATTTTACATGTGAGTTGGTGTGAACTAGATCTTAGTTGGACTCTAAGTATTTGTAAGAGTTTATCATGAGAAAAAGGTAATTATCTTAAGTATTATTTTAAAATAATAATATTTTGTATTAAGATTAATATATTATTAATAAGAGTAGTGAAAATGAGCGATGATGGTAAGAGCAACAATGGAAAGAGCAATGAAGGTGGGAGCAATGAGGGTGGGAGTGATAATGCAAGTGTTGATAGGCTTCAAACAAAATTAATTATGGTTATGGGCCTAAATATAAATTTGTATGCTAATGATTTGTTTATAATCCTTGGGTAAAATGCAAGGGATCCATGAAAGCTTTCCTTAGTCTTGGGCGAGTGCTTATGGTCCTATATGGTTAGTAGGAACCATAAACCTTTGAAAACCAATTTTAACTTGAACCCTAAATGGGGTAAACACTTTATTCCAGATGAGCTAGTTGTTATAGTTGTAGATAAAGGTGTGCTGAATTTGGTGTACCATATTATGGGAGCTTGTCTAGACATGGATGCAATTAGAAAATGAGCTACAACAAAATGGAGGTCCAATGGCTATATAGAAATTATGGCTATGTTGAAAGGTATTTTCATAGTCAAACTGAACCACAAGGATGATTTAAATAGAATTTAGTGGGGAGTACCATGGTGTTTTTTTCAACATGGACTCTTCCTATGTAGATGTAGCCCCGACTTCAATCCATAGAGTTAGAGATTCTCCTAGGATTTGGTTTGGATTATATTTCCAAGTATACCCTTTAACTTATTTGGTTTGGATTATATTTCCAAGTATACCCTTTAACTTTTGGAGCAAAGAGGTATTGGTAGGAATAGCAAAGGAAATAGGGATTCGTCTGGCTATTGATTTAGCCACTAGGTCCCAATTTCATGTTATTTATACATGAATCAATGTTAATATGGATGTCGATAAGGATTTCTCTGAATCAATCTATCTTATCTTGAATTTAGGGGTTTATAACTAGCCAATAGAATATGAAAATGCTATGGAAAGATGTGGATCTTGCAAAAAATTAAGGCATATAGTCAACACATTCTTTGCTTGCAAAAAATTCAACCCAAAAAAAAAAGTGTGGCAAAATAAAGAGATGAAAGAGGGGATCTCCAAACAAGATACGAAGGAAAGTATTAAATCAAATGGTATATATGGAAATCATTGGGAAGACTCATCATAATAGGTCATTCCCAAGGAGGATCAAAATATGGGAAAGGAGTAGGAGCTCACAACTTTCAGTGGAGAAGGAGTTGGGGGGAAACCTTGCAGTCTAATTCTTGTAAAAAATCAAAAGATCAAAACCAAATACCTCTAAATGAGGTTGTTACCCAGGTTGAATAAAAATATAATAAATTATGGGAAGATCTAGAATTAGACAACTCATCCCCAAAATGTCAAAAAATGAATTATAAAAAGGAATAAATGTTGGTGTGGATATAATTAATGAAAGGCTACCTAAGAAAAATATAGGAAACTTAAAATGATGGATGATATTGCCAATGGAACCTAAAGTGTCTTATCCATGGTCGAGGGATGCAAAAAAATACTTAAAAAACCAAAAAATAAAATTACTTTCATGGAACATAATGGGACTCAACACTCCTATGAAACAAATATTGGTTTAAACAATGAGAAAAGAAAAAGACCCATAGTTTTTCTACTTCAACAAACCAAAGTGGATCAACAAAATTTGGAGGTAATAAAATGTTATATTTGGAGAGAGGTAGAATTTGTAGCTATCCTGGCTAATGGGGATTTTGGGGGCTACTATGTTTATAGGACAAGAACCAATTTCAAGGAAGATTTATAATCCAATCAAACCATTTTATTACTTTCCTTCTTCATGGTAAGGAAATATATATTTAGGGGATTATCACGAATGTATATGCCCTAAATAATGTTTCTAGGAGAAAATAACTATGGAATAACATCAAGCAATGAAGGGAATATTTCAAGGAGTTTCCATGGATTTTAGATGGGGATTTCAGTTTCGCATAAATTCCTCTTACAAGAAATGAGGGAATTCCTCTATATAAGAAGGAATGGTATATTTTCCTATTTTATTAATGATAATGAGATTATGGATGTGGACCTAAGGAGGATGAAGTATACCTAGAGCAACCATCATATTTGATAGCAATTTATCCAATTTTTATTAGATAGATTTTTGTTGTCAAACTAAAGCTTACCATTTTTTGGAGAGGCTCTCCTTTTTGCACTTATATTATTAATAAGTGCAATGACAATGAGTAATGATGGTGAGAGTGAAAATGGTAAGATCAATGAAGGAGGGATAAATGAGTGTGGGAGTGATCATGCAAGTGGTAATAGCATTCAACAAAAAGTAATTGTGGTTCTAGGCCCAAATATTTATTTGGGTGCTAATGATTTATTTATAAGCCCTAGGAAAATAGTAGGGGACCCATGAAAGCTTTGATTAGTCTTGGAGGAGTTCTTATGGTTCTATATGGTTAGTAGGAAGTAGAAATATCTAGAACTCAATTTTAACTTGAAACCTAAAGGGGATAAACTCTTTATTCTAGATGAGTTCATTGATATGGTTGTAGATCAAGGTGCAGTTAATTTGGTGGACCATTTCATGGGACCCTATCTAGATATGGATGTGGTTATAAAATGAAGGTCCAATGGCCATATGGATATTGTGGTTATGCTAAAAGGTATTTTTATCATCAAACTAAACCACAAGGATGATTCAAATAGATTTTTATGGGGAGGACCATTGTATTTTAGTCATAATGGACTCTTCCTAGGTAGATGGAGCCCTAACTTTAGTCCAAAAACATAAAACTTCTTAAAGGCTTTAGTTTGAATTAGATTTCTAATTTTACCTTTTTATTTTCTAAACAAAGATATTTTGGTAGGTATAGCAAAGGAAATAGAGCTTTTGGTGGCTATTGATCTATCCACTAAGTCCCAATATCACCTTTTTTATATGATAATATATATTAATGTAGAATTGAACAAGGATTTTCTTGAATTAATCTATCTAATATTGAAGTTGGGAGTTTGGAACTAGCTAATAGAATATGAAAATGCTTTGGTAAGATGTGTGTCTTGCGATAAATTAGGGCATGTAGCTAACACATTCCTTGCTTGCAAAAAATCCAACCCAAAATTAAAAAGTATTGTAAAAGAAGGATATCAAATAGGAGATCTCTAAAAAAGGTAGTTTGAAAATGATTAAATCAAATGGGGTATATGTAAATCATTAGGAAGACTCATCACAATAGGTCATCCTCAAGGAGGGTCAAACAATGGTAACAATGTAGGAGCTCACAACTTTCAATCAAGAGGGAGTTAGGGGGAAAGCTTGTAGTCCAATTCTTGTATAAATTAACAATATCAAAACCAAGTACCTCTAAAGGAGGCTATTACCCAGGCTGAATAAAAATGTGATATATTATGGGAAGGTCTAGAATTATATGGCTTAATCCAAAATGTCAAAAAATTTATTAAAAAAAGGAGAAATAAATGTTGGTGTGGATATAATTCATGGAAGTCCATCCAAGAAAAAAAATAGGGAATATAAAATGGTGGATGATATTGCCAATGGAACCTTAATTGTCTCATCTCTTGGTGGGGGAGGCAAGAAAATACTTGAAAGATCCAAAACATAAAATTACTTTCATGGAACCTAAGGGGAATCAACACCCTTATGAAATAAATATTGGTTCAAACGTTGATAAAATAAAATGACCCATGGCTTTTCTACTTCAAGAAACTACAGTGGATCAACAAAATTTGGAGGCAATAAAATATCAGATTTAGAGAGATGTAGAGTTTGTAGCTAGCATGGATCATGGGGTCTTTGTGGTGTTACTTTATTTATGGGACAAGAACCAATTTGAAGGAAGATTTATAATCCAATCAGGTCATTTCATTACTTCCTTTATTCATGGTAAGGAAATAGATAGTATGTGGATTGTCACAAATGTAAATATGCTAAATAATTTTTCTAGGAGAAAATAACTTTGGAATAAACTTAGCCAACAAAGGGAAGCTTTGAAAGGGTTTCCCTAGATTATAGATGGGGTTTTAAATTCCCCATTAAATACCTTTGACAAGAAAGGAGTGAATTCCTCTATATTATAAAGAATGGTATATTTTCCCTTTTAATTTATGATAATGAGCTTATGGATGTGGATCTACGAAGGATGAACTATACCTAGAGAAATCATCACATAAGAGATAAATTGATCCAATTTACATTATATAATGTTTTTTAATCAAAATAAAGCTTATATTTTTTTGGATAGAATCTCCATTTTTGCTCTTATATTGTCAATAAGAGCAATGAGAATGAGCAACGATGGTGATAGCAATGAAAGTGGGAGCGATGAGGGTGGGAGTGATAATGCAAGTGTTGATAGGCTTCAAAAAAAAAGCAATTACAATTATATACCCAAATAATTATTTGGGTGTGAATGATTTATTTCCTTAGTCCTGGGGGAGTGCTTATGCTCCTATATGATTAGTAGGAAGCAAAAATATTTGGAACCTAGTTTTAATTTAAAAAACAAAGAGAGTAAACTATTTTTTCCAAATGCATTGGTTGATATGGTTGTAGATTAAGGTGTGCTTAATTTGGTGGTCCATTTCATTGGAGCCTATCTAGATATGGATGTGGTTAGAAAGAGAGCTACAACCAAATGGAGGTCCAATGGCCATCTAGAAATTATGGCTATGCGAAAATATTTTTTATGGTGAAACTAAACCACAAGGATGATTCAAATAGAATTTTATGGGAAGGACCATGATATTTTAATCAGCCCTGCCATCAATTCATAAACCCAAAGCTTCTCCTAGGCTTTTGTTTGGGTTAGATTTCCAAGTTTACCCTTTTATTTTTGGAGCAAAGAGGTGTTGGTAGGCATAGAAAAGGAAATAGGAATTCTGGTGGGTATAGATCTAACCTCTATGGCCTGATATCACATTGTTTAAATGAGAATCTATGTTAATGTGGACATGGAGAAGGATTTACCTAAATCAATGTATTTGGTCTCAAAATTGGAGTTTTGGAACCAACCAATAGAATATTACAATGCTTTGGTAATATGTGTATCTTGCAATAAATTAGGGCATGTTGCCAACACATAACATACTTGTAAAAAATCCAACCCAAAATTAAAAAGTGTGGCAAAATAAATATATCAAGAGGAGATATACAAACAAGGTAGGGAGGAAAGTATTAAGTCGAATGGGATATATGGAAATCACTGGGAAGACTCACCCTAATAGGTCATCTTTGAGGAGGGTCAAACTATGGAAAAGGAGTTAGAGCTCACAACATTTAGTTGAAAGGGGGTTATGGGGAAACCTTGTAGTCCAATTATAGTATAAAATCACAATATAAAAACAAAATACCTCTCAAGGAGGCTATTACCTAATTTGAAGGAAAATGTAATAAATTATGGGAAGGTCTAGATTTAGATGACTTAATCCAAAAATATCAAAAAATGAATAAAAAATGGGGAATAGATGTTGGTGTGTATATGATTCAAGGAAGACCACCAAGAAAAAATTTAGAAAACATAAAATTGTGGATGATATAGTCAATGGAACCTAAATTATTTTATACCTTTGTGGGGGAGGCAAAAAGATACCCGAAAGACCCAAAAAATGAAATAACTTTCATGGAACATAAGGGGACTCAACACCCCTATGAAATAAAGTCTGGTTCAAACATTGAGAAAATAAAAATACCCATAGTTTTTCTACTACAGGAAACCAAGTTGATTTGGAGAGAGGTAAAGTTTGTAGGTAGCCTGGATCATGGGGCCTTTTTGGGGTTACTTTATATATGGTACAAGAACCAATTTGAAGGAATATTTATAATCCAATTAGACCATTTTATTACTTCATTTATTTTGGGTAAGGAAATAGATAGTCAGTGGAATGTCACAAACGTATAGGCCCTAAATAATATTTCTAGGAGAAAATAACCTTGGAATAGTCTTAGCCAACAAAGGGAAGCTTTCAAGGGGTTACTCTAGATTTTGGCCAAGGATTTTAATTCTCACGTGAATCCCTTTGACAAGAAAGGAGGGAATTCATCTATATTAGAAGGAATGGTATATTTTCCAATTTCATTAATGATAACGAAATTATGAATGTGGACCTAAGGATAATGAAGTATACCTAAATCAACCATCATATAGGAGAGCAATTGATCTAATTTAGATTAGATACAATTTTGTTGTCAAAAGAAAGCTTACAATTTTTTGAAGAGACTCTCCTTTATGCTCTTATACTATTGATAAGAACAATGAAAATGAGCAGTGATGGTGAGAGCAACAATGGCAAGAGCGATAAAGGTGGGAGTGGTGAGGGTGGAAGTAATAATGCAAGTGGTGATAGGCTTCAAAAAAAAAGAAAATTTGGTTTTGGTCCCAAATACTGATTTGGGTGCTAATGATTTGTTGATAAGCCCTAGGAAAAATGTAAGATATGCATAAAATATTTCTTTACTCTTGGGGAAGGCTTATGGTCTTGTATTTTTAGTAGGAAGCATAAATATATGGAGCCCAATTTTAACCATTTTTTTTATTATTTGTGTAAAACATCCCAAAAGGGATGCCACTTTCGGGTAAGACCCAAGGAGGCAGGGGTATCCATTTCTCCAAAAATGTTCAGGACTAGTTGAAACTTAAAGGGGGCAAACTATTCATTCTATATGAGCTAGTTGATATGGTTGTAGATCATGGTGCACATAATTTGTTGGACCATTTCATGGGAGCCTATCTAGATATGTATGTGGTTAGAAAGTGGGCTAAAATAAAATGGAGGTCTAATGGCCATATGGAAACTATTGCAATGCTAAAAGGTTTTTTCATTGTCAAACTAAACCACAGGGAGGATTAAAGTAATATTTTATGGGGAGGACCATGGTCTTTTGGTTAGTATGGAATCTTTCTATGTAGATGGAGCTCTGACTTCAATTTGGAGACCCAAATCTTATCCCAGGCTCTTGTTTGGGTTACATTGCCAATTCTATCCTTTTATTTTTTGAGCAAAGTTGTGTTGGTAGGCATAGCAAAATAAATAGAGCTTCTGGTGGCTATTTATCTAGCCACTAGGGACCAATATAACCTTGTTTATACAAGAATATATGTTAATGTGTACTTGTAGAAGGATTTACCTAAATAAATATTGCTGGTCTTGAATATAGGGGTTTGAAACTAGCCAATATAATATGAAAATGCTCTGGTAATATGTGGATCTTACACAAAATTAGATCATGTAGCCAACACATGCCCTACTTGCAAAAATCCAATCCAAAAAAAAGGGTTTCAAAATAAATAAATCAAAGAGGAGAGCTCCAAACAAGGAAAGGAGGAAAGGATTAAATCGAATGGGATCTATGGAAATAATGGTGAAGACTATTCCTAATAGGTCATACCCAATGAGGGTCAAACTATGGCAAAGGAGTAGAAGCTCACAACATTTAGTCAAAAGGGGGTTATGGCGAAACCTTGTAGTCCAATTATAGTATAAAATCACAAGATCAAAACCAAATACCTCTCAAGGAGGCTATTACCCAGGTTGAAGGAAAATGTGATAAATTGTTGGAAGGTCTAGATTTAGATGACTCAATATAAAAATAGTAAAAAAGGAATAGAAAAAGGGTAATAGATGTTGGTGTGTATATTATTTAAGGAAGGCCACCCAAGAAAAAAAATAGGAAATATAAAATGGTGCATGATATAGCCAATGGAATCTAAATTATTTTATCCCTTGGAAAGGGAGGCAAAAAAATACCTGAAAGACTCAAAAAATAAAATTGCTTTTATGGAACATAAGGGGACTCAACACCCCTATGAAATAATTATTGGTTCAAACATTAAGAAAATAAATACCTGTAGCTTTTCTACTTCAAGAAACCAATGTGGATCAACAAAATTTAGAGGTAAGAGAGAAGTAGAGTTTGTAGCTAGCCTGGCTCATGGGGACTTTGTGGGGTTACTTTTTTTATGGTACAAGAACCAATTTGAAGGAAGAGTTATAATCCAATCAGACCATTTCATTACTTCCCTTCTTCAAGGTAAGAAAATAGATAGGTAGTGGATTATCACAAATGTATATACCCTAAATAATGCTGCTAGGAGAAAATAACCTTGGAATAACATCAACCAACAAAGGGAATCTTTCAAGGGGTTTCCCTGGATTTTGGCTAGGGATTTTAATTCCCCCATGAATCCTTTTGACAAGAAAGGAGATAATTCCTCTATATTTGAAGGAATGGTACATTTTACCATTTCATTAATGATAATGAACTTATGGATGTGGACTTAAGGAAGATGAAGTATACCTAGAGAAAAAATCATATAGGAGAGCAATTGATTCAATTTAGATTAGATACATTTTTTTTGTCAAAATAAATCTTACAATTTTTTTGAGAGACTCTCCTTTTTTTGTCATGGTGAGAGCAACAATGGCAAGAGCAATTATGGTGGTAGTGGTGAGGGTGGAAGCAATAATGCAAGTGGTTTTAGGCTTCAACAAAAAGTAAATTTGGTTTTGGTCCCAAATATTGATTTGAGTGCTAATGATTTATTTATAAGCCCTAGGTAAAATGCAAGGGATCCATGAAAGCTTTTCGTAGTCCTGAGGAAGGCTTATGGTCCTATATTGTTAGTAGGAAGCATAAATATCTAGAATTTAATTTTAATTTTAAACCTAAAGGGGGTAAACTATTTACTCCAAATAAGCAAGTTGATATGGTTTTATATCAAGGTGCACATAATTTGTTGGACCATTTCATAGGAGCTTGTATAGATATGGTTGTGGTTAGAAAGTGAGCTACAACAAAATGAAGGTCTAATGGCCATATTGAAACTATGGCTATGCTAAAAGGTTTTTCATGGTCAAACTAAACCACAAGGAGTATTCAAATAATATTTTATGGGGAGGACATGGTCATTTGGTTAGTATGGACTCTTCCTATGTAGATGGAGCTCTGACTTCAATTTGAAGACCAAGAGTTTCGAATAGGCTTTTGTTTGGGTTATATTTCCAAGTATATCCTTTTATTTTTGGATCAAAGAGGTGTTGGTAGACATAGCAAAGGAAATAGGGCTTTTGGTTGCTATTTATCTAGCCACTAGGGCCCAATATCACATTTTTCATACAAGAATATATGTTAATGTGTACTTGTAGAAGGATTTACCTAAACCAATCTGTATAGTCTTGAATATAGGTGTTTGGAAGTATCCAATATAAAATGACAATGCTCTAGTAAGATGTGGATATTGTAAGAAATTAAGGCATGTAGCCAACACATGCCTTGCTTGCAAAAAATCCAACCCCCAAAAAAAGTGTTGCAAAAGAAAGAGATAAAAAAGGAGAGCTCTAAACAAGGAAAGGAGGAAATAATTAAGTCGAATGGGATCTATGGAAATAATGGGGAATACTAATCCTAATAGGTCATCTCCAAGGAGGTTCAAACTATGTAAAAGGATTAGGATCTCACAACATTCAGTAAAAAGGGGGTTATGGAGAAACCTTGTAGTCCAATTATAGTATAAAATTACAAGATCAAAACCAAATACCTCTCAAGGAGGATATTACCCAGGCTGAAGTAAAATGTGATAAATTATGGGAAGTTCTAGATTAGATGACTCAATCTAAATTCATTAAAAATTAATAAAAAAGGAAAATATATGTTGGTGTGTATATGATTCAGGAAATGCCACCCAAGTAAAAAATTAGGAAACATAAAATGGTGGATGATATAGCCAATGGAACCTAAATTATTTTATCCTTTGGTGGGAGAGGAAAAACAATACATAAAAGACCCAAAAAATAAAATCACTTTCATGTAACATAAGGGGACTCAACACCCCTATGCAATAAATAATGGTTCAAACACTAAGAAAATAAAAAGACCCATAGCTTTTCTACTCTAAGAAACCAAGGTGGATCAACAAAATTTAGAGGCAATGAAATATCAGATTTTGAGAGAAGCAAAGTTTTTAGCTATCCTAGCTCTTGGGGACTTTGTGGCATTAGTTTATATATGGTAAAATAACCAATTTGAATGAATATTTATAATCCAATCATGTCATTTCCTTACTTCCCTTATTTAGGGTAAGGAAATAGATAGTCAGTGGATTATCACAAATGTATATGCCCTAAATAATGTTTCTAGGAGAAAATAACCTTGGAATAACCTTAGCCAACAAAGGGAAGCTTTCAAGGGGTTGCCCTAGATTTTGTCTAGGGATTTTAATTCTCCCATGAATTCCTTTAACAAGAAAGGAGTGGATTCCTCTATGTTAGAAGGAATGGTACATTTTTCCATTTCATTAATGATAATTAAATTATGGATGTGGACCTAAGGAGGATGAATTATACCTAGATCAACCATTATATAGGAGAGCAACTAATATAATTTAGATTAGATACAGTTTTATTGTCAAAAGAAAGCTTACAATTTTTTTAAAACTCATTTTTGCTCTTACATTATTGATCAAAACAGTGAAAATAAGTAGTGATGGTGAGAGCAATAATGGCAAGAGTGATGAAGGTGGGATTTTTGAGGGTGGAAGCAATAATGCAAGTGGTTATAGGCTTCAAAAAAAAAGCAAATTTGTTTTTGCTCCCAAATATCGATTTGGGTGCTAATGATCTATTTATAAGCCCTAGGCAAAATGGAAGAAATGTATGAAATCTTTCCTTAGTCTCTAGGAAGGCTTATGGTATTGTATTGTTAGTAGGACGTATAAATATGTGGAACCCAAGTTTAACATGAAACCTAAATGGGGTAAACTATTTATTCCAGGTGAGCTAGTTGATATGGTTGTAGATAATAGTGCACATAATTTGTTGGACCATTTCATGGGAGACTATCTAGATATGGATGTGGTTAGAAAGTGATATACAATAAAATGGAGGTCTAATGGCCATATGGAAACTATGACTATGCTAAAAGGTTTTTTCATGGTCAAACTAAACCACAAGGAGGATTAAAATAATATTTATGGGGAAGACCATGGTCTTTTGGTTAGTATGGACTCTTCCTATGTAGATGGAGTTCTGAATTCAATTCGGAGACCTAGAGCTTATCCTAGGCTATTGTTTGGGTTAGATTTCCAAGTATATCTTTTTATTTTTGGAGCAAAGAGGTGTTGGTAGGGATAAAAAATAAAATAGGGCTTTTGGTGGCTATTTATCTAGCCACAAGGGCCTAATATCACCTTGTTTATATGGTTAATGTGTACTTGGAGAATAATTTTCCTAAATAAATCTATTTGGTCTTGAAGATAGGGGTTTGGAACCAGCCAATAGAATATGAAAAGCTCTGGTAAGATGTGTATCTTGCAATAAATTAGGGCATGTAGCCAACACATGCCCCTACTTGCAAAAAATGCAACCCATAAAAAAAAATGTTGCAAAAGAAAGAGATCAAAGAGGAGATCTCCAAACAAGGAAATGAGGAAAGGATTAAGTCAGATGGATATATGGAAATAATGGGGAAGACTAATACTAATAGGTCATCCCCAAAGAGTGTCAAACTATGGAAAAAGTGTAGGATCTCATAACTTTCATTTGAGAGGGGTTGGGTGAAACCTTGTAGTCGAATTCTTTTATAAAATTACAAGATCAAAACCAAATACCTCTCAAGGAGCATGTTACCCAAGCTAAAGTAAAATATGATGAATTATGGGAAGATCTAGATGTAGACACTAAAATATTGTTAACACGATTAAGAATCCATAAAAAATTATCAAATTGGCATCATATGACCCCTTGGGCAGCCCTCAGAAGGCTCATAGTGGTTCTAGCCACTCCATAAGAGGTTTTGAAGGCTTTCGATCCAATTTTGTGAGGTTTTGGCCCAAAATTAACCATTTTCCCACCCTAGGATGGTGGCAGATTACCATAATCCCACCCTGGGATGGTGGTGAGCCATCATCCTAGGGTGGGACGATGAGCAAGTTTGACCCATAAAAAGTCAAATCTAGGACAAATGGTGCCCAAAAACTGCCATTTACCTCACCAATTGAAGCATGCAAGTCAGAGGGCACTGAATCCTTATGACATGCTTCATAATGGAGGCTAAAATGGGAGATTATCTTCCCCATCCAGTGCATGCCTTCTTTTTGACAAGTGGCACCTCCTGCCATGCATGCCCTTGCATGCCTTTTTGGACATAATACCCTATGGACTATAAAATGGATTCAATATCCATAAAAAAACATAGATAGGAGTTATAGGATATGAAATGGAGTGATTCTAATATTTCCCATTAACTTATTGTGCTCTCTTTCCCTCAGAATATATTCTTAGCGAAGGAGGTTACCGGGTGACTTCAAGAGGGTCTTTTAAACATAACTTTTCCATCCGGATGAATTTATTCATAAAATTTGATTAAAACACCCATTATACTTTTTATTATCATTACCCAATGTTATTGGTAACAACATAATTGGTGGGTATCCCCTCCCAGGGTGCCCTCCAATTATTTGTAGTCACCACTATCCCCCCTAGGATGAGGAAAAATAATTTCATAATTTATTTAATTTTATTTTTTATTATTATTCTATACTATCATATGATTCTTCAGTTAAAATTTCATACAATTTGGAGTTAAATTGACTGAGATATCATATTTTTAAGGTTTTGCATGTTCATAGGGCCCATCCGGGAACCCCGGTTGCATGCAGGTGGATATCCACCTAATTTTGAAAATATAACCACATTGGTTGTCTTAAAATTTTTATTTATGCATTCTTTCCTAATTTCATATTTTTTAGACATGTTTAGGTGTAGAAATTGTTTATCTTGGTCTTCACAGGTTACAGGCAGGCGATGCAAAATTGAGGGGTCTACGGATGCAATTTAAGATATTTTTTTGGTTATATCCCTTCAAAACCTCTTATTTAACATCCACATAAATTTTCAAGTCATTTTGAGTTGATTTGATATATTTTTAATATATATGCCATTTTGTGCCTGTGGGGATTGCATGTTTTCCTTCACATGCTCTTGCTATTTGATCTATTTTTGCATACTTGTATTTAGGTGTAGGTTCCTAGAATTAATTTTTAAGGAATATCAGACATAAATGTTTGATATAGAATTAGCAGTGGCATTTCCCTACCCACCTCGATTGTGGGTACGAGGAAAGACATTGGATGTGCACCCAGATTTCTTGAAGGATTTGATCTTTGGGCACCCAAAATTTGTAAAAATTGTATCATATTTGAGCCCTCAAGGGTACTTCTATGTAACCTTGGATCTGATCCACAAAATTAATAAGAAGGATACTCACTTTATTTCATACCTTGTTGTTTGGTTTTGCTTCTATTTTTACATGCATGCTTTCGTTTGATGCTCATAAGCTATAGAGGATAGATACACACATTTTTATTCATAATTATGTGAAATTTTTTTCCCTAATTCACTAGAATTAGATATATCAATCCCAATGTGTCAAAAATGAATTAAAAATGGGGCATAGATGTTGGTGTGAATATAATTCAAGGAAGGTCACCCAAGAAAAAAATTAGTGAATGTAAAATGGTGGATGATGTTACCAATGGAACATAAATTGTCTTATCCCTAGGCAAGGAGGAAAAAAATGATTGAAATACCCAAAATATAAGATTACTTTCATGGAACATTAGGGGTTTCAACACCCCTACGAAACAAAGACTGGTTAAAATGTTGAGAAAATAAAAAATATCCATAGTTTTTCTACATCATGAAACCAAGGTGGATCAACAAAATTTGGAGACAATAAAATGTCAAATTTGGAGAGAGTTAAATTTTGTAGCTAACCTAGTGCATAGGGCTTTTTGGGGGTTACTTTGTTTGTGTAACAAGAACCAATTTGAAGGAAGAGTTATAATCCAATCAGATCATTTTATTACTTCACTTCTTCATGGTAAGGAAATATATAGTCAGTGGATTGTCACAAATGTATATACCCTAAATAATACTACTACGATAAAATAACTCTAGAATAACTTTAGTCAACAAAGGGAATATTTTAGGGGCTTGCCTTGGATTTTGTCTAAGGATAAATTCCCCTTTGAATATCTATGATAAGAAAGAAGGGAATTGATAATGATAATGAACTTATGGATATGGATCTGATCATAACCCACTGATATGGGATACTGGAGATTCAAAATGATTTTTCAAAAGTCTCTTCAGGTTTGATATGATGTAGCTAAAGCATGAGAACTTGGAAGCCTAAATTTTAGAATGGTGGAAGGAGTATTTCTTTTGAGACAAGATCTCCTAAATGTAAGAGGTTGAGCTTCATCAAAAGGAACCTAAGGTAGTGGAATGAATTTATTTTTAGGTATCTTTCTCTAAAAAATAGATCTTAAAAATAAATTGCAAGACAATGAAGATCTGGTAGTTAGAGAGGGGTTGCCTAAAGATCTGTGAGATAGAGAAAGATAGATTCTAGATGAATACCATAACACATTTTCTTATAAAGATAGTTTTTTGACAGTAAAAAGCAAGAATAACTTGGATTAAGAAGGGGGATCACAACATGAATTATTTTCATGTTTCAACCATAAGATATCAAAACAACAATAAAATAATAGAAATAGTGAAATAGGATGGATAAGTGTCAAAATATTTTGTTGAAATTAGAGATGAGGTAATTATTTTCTTCATAAACCTTATTGGTTTGGCAACCCTACCTAATGAGGAAGCAATAAACTCTATGATCCAAAATATCCATACCCTAATAACATATCAAATGAATGATTATCTCTTGAATTCCTTTAAATATGAGAAGATTTAAAATATAATATTTTATATGAATGGGGATAAATAACTAGGGCCTTATGGATTCCCAACCAGCTTCTTCCATCACTTTTGGCACATTATGGGCTCTAATATCATTGAAGCAATGAAGAAGATTTAGAGGAATCATCATATTCCAAGAAATGTGAATTACACCTACATAGAACTTATCCCAAAGGTAGTAGGACCAAGAACTTTTGTTAAGTTCAGGCTTATTTATCTTTGTTACACACTATATAAAATTATCTCTAAAATACTAGTAAATAAGTTGGTACTCCCATTCATAATAGATCAACATCATGGTTGGTTTATGAAAGTACCACATATTTTATATGGTGTAATAACAACTCATGAAGTCATCCATTCAATTTTAAAAAATGGGAAGGGATGCTTCTCAAGTTGGATATGAGAAAGACCTATGACAGGGTGTCATGGGACTTCCTTATCAGAGTGATGAGAAACTTTAGGTTTCACCAAGATTAGATTGACTTGTTTCACCTTAGCTATATTCTTAGTTATAATAATTTTATAATCCCTGCTGAGGTCCTTCAGAGATCTATCTCAAAATATATTGAAGAAAGAAAGATATATGGTATTACGATTGATTCCTCTCTTAGGTCCATTTCCAATCTATAGTTCATCGATGACACTATCATCACCTCTAGATCCTCCATCCTATAAGTAAGAGAACTGAAATATATCTTGGAAAGTTATAAACTAGCGGTTGGTTATAAAGTTAACTTTTCCAAAAGAAAAATTTTCTTCTTAAATACCCCTGCTAGGATATTACTAAAAATTACAAAAAAAATGGTTGTGGGATTGGAGATCTCTTCTCTACTAATCTTGGGGTGCACTTTTTTAAAGGAAGATCATTAGATGACATGTCGAAATTAATAGTAGAACTATTTGAAAGGACATTAACTGGATGGAAATAGACTCTCCTTAATCAAGCTAAAAAATGCTTCTAGTGATATTCCTCCCTCCAGAGTATCCTAATTTTTTAATTTTCTCTTTTTAAGATGTCAACCAAAGTCTATGATAGAATAGAGTAGATTCAAAGTAATTTCCTTTGGTTTGGTTTTGAGGATAAAATTCATATTCTATTGGTATATTGGGAATAGTTTTGTTTAAAGAGGGAGGATGGTGATATAGGTCTTATAAGACTAAGGAAAATGAATAAATATTTTATGGAAAAATTGGGTTGGAAACTAGCAAGGAATGAAGAGGTGGG
Source organism: Wollemia nobilis (assembly GCA_028583015.1). Lineage (NCBI taxonomy): Eukaryota > Viridiplantae > Streptophyta > Pinopsida > Araucariales > Araucariaceae > Wollemia > Wollemia nobilis. Next base: position 1,319,190 of record JAQPPZ010016475.1, read on the forward strand.
ATGGGTGAAGATTTTGTAAGCTAAGTACCTAAGAGATAAGGTTGATTTCTTAGAGGAAAGGGATATTCCCAAAGGTTAAATTTTTTGGAATAACCTCCATGTTTTTAGACCTTTTTCTCACTAAGGTTTATAGTGGAATATTGGGAATGGCAACAAGGTTCATTTTTGGAAAGACTCTTGGTTAAAAAATAAACACCTTAATGAGGACCTAGAATTTTATAACTTGGAACATGATGTTTCCCAATGGTATGTAGCCCTATTATGAGGTTATATTATAAGGGAAAAGTATAGATTTAGGTGGAAATATATTTGGGTTTAGAGTTTAGACCAAAGAAAGAGCTAGGCTATCAAAAAATTTGAAATGATGACTCAAGTTTATAAACTAAATAATTAACACAATCAGGACTCTATGTGATGGAAATATTCTAAATAGGTTATATACTATGTCAAATCAAGTTACTTAATTCTTTAAGGAGAGGAACCTGGTTAGATGTTGGATTCAAAAGTATGGTTAAAATATCTAACGCCAAAAATTTCCTTCTTCTCTTGGGTCTTGTGTCAAAATATGATCCTAACGGTGGATAACCTTGTGAAAAAGAGGGTTTTTTTATCCCCAATAAATTTAGCCTCTATGAATTTATGGTGGAATATGTCAACCATTTGAGCTTGAATTTCTCCTTTTCCCAAGTAGTCCTTTTAATCCTAATTAAATTCCAAGTTACATGGGTCTTCACAAATTGTCTTTCTAACCTTTGCCTTTAATGGAGCTCCCCATTTAAAAGTAAAATTTTCAAAACCTTATGGGATTTTCATCTCCCTCACTCTTTATGGGGTCTATGGATAGAATGAAACAACCATATTTTAAAATGTAAGAAGAGGGATAGTCTTCGAGTGGCCAATAGGATTACTTCTCAATCTATAAAAAATACTAAAATGGTAAATTCAAAATATGTTTGGAAAACTAAGAAGGAGAGTGTTATTGTAGTTGGGTGTGGTTTTGATCTAGTGGTGATAAGGAATAATTCTTTTATAAATAACCTAGGGCAATAGACAAAATGGAACCCCCCTGATGGACCTACTTCAATTGAACTTTGATAGAGCGATTAAAGGAAAACCAAGGCCTACTGGGATGGGAGGGGTAATAAGAGATAGTAATGGTGGTATTTTTATAGCTTATGCATAATATCTTGGGGACTAGTAAAGCCACTTTTCCTAGGACTATGCCCTTGTTTTTGGGAATCAATTTATTGGTTAATCTTCAGGTTAAGAAAGTGACCATGGAGGGGAATTCCTTAAATCTAATTAAAACTATGAAGAAGAATATAAAAGTTAGCTAGAAATTATAAGTGAATTGTGGGGTAGATTGCATGGTAAATATTGGGGTAGGGCAGGAGGGGTTTAGTTTTTGGGAGAAAAAATTCCCTAGCAAATTATTGCAATCATCGATAATGAGAAATAAAATTTGAATAAAATGTAAAAATTTCATATTCTCTAATATTATGTTAGGCTCTACTCAAGAGGTGATGTAAAAGTATCTTGAGGGTAACAATCAAGAGATATGGTACTGAAATAGGTTGATCAAGAGAAGGCTCAAGGAAAGAGGTTGGTGTAGGTGGCTTATTTGTGAGTCTCCTCAAGTTACATCATTATTCAAGGTCAAGAATTCAGATTTTATGGGTTCCCAACTATTTTATTTTTCTCAAAGAAGGTCCTGTAATTTCTTGAGGTATATGGGAATAAGAGATTCTAAGGAAATTTTTCAAATATTGGTGGAGATAAGGAAAGGTTCTAGAAGATATATGGACTTCTTTTCAAGTACCTAGGACATACTAGCCTTACCTATGTTAATTATTATTTCTAATTATTATGGTTTGAAACCCACATCTACTTTTAATTATTTTTCCTAGGTTGTTTTGACTTGAGGACTTCACCCGCATCTTGAGATCTAGTGGAATAAATTATGGGAATAAGAATCTACAATACCAAGGATTATTTTCAATTGGGATTCAAGAAGGGTTGTGCTCCCATAAAATCTATGATGATTTCTCATGTTGGATATCAAGATGATACATTTATGAATTCCATGATGAAAGCTGAGAAGATTATGGTGCCCTTGTCTATTGTTGATTGTTTTTCTTGGTTATTTTTTACTTAGGAACCTCACCCACTTCTCAATATATCATGGATTGAGAGTGTGGATATAGGGCTTCACAGAACCAAGGTTTACCTTCAAATGGAATTTAAGAAAGATATTTCTTTCATAAAAATAATGATGATTGATCACATTGGGGATTAGGATGGTTCATTGATTATTTCCATGATGAAATCTCTTAAGTTTTTGGTGTCCTCAAATTCCCATACTCTTATTAACCCATAGGTTTTGGTGGTAAGTAACGTACTATGGGAAGAAGATATTGGTTTTGGTTAGATTGGTTTGTTAATGGGGGTGAGAAGATTAGAGTTGATCCCCTACTTCTTAATGTGGATCAAGAGGTTTACGGTATCCTTGAGAAATAAGGTTTATTACATTTTTTTGAGAAAGTTTGATGGGTATGACCTCTAGCTATCAATACAAATCACCCATGCATGTCTTGAAGGTAATATGAAGGTTTTTTATTGTGATTTCACCATCAACACTACCTTGCTAGTGAAATTTTCAAGCTTAGCTATAGAGGGAGAATGTATAAGGTGAGAAAAACACTCATTGAATGAGGATATGGAGAGATGTTTGTTTAAGAATAAACGTCCAATAAGGGAGTAGAATGGGTTGGCTAGGGAATCACTTCCTCAACCCTAGAGGTAGGTGGTTATTCCTATTATGGACTACATTATGCTAGATTCAAAGCCTTCTATTATTAGAAGCTTCTATTTCATGAAAATTCCTACTTTACTTTTCAAATTTGTTCAAAATTTGATCATGGATATGCAACATAATAAAGCATTAGATCCTCTCCACTAAGGTTTTTTACTTATTATTTTTAAATATATGTTGGATAAAGAGGGATTGTTTGGAAAAGTGTTATGGGATCCCAAAGAGAGAAGGGTCCCATGTACAATAGATAACATAAAGTTTGTTAGGTCAAATTTTTCCTTGTTAGGTGTTCATGTTAAGAAGAGAATCAAACAACATTCAAAGTATAACCCTCCAAGAACAAGGAAATGGATACCTATGAATTTGAAGTTGTCTTGATAGATTGGTAAGGAGGATGATAATCACCTTATGGAATCTTAAACAAACTTATATAGGGGTGTAAAAAATTTAGGCAAGACAAAGAAAGCGGTCAACCTTCTTGACCAAGATATAAAGGATGGTGAATCCACAAAATGTGATGGTGTTAGAAAGGAGATACTTCTGGTGTCTTCATCACCTTAGTGTATAAATCACCTCAAGAAGGAGCACAAAATGAATTCAATAGATCTAAGTAGATATTTAGTTTGTGAGTCCCTAAGGAAGTGCATATTGGAGGTTTTAGAGAATAGCTATTTTATTCTTAATTAATCTATGAGGAGACTAACTCAATTTTTGGATTGAAATAGGGATGAAGCTCTCAAAAGCCTAAAAGAGAGGATTACCCCTTTGGGATCCTAGCAAGAGGTGTTGAAAAATGAGTAGAATGTTTGATTCTCATTTATTTTTATCTCTTTCTTGGTTGTTCTTATTTCCTTAGGTTTCTTTTGTCATCTTTGTGTTCTAGCTGGTTAGTCTTATTTGGTTGGTAATATTAGTTTTAGTTGGTTTCTATAGGTTGGGCTATTGATTGGGTGTTTTCTTTGTGATTATTTTTGAAGTGTTATTGTCTAATATTTTGTAATTTTTTGTAAGTAATTTTATATAACTAAATTTAATTTGAAATTAAATAAAATATTAACAATACAAATAATAAATAAAATTTATTATAATTCATGCATATTTATAAAGGTGAGTTGATTATACAAGCACAAAACTAGTGTGAGAAATGAGTGAATGCAAAGGAAAAAGTGAATCTCAATTACAATTATTTTGTGTCCTAGAGATTTAAAAAAATTCAAGAAACTAAGGATTTGTATGAGATAAAGTTAAGTAGAAAGGGAAAAATTCATTTAAGGAAGTAATGATTGAAAGAAAGGATGTCTTAGTTGAGTGAATTTTATTTTTTCAATCAAGAATAAATGGAAGTATGAGCCTATAGTAATCCTTATCTAGACAATAGATGATAAAAACCAAAATGGATAATTAAAGATGAAATGATCAATTATGATATAATGGTTTTTTTTTTTTTTGTTTTTTTTTTTATTTTACATAGTGGAATCGGTAGCCGCCATGAATCTGGGTAGGCTGTCCAGCTTTTATGGCTGCCACAGTATTTTGGACTGTCCACCCCAAAATCTGCCACACATATCTTTGTGCAGTCCACCGCTATAACCACCATGCCACAATCATTTTAAACCTGAAAGGGACAAGTGTTCAGTCTGGCGAGGCCTGAGATTTGAACCTTGGACCTCTGCCCCCCTTATGGGGTTTGGATGAACCAATTGGTCTACACCTCGGACCTAAAAAATTATTAATATATAAGTTTAACTATTATTAGCTAAGCATTTTGAAATGAAATCAAGACTAGATTGAAAGAATATTTTTTTCATAGATTTTAGTTCACATTGATTTTTATTTCAAAAGAATTTCACCTCATTATCTTCTTCATTTGATACTTTTAAGATAAAATATGTGTGAAAACACATGGTTTATGAGGAGAGCTAGGTTGTATTTAATACCATAAAATTAGAATTTTCTATAGAGATCAAAATTTTAGAAAGGCTTTAAATATGGGTGAGTTTTTTTGGATTTCCATATCAACTAATTAGTAAGGAATTTTTGGATAACACTGGTAATACTCTAAGGGAGTTCATCCAATATACAATAACTTCATGCTACTAAAATCAAGCTATATATGTTGATATATATTGTCATGGATATTTAAAAATAAATTTCAAAATACATTAAATTAATGGGTTTAACAAATAGCATTTTAATGTCACAAATGCCATGAAGCTAGACACATGGCAAGATATTACAAAGAAAAACTAGTAAAAAAAGATTAAATTTTTTTGTCTTAATTCAAACTCAAAGTTGAAGCAATAGAATGATATTGTAATAGAGCATGACTAAAATTAAGGATTTTCTACTCCCATGAAAGTAGAAAAAAAATCCTCTTTGTCACATTATATGGTAAAGACATACATGGTTTATTTAGAGTTAACATTAGAATAAATTAAGAAGGATGTAGGAGATGAGGAATTACAATGTGTAAATTCAAATTTAAAAGGAATTAAAGGTATTAAATAATACATAGAGATAATATTTAATGTATACATGGTTAAAGAGGTTATGTTTGATCTAAATAGTCATTTAGATTTTCCTTAAATAGTAGATAACCATCTATTTACAATGAAAATTAAAATATTACAAAGATTATCCCTTGCACTTTGGGGTTTGTAGGATATAGTAATAAATAAAATAGTATATACAATATCCATTACACATTACAGTTTATAGAAAATATTAAGAAAGCACCTAACTCATATTGATTTACTACATTTTTTTGTGAGAAATATTGAAAACCAATATATTGGCTACCACTAAAAAGGAGAAGAAAAAGAAGGATATAATAAGTTATAGACATTCCACTATTATTGCATTGATTTGCAAGAAATTAAAATAAATGTTTTGAAAATTTTAATCCAATAAGATTGTAACATAATTTATAATTTCAAGATTTATCGTAAATATATTAAAATATTATAGGTTGTGTTATCTCAAATTCCATAAAAGTTTTTTCTTTGTAGTAAATAAATATGGATGGTATGGTCATTCCAAATGGTGCTATACATTCTCTTCAAACCATTAACAACTATGTATATTTATAAAAGTAGATATGAAAAAAGAATTATAAATGTTATTTTTTTATTTTTCATTTCTATCCATCCATCCACAAAAAATAATTAAATATATCCACCATAGTAGGTATATTATAAGGTAATTATATTATGTTTTATAATTGAATTAAATTTTTAAATACTAATATTCTTTGTACTTGTTCCATTTTTAGTATTCATATATATTTTTTATACTACATATTGGTTTACTTCGATCACTTACAAATATCTAAGAAAAAAATATTTAAATGAAATCAATTAGGAATGATAAAGTTCTAAGAAGAAATAATAAGATAAAAAATGCAAATGATATAACTAAGGAAGAGAGATAATTTTCTATGAAGTATTTACCATAGTATAATTTTAAAAATAGGAGGGAGATCTCTTTTAAATTTGATAAAGGTTGATGATTAAGGAAATATTTTGGGAAGGTAAGACGAAAAATGTTGGTTTAAGGTACTTGGAATGAAATATTGGATTGATGTATTGATACTAATCCTTAGAACACATATATTCAAAAAATTGATACTGGATATTTTAAACTTATTTATCAAATATGTGATGGTAATCTAAAATTTAAGTCATATATTACCATAACATAGGAACAAAAATGAAAAAAAATAAATAATTAGTATAAAACCTTAAAAAATACTCCATCAATCCTCAAATCTTCATATATTGTCGAACGACATTTGGTGTAATGGCAGTTGCCTGGTTATTTCATCCATGTAGTTGTGAGGTCGATTCCTCATGTGTTTTCTCAAAAAGAGCGTTGATATTTGTAAACTATGTTCAATAAAAAAAAATCTTCATATATTGCTTCACTTCATTGTCTAAAGAGGCTTTTAGACCTTTTAATTATTTCCAAATATGGGTGACTATTTTACTTCATATTGTCTAAATATACTCTTTAACCTTCCCATTATTTCAAAATCTTGGTGATAATATTTTTTCACTTACAACTTTAATTTTGTATTTTTTGATAACTTTAATTTTGTATTTTTTGATTTTTTGTTTATTCTTGTGTTGTTCTAACCTTTATCCAATTCAATATCATGAATTCTAAAATCTACTATCATGTTATTTGGATTTATTATCTTTAATAATGTTAACCAATACATCAAAACTCAATAACTTATGTTGATTATCTCAATTTTCTATTTTATGTATCTTAATCTTCTCAAATTCTCTAATATATTTGCAAAGGATGTAAATATTAAAACATTAAACATAATATAATTAAAAATAAATTAATTTTAATTAAATAAATCTACATGGACAAATTATTTTTTATTAATTGTAAGGTGAGGGTTTTGAGAGGTTCCCACAACTTTAACATCAAAAGTTGATGGAAGACTTACAACCACCAACTCTAAAAGGGTCAACCAACCAACCAAAAGTAAATTATTGAAACTTAATCTAGTCACCCTACCAGCCTATGAAAATTACAACTTCCATAGCAAAGGCACCAACCCATAGCCCAAAAAAGGGTGACAATAACTCCTCTTGGAGTGATTTATGATATCCAGATATTAGGGTTCCACCTCAAAACTTTGGTGAAAACACCAACTAAACTTGAGTGTTGAAGAAGACTAAAAATTGAAATTTGAAAATCCAACTAAGACATCAAATTTGAAACTAGCCCCCTAATAAAATAGTTAAGCAATTCCATCCATCGGTGACTCCAACAACAAAAAGTAACAAAAGTAGTAAATAATGAAATTGAAAAGTAAAATTACAACTCCTGCTCAAATAACATAGATTGAACCAAAAAAAACAAGAAATCCTAGCATTCAACTCAGCAAACCAATCACGGAACTCAGCTATTTTGCAATCCCACACATCGATCACTCCAAACCATAAATGAAAATTCCTACCTAGCATAAAAAGGAACACCAAACCTCCATCTTGAAAACCAAATTCAGAATCCATGACATAACACTCAATACCACAATTGGGAAAGCAAGAAACTGAAAACTAAGAAACATTTAACCCTTGTTGTGAAAACCACCCAATGAAAACTATGAATCCTTGCATCTTCCCAGAAAAAAATATTTCTGTTTTCATCCAATTGAAACTAGAATGAACCCAAAGAAAAGAACCTGGTAAAACGAAATATCAGAAAAACCTGAGAGTGAGCCCTCACCATATCCCTATTTTCATCCAATCAATTGGAATGAACCCAAAGAAAAGAACCCTATAAAACGAAACATCAAAGGAAAACCTAAGAGTAGGCCCTCACCACCCAGAGGATAAAAACCAGGAACATTCAAGACTCGGACCCTAGTATACCAGGGAAAGATAGGAGAAAACCTAGGAGCATATCTACAATGATATCTAAAACTCAAGCCACACTAAACATGTGATCTACCCTCGTGTGCTTAGGAAAGATAAATGAGCAAAAACAATTAAAGCACTAGAGCTTATAGAAAAATATAACATGCTACCAAAAGAATTAAAATATATAAATAAAACCCATATCGATTGAAGCATGTCTAACATACTACCAAAAGAATTAAAATATACAAATAAAACCCATCTTGACTGAAGCATGTCATCTAACATGCTACCATAAATATTAAAATATACAAATAAAACCCATCTAGACTAAACACCCTACTTGATGGGAATCCTAAGACTACCATCTTGCCTCATTGGTTTAATATTCCAATATACAACATGCCCAAATTGAAGCACACCAAGGGACAAAAACGAAAAAAAAAACAAACAATTTTCCTTCTAACAAGGGATCCCGTCATGAAATTCAACCTCCCTTAAAATCGTAACCCAACCACCAGTTGGGATCTAGAAAAAAAAAATGAATAACAAAAGCCAAATCAGTTATAAAAAATATTTGTAACAGGGAGCTTCAACGATAGAAAATCCCTCCATCTCAAAAATTTATGAAAATGAAAATTCCACATATCCAATTGGAGTCCAACCCAACCCAAGGTTGTTTGAGGAGAACCCAAACCATGTCCAGCCACAAAATACTCTAGTTATCTACCCATCAACAAAGCCAGTTGTCGGTGTTCCTTCAGCTACCGAACCTTCTACCTAGACCTCAACTGTGGTTCCTTCGGTTGATGCCAGCCTTCCACCCAACAATCTCGTCTACATTAGTGGTAACAATAGCTAAACCAGAGACCCCACAACCTAGAATGACCCAAGATAGGAGACCGCCCAACAACATAAACCAGATGTTGAAAATCCCTTAGCTGAACCAACCTCCTTCTCCCAACCCCAATTGAAGTTTCAGCTTTCCAACCTTCCTCCTAAAAAACCAACTGTAGTTGCAAATTTTTTTTTGCTAAAAAAAAATTCTACCCAAAAGGACATTTGGGTTGCATGAGGTTTCCAAAGATCAGACAAAAAATAATTTTGAATTAAACATATAAATTTTCACTATGTATAAGATACATATGACCTTCATTAATAATGTGTACATATATCATTAAATAAACATCAATATAAATAATATATATATATCTATATAAAAATACAAATTGCATATATAAACATACATCTTACATGTATAAAATAATATTTTAATTAACAACTAAACAATTTTATTCAATTTTAACCGAGGTTTCAGCTGTTCAACCTTCGTCTTTGTAGTTGTAAAGATGTTTGCTAAAAAGATACTCTACCCAAAAGGGCAGCTGGGTTACAAGAGTTTTGCAAAAAATGAGATTCGTGACCTTCCTACATCGACAAAAATTGACTTTGAATCAAACATATAAATTTTCACTATGTATAAGATACATATGACCTCCACTAATAATGTGTACATATATCATTATATAAACTTCAATATAAATAATATATCTATATAAAAATACAAATTGCATATATAAACATACATCTTGCATGTATAAAATAATATTTTAATTAACAATTAAACAATTTTATTCAATTTTATTTGTATTTATAATAAATTTAATGTATAAACTAATATTTTTAATTATAAATTGAAAAATTATATTCACATTTAAAATAAATAATTATATTTTAACATATTTTTTAAGTTCATTCATACACATACATATGACAATGTGGTTTGAACTTAGGTCTTTAGGAAGAGAGCCAAAATACCAAACCACTATGTGTCCCATAAGAACATATTTTAAAATATGATACACTTAACTATTTGAACTCAAATGTTGTTGATGCATATAATTTGAAATTATTTATAAACCACTGGCTAGCTAATAACCTCACCTAAGCTTTAGGTAATAATTTAAGTTTTTTATACAAGTAATAGGATTTGATAAATAGCAAGGCTATGGTAAAATAGAATTTATAGAATCTTTAGCAAAAAGACGCAAAATATTATTATTATTTAAATACATTTTTTTAATTTAAAGTTTTTATTTTTCTTTTTAATTATTAAAAAACATCTTATGAATTCCTAATATTTTCTATCTCCACTCTTGAACCGTTTAAAAGTGGATCAAAATTATTCTTTCTATCTCCACCATTGAGCCACTTTAAAAGTGGATCAAAATATTAAATTGTAATTTAAAAATATATATACGATATATAATATGTTCACTAAATCTATAAAATAGTATTTAAACCCTTAATCTCTTTGCAACAAATATTCTATTCACTATTGTAAGACCTAGAGGGTAATATTATGATATATTATGCATCTTTGAAGAACATTACATTTGTATATTTAACCCTTTTTAAAAAAAATTGTATAGAGGAACATTGTAGTGGTATGGTATGGCTTTGGCCTATCATCTAGGAGACTTATGTTTAAACCATTATGGGGTGTGTGAGGTGTGTGAGTGTGTATATAAAAAATTTCGAACTTAATGTTTTTTTATTTTTTTTTTGGCACTAATAAAATTGTCAACCCATGGTGAATTTTGGAAAAAAAAAAAACATTATTGATTTTTCGTGAAAAAATAGACTACAAGTGCAAAAATAGGGGAATGGATAGAATTTTGTTTTAAAAAACTATTTTTCCTCATTTGCTCATTTTTTCTCTTCTCTTTGGTTAAATAGATATGTTTTTAGAGTGAAAACACTAATTCTAAACTAATTTTTAGGATCACATCAAAGATTTGATAGTGTTTCTACATATTTTTAGAGGTATTTCCCAGCCCCCTCCTCTAAAAAAATGGGGATTTTTTGGTATTTTCTCAAATTGTTCTTTTTGTTGGTTCTTTTCAAGCACATAGGCTAGGCCCAAAGGCATCCAATTACTTTTTTTCTCCTTTTCTCCATCCTTTTTATAAATATAGGTGAATTCTTTAGGTGAGGTCCTTAGAACCACTACAAGAAGTTATAATCCTCCTTCAAGTGAAACCTAACAGACTCCTTAAACTATAGCGCCAAGTCCAAGCCCAAGAAGAGAACCAATGTAAAAGAAAGGGATTAAGGGAAACTTTTCAAATCAAGTGTTTTAAAAACACTATGATAAGGACATGAGAGGAAGCATCCATCACCTCAAATATCATCTGCTTGGGTAACCTAGGCATGATGTGGACACTTGTCTTGGAGTAGATGATTTGATTAGAAATGAGGTGATGGTCTAGTTGTGTAGCAAAGGTGCCAAAAATTTGAGCACAAAAGGATAAGAACTATAGTGGGGCATGGAGTGGGGCCTTGGGCCTCTTTTATGAGGATGAGGTCAAATTGGAGGATGTCAATGCCTTGACTAAAAAATCTATTATTAGCCCTCACATTTAGAGAATTAGTAGGAATAGAATGAGTGTTGGAACAGGTTCCAACACAAGACAAGCTATACTTCAGAATACTACATGGGGGAAGGACAACGTAAAGAATATAAGGTCAATTGCAACCATTTTTGGCATTAATATAATATTTCCTTCAATTTTGGAAAAAACTCTATTAGGAATACCTAATGAGGGCATTGAAGAGTTTGACAATGGGTTTAATACCCCTTCAAAAAATATTTAATTGGACCATTGTTGGAGGAGTGTATCATCAATATACATGCTCTTATAGAAGAGGAAATAAATACATGGAGGACAAGGGGTGAAAACATTCTTTTTGATAGATGGATGGATGCAAGAAACCACATGATCTTGAACTTCATGGTGACTTCAGAAGGATCCATGGTGTTCTTAAATTATGTTGATATCTCATGAGAGTTGAAGAATTCATAATTGTTTTTCAATTTGTTGGAGGAGGCCATTCTAGAAATAAGAGTGGATAATGTTGTCCAAATAGTGACAGATAATGCAATAGCATACGTATCTATGTGTAGAATTATCAATAAAAATAACTCCTCTATTTATTGAAGCCTATCCACAAACCATTGTATTGACCTCATGCTTGAGGACATTGAAAAAATGACATGGGTGAAGGCTATGGTAGATGACACAAAGAAATTCACACAGTTTGTGTTTAACCACATATGGGCATTCAACTTGATGAGGTAGCACAATTATGAGAGGGATACTCTCTACTTAAGAATCACTCTATTTGTTTCCAATTTCATCACCTTGCATAGCCTTCAAATAGCATCACCCACATTGAAGCAAATGTTTGTGAGAAAGGAATGGTATGTTTCACCATTTCATTAAAAAGAGAAGAGGCAAAGGATATAGAGGTAAGTTTTCAATAATTTAGCTGGGTGAGCATCAAGAAAATTCTCAAGGTAATTACTTTTTCTAAAATTTTAATATTCATTGTTCAAATGCAAGTGATAAAACCCTTGGTAAGGGTTCTTTGCCTTGTAAATGATGAATATTTGACAATGGGTTATCTATATGAGGCAATAAAAAGAGCCAAAGAAGCCATGAAACACTATTACGATGGAAACTAACACAAATATGACATCAATTTGACACATATTTTATAAGAGATACATTAGGCAACTAACACAAATATGAACCAATTTGACACATCTTTGATAAGAGATAGACTAGGAAACTCCATTGACCTATTCATGACCCAATTTGATGCATGCTTGATAAGAGATAGATAAGGCAACTCCATCAACCTATTCATGCCATGGGGTGTTTCTTGAACCCTAACTTAGCAATCTTAGCTATGATGAAGAGATTCAAGTAGGGTTCTATACTTGCATTGAGAGGATGATAGATAACCTACTAAACATCACCTCATCTATATGAAGTTATAACTTTTTAAGGTTGTAGTAGGGATATTGTTTGCATCCTATTGTGCTAAAGAAGCAAGGACAACATTACAACAAGGTAAAATATTTAAACTTTTAAAGTTTAATATTTTTTGGTTTTTTCTTATAGTTTATGAATGTTATACTTTAAAATTTATATTTTTTGTAGATTTATGGTGGGAGGACTATAGTTCCAAAACACCTATTTTGAAGAGGATGGCTCTCCACATATGTAGTCAACCTTGTAATTGATATCTATTTGAAGCCATATACGCCAAGAAATGTAATAGGTTGATCCAATAATACATCAATGACCTTGTATTTATATAATACATTCATTGGCTTCATACTAGACAAGTAAAGGCTAGTGAATCATATGAGAAAATTGAATTGGATGAGCTAAATCCACTATATGATTGGGTTGATGAGATTCATGTAGATATTGAGTTTATTACATAGAACATTAAGGTACTTGAAGAAGAAAGGAAACATGTAAGAAAATTGAAGAAGATACCACGATCATACAATATCTAAGAAGCCTCTAATTCGACTATCTATTTAGATCCAAGACCAACCATTATATTACAATTTGATAATTTATTTGGTTAGATTTGATTGTACTTATTTTAATAAATATCTAATTTAAAAATTAACTTTCTTGGTATTTATTTATTTTTTTTTTTAATAAATTGCAAAAAAAAAAATCCAATGTTTTTGCGGAGTTGACCTGGGTTACCCATAGACTGGCAAGCATATCGTTTTTATTATCATTTATTAAATGAGATTTGTTTGAATCTTACTTTTAAACCACAACTTTCCAACTATATATTTAACAATATGTATTATCTTTTAGTCCACTAAATGGACCTACATGAATGGTGCATGATGCAGTGCCCCCAAAAAACACAGGGCGACATCTACATTATTCATGCATGTGCAGGTAATTCTACGTTGCACAACAAATCGAAGCCAAACTCATGGATGTCATGTGATCCGTGGAAATTAAGGGAGGCTGCACGTGATGTAACAGGTTAGTGCGATCAAGTGAGGTTACACGTGATGGCTTAGATTCTTTAAAATAATATGTAAAATCAGGAGAAACAACCATAAACAGGAATCGAACGTCAACTCTACTAACCATATATACATTGCTAGAAAATTGGCGTTTAGGGCATTTGATTGAAAATTACACTCGCACGAAAAGATTGAACTTTCAGGCTTGGAACGTGTCTCAGAATCTACTTTGCTGTTCAGTTTGCTTCAATGTCCCTAGTCATTAAGATTCATTGTTGCATGTCAGGGGGAGATAAAAGAGAAACAAACGCTTCTCTAATTTATGTTCCGTTGTGCTAAGAGTATTCCCTGCTTGAAAAAGTACGAATGACAGCAGGGACATTGGCTTGATCATTTACCTTCGCAAACCGGGATAGTGAAGCAAACTGAACAGCAAAGTAGACTTTGAGATAAAAGATTCATCGTTGCATGTCACGGGGAGATAAAAGAAAAACAAAGTATTCTCTAATTTTTGCAGACTTTTTTTATCTCTCACAACCTGCAAACCTGTTCACTTTGAAACAAGAATAACTAAATAAAACAAACAAACAAAAAAAAAAAAAAAAAAGCAGAAACACTTAGAAAAGAATCAGAACCATAATTAAACCAGAATTGTTTATTCCAATCGTAAAACTACCACGACATACATACAATACAATACAGTATATAAAACACCCAAAAACTCAACCATAACTGACTCCTATTTTTGGTACCACTAAAACAAAAAATTATTGATAATCCTTTTTTTAATTATTTTTTTGAATTTACATAGTGGAATCGGTAGCCGCAACGAATCCAGGCAGGCTGTCCAGTTTTTTATCGCCACCATAGTATTTTGTGATGTCCGCCCCAGAAGCCGTCACACAGATCTTTGTGCAGTTCGCCCCTATAACCACCATGCCACAATCATTTTAAACCTTTTATGTCGCTGAAAGCACCAGGAAAGGGACAAGCGTTCAGTCCGGCGAGGCCCAAGATTTGAACCTTGGACCTCCGCCCCCTTATGGGGTTTGGATGAACCAATTGGTCTACACCTCGGACCTACTGATAATCCTTTATTTAAGAGAGAGTTGTTATAGAATTGAAATAGACCCAATAAATGAAGAGTGGGTAGAGAGTTGTTATAGAACATAAATAGACCCAATAAATGAAGAGTGGGCAGAGTGGACGGAGAATGTTCCACATCATCCTCCCCAAACCCAATAAATGAAGAGTGGGTAGAGTGGACGGAGAATGTTCCACATCATCCTCCCCAACTTTTAGAATTCTGAACTTTCTTAATTTTTTTCTTTCAACTCCATCTTTGTTTGTGCTCCAACCTGAATAATTGCAACTCCTCCAAAAATTTTGGCAATTCTTTCATTTAATTTTTCATCCACCTTTAAAGCATATTCATATGCCTCATCCACTGTAGGTAACTTAACTAAGGCAAGTTCATCTTGAATTTGAAACCTTAACCCATTAACATACCTAGATGCTTGTTCTTCTGCTTCTTGTAGATCAGTCCAAATTTGGAGCCTCCTAAAATACTCGGTATATGATCGTATACATTGATCCCTTTGCCTTAGGTTTTGAAATTCCCTCAACAATTTTTGTTCATAATCAGATGGTAAAAATCGATTTTGTAGATATTTCAACATCTTGGGCCACAATCTAATTTTTTCCTTTCATTTCCTTTGTTTAGAACTTTGTAAATTCTTCCACTATAGGCTAGCACGAGACTTAAAATTCAAGGTTGCCATATTCACCCTTTTTGGATCATCTTCATCCATATCTTCCATTTCAAAATACCTTTTCAACTCCTGAATCCAATCCAGGAATAACTCTGGATTAAGTTCACCTTTAAAATCTGAAATATCTACCTGCACTTTGGAACTTTGCTTGGACACAACTTCAATAAGCTTCTCCATAGGGTCTACTACCCTGACTATGTTCCTTTGGTCTTCCTGTTTCTCTTCATAATCATTCAAATGCAATCTTGCTTCAATGACTTCTAACCTCCCAAACCATTCATCTTCATTGTTTCCCCTTGGACCTGCATTCCTCTTGCCTCTTTCTCCCGAGTTTAGACGGATTCCCCTCTAGACCATCTTGAAATACTCTAATATCAAACTGATGCAGACTCTCTTTATCTCTCATAGCCTGTAACCCTATTGACATGAAGCAAGAACAACCAAAACAAACAATACAACATAACAAATGAAAAAGGCAGAAACACTGAAAAAAACCATAATTGAATCAGAGTTGTTTATTCCAACCATAAAACCATAATTGAATCAAAGTTGTTTATTCCAATCATAAAACTGCCAAAATAAACATATAACACAATTTATAAAACTCCCAAAAACTCAAACCCTAACTGAATCCTATTTTTAATACCACTAAAACAAAAAATAACTGATAATCCCCTATTTAAAAAAAAGCTGTCACATAACAGAAATAAACCCAGTGAATGAAGTGGGCATAGAGCTGTTACAGAACATAAATAAACCCAACAAATAAAAAGTAGGGAAAAAAAATTAAAAAAATCCCCATCATCCTCCCAAACCCAATAAATGAAAAGTGGGTAAAGTGGACCAGAATATTCTACATCAGAATCAGAATGACAGCAGAGACATTGGCTTGATCATTTACATTCGCAAACCGAGCAAAGCTCAACTCAGAACTATTTCTTTCGAAGTCTTCGGTGTCTGGCTGTTCTTTTTCAATGTCCAATGTTAGGATGTTCCCTGTACTAGTTTCATTGTCAGGATGTTGTTCTATAGATTCTCTATTCTTATGGAATCCAGAATTATAGTCGGTGTCAAAATCTAAGAGTTCATATATTGATTGTTCGAATCTGCGGGGAGAAGTTTGTGCACTTTCCAGATTTTTCGCACTTTTGTAATTTTGAAGAAGGTGGCCCGGAGATTATCCCTGAGTTGGCGTAGTTTGTCCGCTTGATACGTTGCCTGATCTCCTGTTCCGTCTAAGGTTGCGCTTAGCACTCTGATGCCACCTCTTCAGGGACTCGGCTATCCGTTCATCGAATATCGTTTTTTCATAGTTGTGCCCATCTGAAACAAGAATACATTCCGAGACTCACATACCATTTTCTGAAAATAGATTTTGAAAATCAGTATATAACAAATTTGATTTCGAGATGAATTCAGGTGCCAAATATACCTGCATGACAATAGCATAGAGAGAGAGGGTCACATAGGTGCCAAATATACCTGCATGACAATAGCATAGAGAGGGAGGGTCACATTGGTGCATAAGATCTGGACGAAGATCCTATTCATTGATAAATCAATCAATGGTATGTTGTGGAAATAGATTTAAGTTTAAATTTTAGGAAAGCTAACCTTTTATAAAAATAGTAGTAAGAGTTTCACTAAAAGTAGTTGGTGGTGCATTTTACTAGAGGTTAACTTTAGATTTAAACTTTACTTAATAATAAAATAATATATATTAAAAAATTTAAAAAAATATATATATATATATATATATATATATATATATATATATATATAAATAAATAAATAAATAAATAAAGTGTATTTTTACAATGAACTTACCTTTTAAGTCACATCGATAATATTTTTGGTAATCTCATGCCCTCATGATACTCAAAGATGAACAAAAAAGTAATTCACGGCGAACATTCGTAATCAGTAAGCTTACCGTACGGCCAATTTGCTTGCAATGTCTACCGTCCGTCCTTTCATGGAAACAGGAATTCAGACCATATTCGTACTGCAAGGATATACCATATGCATGTAAGATTTTCTAAAATCATTCAATCAAGCTAAGTTTTTGGATAAGGGAAGCTCACGGGAAGCTCTAGAAATTAAACGGGAGACATACTCATGTCCAAACGAAAAATGTTAACTGGAAAGCGTTCTATGAGACAAATTGCAAGTGTTTAGCCGTTTCTCAATTGCAGCTTTTGAAATCTGTGCAGTACGTGACGACTATAGGTTAAATTAAACATTAGGGATGATCATTGGATGTTCTGTAATTGCCTATCAAACCTGGAAGAGAGTGAAGTGAATAAGATAAAGAATCCATCGTGGACGACCGAACCAAAAAAGTTTATCGTTGGGCTTCACCACTGGAGGTCCTTGGACAACAGGATTTCTGGCTTGGATTTCTAACGCCATCTTGGTTATTATAACTTGCAGTTTTGTTCCGACTATCAGATGACAATCAGCATTATAAAACTCTCAAGTGACTATGTAAATGATTTAATTGGAATCAAACTCGAAAGCATTGGATGCTCTTACGATTAATAGAACGAATGACAGCCAAAAATATGTGAACCACGCTCCACAAATAACATGACTCATACATAAACTATTTTGGACGCAACATGTTCTAAGGATTGCGAAATTTACCATGTGCGTTGAGAAGCAAAAATAACACCGCGAAAAGCCACAGAGGTGGACTGCACATAAATTCCAATAATTTTGAACCCAATCAGATGAATGAACGGAAAAAGCTGGAATATATATATATAAATAAAGTAAAAAATGCCTTTCTTTAATTATTATTATCGCTCCGCACCCGATGGAAACAATAACGTTAAAGTCATATTCCAGAGATCTTGTATTTTCTAAAATCAAAACTACTGTTTGGAGCAAAGTGGACCTGCGATAGTAGACAATATCCTCAAAATAAGTATTAAAGAGGAAATGGCAGGTTGAAATTTCCATTTCTATATGAACTCTTAAAGAAATGACGTGAGGCATACAAGTATAAAGCCATGGCGCAATGTCAAATAATCGACTTTGGGCACCGACCTAACGAATTGCCTGAAGAATCATACCTACAAAGTCAAGTCTCATGAGAAAAGCGTCACTCCTGATGTTGACAAATTGTAATAACGGAAGACTACATGGTCAAGGGTTAAGAAAAAACAAATTACAATCCAGATGAGAACTGGCGTGGGAGCATGTCAGCGAGCTACAGCACAAGCGAAGTCAGCGGGAAATAGCAAGGGATGTTCTATCCTGCGATTCTTAATCCCTTGCATGATTCACAATGCAACTATAGTGGGGCCTAGAGTATACGCGAGGGCTAGAATAAACTCGTTCAAGGCCGCGGCTTTTTCTAAACCGCGAGATATAATAAAGGATATTCAGCGGGATAGAACATATTCAGCTGGATAGAACATGTTTTAAATCGTAAGATATAACAAAGGATATTTAGCTAAATGGAACACGAACAACAATAAGACAAAATAAAATGAACTTAATTTTGTTAAGTTATTTTTCTTAACAACTGAAAATTACGCAAAAGCAAAAATACACATATATTATATATATTGGTTAAGATTGGAAATACATCCACATACATGAAATACATCCACAGATAATAGCAACTTAGAAATATGTAGGTTACATTCACGTAAGAGTTTGTAAAGACTATGACTTCAACTCCTAGCTTCGCTCCATGCTTCTGTTGTGCTATTCTGATGTGCTCTCGGTTTCTCTACTATATCGATGATACTAGCTGCTCACATATTTATAGTTGGGGACGGAGGGAAAAGCTTACCAACTTTCTGACACGCATTGATTTCAAAAGTAGGGTTTCTATCTAATCGTCGAAAAATTGCAACTGTCGATAATAACAATGGATACTTTAAAATACGACAATCAAATTTGGAAGATAAAATCTGGTAGAGATCTATGAGGTATGAAATCTAGTTTAATTTCTAACATCCTCATTTAAACAAGATTTCACAAAGACTTTGACACCTAGCATTTCCCTTAACCTTTTAAAATCTTCCTCCTTTAAAGGTTTTGTGAAGATATCCGCAACCTGGTCTTTGGACCTGCAAAACAATAACACAACTTCATTAAATTTTACTAGCTCTCTGATGAAGTGGTAGCGGATATCAATGTGCGTGCTCCTGCCATGAAACAATGAATCCTTTGATAGTGTTAACCACAGTATATCGTTGTTGCCTCTTCCTAGTGATGATTTAGCTTGCCCGAAATTCTCTTTAGCCAAATGGTCTGGCATGCGGTTGAAGTGACAACAACATACTCTGTCTCAGTAGTTGATAATGCAAAAATTGATTGCTTCTTTGATGACCATAAAACTACACCTGATCCAAGATGGAATGCATAACCGAAAGTGCTCTTCCTATCATCTATACTGCTATTTTGATCCCTATTTATGTAGTCAACAAGCTCAAGCTAGTCTTTTATTGAATAAAAATTTCATGGTTATAGTCTCATTGACATGAGGCAAAATTCTTTTTCCTGCCTATAAGTGAGGGTTCTTCGGTGTTTCCATAAATTTATTGATCAGACTCACTACAAACATCAGGTCTGCTCTGGTTGTTGTCAAGTACATGAGATTTCCAACTAACCTTTTGTAGAAAGTTGGATCATTATTGCTAATGCAATTGTTCTTGCTCAATTTCAAGCATGTGGCAACCAACGTGATCATTGGTTTACTATCCTCTATTTTGAACCTCTTCAAGACATCTACTACATACTTGCCTTGAGAGATGAAGATACCATCCACATATTGGTTAACTTCAATGCCAAGAAAATACTTCATCAGGCCCAAGTTCGTCATCTTGAACTCCTTCTTCATGGTATGTCTAAACTGCTCAAACAACATATTGTTATTGCCAGTATATATCATATCATCTACATACAAGCATATTATTATCATATTCCCCTCTGTATTTGTCTTCATGTAGAGAGTGTGCGCATATGGGCATTTGATGAATCCATTCTTTTGAAAGTATGCATTAATGCAGCTATACCAAGCCCTAGGTGCTTGCTTCAACCAATGCAAGGCTTTCTTAAGTTTCAAGATCTTGCCTTCTAGCCCTTCTAGCTCATAGTCAGGTGGATGGTCTATGTAGACCTTTTCTTCCAACACTCCATTGAGGAAGGCATACTTGACATCCATCTGGTAAATATTTCAACATTTTTGGGCTGCTAATGCCAGAATCATTCTAACTATGTCAAGTCTTGCTACAAGTGCATATACCTCATGATAGTCAATCCCTGACTTCTGCTTGTAATCTTTTGCAACCAGTCTAGCCTTATGCTTGCCAACATCACCTTGGGCATAAAACTTAGTTTTATGTATCTATTTTACTCCAATAGTCTTCTTGCCTACTAGAAGATCTATTAACTGCCAAGTCTAATTTTTCTCTATGGATTTTATCTCATCATCCATAGCTTTCACCCATTTTCTATTCTTAATTACATCTTCAAATGAAATTGGATCACACTTAGAAAATAAAGCAAAATTAGAATGTTCTACTTTATCAATTTCATTTCTAGTTACCTCATATATATCTTGCAAGCTCTGTATCTTTGATTGTGTCTTCAAGTTGGAGATTTTACTTGCAAGTGGAGGTGACCGTGATGATGAGGCAATATTTCTACTAGCACCAGTATTATTGCTTGAAGCTATAGGCGGATGCACTCTATTTTCGTCCATATCCTAAGACTCAATAATTATTGGCTCTTGTTGACCAATCTTTGATTTCCTATTCTAAGCTTCATCTTCCATGAACTTCACGTATCGGATTATGATCAACTTATTTGTTATAGATTTATATAACCTGTAAGCCTTTGATTCTTCACTATAACTAGTGAAGATGCATTTCTCTACTTTGTCATCTAGTTTCTTTCTCTTCTCATCTAGGATATGTGCATATGCTATGCACCCAAAAACTCTTAAATGAGCAACACTCGACTTCTGGTTGCTCCATGCCTCCTAAGGAATTTTATCCTTCACACTCTTCATGGGATACCTATTCAGCATATAAACTACACAAGCTACAACTTCTACATAAAACTCATGTGGTAGACCTTTTACCTTCAGCAAGCTTCATGCCATCTCCATTATGGTTATTTTCTTCGTATCTGCAATACCATTCTGTTGTGACGTATATCTAGCTATTAACTGCCTTTGAATTCCATTTTTTTTGTACAAATTATAGAATTTATTGGAGATGTATTCACCTCCTCCATATTTTCTAAGAGTCTTCACGTAATAGTTGCTTTTCTTTTCATCCAAAGCCTTAAACTCTCCTTAAATTTACTTAAAGCTTCTATATTTTTCTTGATGGGATATACCCATGTCCTCTAACTGAAATCATCTATAAAATTCAAGAATTACTTATTACCAGTGAATGTGTTGGTTTGCATAGGGTTGCAAATATCTAAATGCACTAGCTCCAATGGTTGTGAAGCTCTCTAAGACTATACTATAGGGAATGCATCCCTATGTTGCTTTCCAACTAGAAAACCTTCACATGCTTAATTGGGTTGCTCTATAAGGGGTAAACCCTTCACCATTTATTTCTTATGCAATAGGTTCAAGCCATTAAAAATTAGGTGACCAAATCTCAGATGCCACAACCATGTAGCATCTTTCACAACTGCACTAAATGAAAGCAACAATTTATTTTGAATTTGTAGAGGAAAAATATTGTTCTTTGTCATGGCTATAGTTGCTATGAGCCCATTATTTTTATTCCAAATGACACATGTTCTAGTTTTAAATTGCATAGTCTACCCCTTCTACATAAGTTTTCCAACTCTTAGCAAGTTATGTTTCAACCCAAGCACATATTACCATCAGAGATGTGCTTCCTTCCACCTTTTCTGGTATGAATTATGATATTTCATTTGCCCATGACAGGTACCTTGTTGTTGTTCCCCATATTCACCTCAGAATTAATGGTTTCATCCATCTATAAGAACATTTATTTATTCCCAAACATGTGGTTACTACACCCACTATCAATATACCAAGTATTCCTTTGGCTCTCTTTATTTGTATTGCAAGTTAACAACAGATTCCCACATGCATCTCTACTTTCTATATTTTCATTTTCATTTGTATAGTGGGCTTGCTACTTATTATCCTTGGCCAACTTATTTCTACACTCATAGCTATAATGACCAAATTTCTTGTAGTAATAACATTGGATCTTTGATTTATCATACCTCTAATTTGATCCTTCTTGTTGATTTCTATTGTTGACCATTCCTCCTGCTTAATGGAAGTTATAGCTATTTTATCCTTCGTTGGAGTTTGACCTTCCTCCTCACTTATGGCTTCTTTCATGCTTACCTCTATTGCTTTGTTCTCTTCCTCCTTGGGAACTTGAGGTGCCTTGGTGGGATTCTTCTCTTCTACTATTATCTCAGAATGAGACTTGCATCTTAAATGCTTTCTCCAATAAGGAATGATATGACCGACTCAAACTCTGCACATGTGTTTGTAAAGAACCCACAAGCTCATCTATTGAGAGGGTTATTAAATCCCTCGATTATTCAATCACTATCACCACTAACGCAAACCTTGATGTAGGTTCCTCGATATTTTTTCCATAATTCTTTTGTTCTCAACATTCTCACCATTCAACCTCATTTGGTTGATGATACTCATTGTCCAGGTAAAGAATTCACTCATGGACTCTGACTCACTCATCTGCAAGTTCTCGAACTTCCTTTTCAGCATCTACAACCTCACCAACTTTGCTTTATTGGTGCCTTGGAAGAAGCTAGATAAAATCTCCCATGCCCCTTTCACTTTGGTTTTTACTACAATTCTTAGCAAAATAGTTTCCTCAATTACCCGCATTATGTAAAATAAAGCCTTTGAGTCCTTATTTCAATTATCCTTGAACAAATATGACTCCACTTGGGAGAGAGCACTTAAAGCTATTGCATCTACAAGTTATAGGTAACCATTTTCCACCAGGTCTCATAGCTCCTTAGATCTAAATAAGATCTTCATCTAGATGCTACAATAATCGTAGTTCTTGCCATTGAAATGTGGGATCTGCAACTGCAATGAATTGCCACTAGAAGTCATTTCTTCTTAGCTTCCACGAGTCGACATTAGCTCTGATACCAAGTTTGATAGTTTTTAAGTCACACGGGTGAGATACAACACACTGCAGGCTACAACACAGCGTGGGCTACCGCACATCATAGACTCCAACACAAAAATATTTGTGGGATAGATCACACATGTGATATCGTAGGCTAGAGCAGAGTTGTTGCTCTACACTTCCATGGGATAGAACATGAAATGAAATATGTCCTACGCTATAAGTGCTAATTTTTGGCACACAAACCAATGCTCAATGGGTGTGGGATATGACATGGAGAAAGTTAATAGGCTACAACACAAGTAAAGTCAGCGAAAAATAGCAAGGCATGTTATATCCCATGATTATTAATCGCTTGCATGGTTCTCAATGCAACTATAGTGCGACCTAGAGAATATGCAATATAAAACCACAAGCAATCTAGAAAAAACTTGTTCTACATCATGATTTGTTCTAAACCACGAGATATAACAAAGGATACTCAATGGGACAGAACATGCTCTAAACTATGAGATATAACAAAGGATACTCAACGGGATAGAAGATGTTCTAAACTATGAGATATAACAAAGGATACTAAATGGGATGGAACACGAACAACATTAAGACAAAATAAAATTAACCTAACTTTGCTAAGTTGATTTTCTCAACAATCGAATATTACGCAGAAGGCAAAAATACACAGATACTATATATATTGCTCAAGATTGAAAATACATCCACATACATGAATTGGAAATACATCCATGATAACTACAACTTAGAAATATGTAGGTTACATTCACAGAGGAGTTTCTGAAGGCTACGACTTCAACTCCTGGCTTCGCTCCACACTTCTGCTGCGCTATTTTGATCTGCTCTTGTATTCTCTACTATATTGATGATACTAGTTGTTCACATATTTATAACTGGGGACAGAGGGAAAAGCTTACCAATTTTTTGACACGCATTGAGTTCAAAATTAGGGTTTCTATCTAATCGTTGAACAACTACAATTGTTGATAATAACTATAAATACTTTAAAATATGATGATCAAATTTAAAAGATAAGATATTCATTAGAGATCTATCAAATATGAAATCTGGTTTAATTTTTAACCTCTCTCAGCATCTCCATTATCATATCAGTAAACAAATGTAAATTCTAAGTTCAAATTAAAACTGTGAAGGGAAAATTCTGTGAAAACAAATACTTTTACATTTAAGATTTACAAGTATCTAAATTTTTCATTACCCCTATAAATTGCAGAGCATATGGATAATCATATACTAATCATTGGAAAATTCACGATCCATTGTTTTAGTCTCTTGCTCCCATGATTTTTATCTATGCATCTTGATATATGAGAAACAATTATATTTTCCATTAAGCCTATGACATGACATGTGTTAAAAAAACCATAATTCTTTGTGCACCTTAAATTGATTAGATTAGTCTTCGCTAGGTACCATTAATGCAAAAAGAAGTTTATTGCACATACTTTTGCCCAACCTAAGGCCATGGTGATAATCAAGGACAAAACTGAAGAATTTTAATTTGAATTTGCTTTTTCTTTTGCCGAAGTTCGGGAGGGAGTGAAGTGTGAAGTGCGTAGAGTGCAGTGCAAAGTGCATAGAGAGGAAGTGTACAGTCAGGTTGCGCATGGATCTCGAGGGCAGTCAGGTTGCACACGGATCCTCAAGTGCAGTCAGGTTGCACACGGATCCTCGAGCATAGTCAGGTTGCGCACGGTTCCTCAGGCACAGTCAGGTTGCGACGGATCTGGGGTGTATTCGGGTTGTGCATGGATCTTGGGCACAGTCAGTTTGCGCATAGATTCTTGGGCGTAGTCAGGTTGCGACGGATCTGGGGTGTAGTCGGGTTATGCATGGATCTTGGGCACAGTCAGGTTGCGAACAGATTCTCGGGCACAGTCGGGTTGAGCAGCGAAGTTGGGAATACATCTCTAGAGTTAGCCAAATTTTGGCCTTGCAAAATTTTCTTGTCCGGAGGCTTGCGCGGCTACGGCTTTGGTTTCCCTAGCTTGGGAAAAACTGTACGAAAGAGAGAAACATTGGATCTAAGTCCAATGTTTCAGATCTGAGCTCTAACTTATAGAACTTGAATGAAATCATTTTGAGGCGATTTGTACAGAGAACAACAGAATTTAGCACATAAAAATAACTACAAACCTTATAGATGCATTAAACAACAGCAAAATTTATTCATATAAAATGAGGGTTACAGAAGTCCTCAACTGAGGAAATAAAAGCATCTGCAGACTAATCTACAGGATAAACTAAAAAGAAAAACAAATTTTGAGTCGGCTGCTCGGACATTCAACAGATGAGCCACACTGCTCACTGAAACACTCTCCTCTTTTCTCTACTCTCTTCTCCACACTTCCCCCAACTGTTTGAAGACTCGAACTGCCTTATATAGCTGCTAGGAGAGGAAGATAGGGTTTGTCCTCTGATAGGTTCTGACAGACCCTCAACTAGGGTTTCTGACCAATCACCGAAATGGCATTAAATAACCAAACTGGCATTAACTTCTGTGGTGATCGGATCTGCATACGTCACATCTGTCAGAGGGCACATGGGACGTCAAGTCAAAAAAAAAATTTAGGATTTGCAACTATGTGAGCACAGTCCGACTTCGCCCAAGTTCGAAGCGCAGTCTGGCGAAGGCATGAAATCTAGATTAGTATTTCTAACACCCTCCTTTAAGCCTAATTTCATGAGTGCTTTGACTCCAAGATGCTCTCGCAATCTGCTGAAGTCTTCCTCCTTCAAAGGCTTCATGAAAATATCTACCAACTGCTCCTTGGATTTGTAAAACTGTTGTTGAATTTCTTCAGACTTCACCAACTCTCTGATGAAGTGATAACGAATATCGATGTGCTTCATCCGGCCATGGAACATGGGATACTTTGACAGTGCAATGGCCAAATTGTTATCATAGAAAATTATTGTCGTGCCTTCCGGAGGATAGTTCAGTTCACTCATAACTCTTCGCAGCCAAACTGCCTAGCATGCGGCTAATGTGGTGGTGACGTATTCTGCTTCAGCTATGGAAAATGCAATGATGGGTTATTTCTTGGACACCCATGAGACTGCCCCTGATCTGAGATAGAAAGCATACCCTAAGGTCATCTTTCGATCATCAGTACTGCCAACCCAGTTACTATCTATGAAGCCCACCAGTTCCAACTAGTCTTTTCTGGCATAAAATAGGCCATTATTTCATGTCCCATTGACATTGCGCAAGATCCTCTTGCCTGCTTGCCAGTGTGTGTCCTTTGGAGTCTCCATAAAATAGTTGATTAAACTGACTTCGAACATCAGATCTGGTCGAGTTGTAGTCAAATACATCAGACTGCCAACTAGCCTCTTGAACAAGGTTGGATCTACATTCCTCCCTGAATCCAATTTGCTCAGCTTCAAACCTATGGCTACAGGTGTGCTGGCAGGTTTACTGTCCTCCATATTGAACCGCTTCAGGACATCCTTCGCATACTTGCCCTAAGAAATGAAGATGCCATCTATCGATTGGTCAACTTCAATACCGAGAAAATACTTCATCAACCCTAAGTCCGTCATCTCGAACTCCTTCTTCATGGATGTTCTGAACTGATCGAATAGGACATTGTTGTTTCCAGTATAAATCAAATCATCACAGGCAGACGATAATGAGTTCACCTGCTTCATTTGTCTTCATGTACAAGGTATGCTCATATGGGCATTTTACAAACCCATTTTGTTGAAAATAACTATCATTCTAGTTGTACCAAGCTCGGGGCACCTGCTTCAAACCGTACAGGGCCTTTTTTAGCTTCAAGACTTTGCCCTCCTGGCCTTCAATTTTGTAACCTGGTGGCTGGTCTATGTAGACCTCTTCCTCTAACACTCCATTGAGGAAGGCTGACTTGACATCCATTTGGTACATCTTCCAACCCTAATGGGCTACTAATGCCAAGATCATCCTGACTGTGTCAAGTTAGGCTATAGGTGCATATACCTCATGGTAATCGATGTCTGTCTTCTACATGTAACCCTTCACCACCAGTCTGTCTTTATGCTTGTCAATGTGTCCTTGGGCGTTAAACTTTGTCTTATACACCCACTTGACCCTAATGGTATTCTTCCCTACTGGAAGATCAATCAGTTGCCATGTATCATTATTTTCAATGGCTTTAATCTCCTCGTCCATTGCCTGCACCCACTTCTGATTCTGACTTGCATCTTCGAACTCTACTGGATCAACTTTAGTAAAGAATTCAAATTCAGAGTACTCTTCATCTACGTGGGTTTGGGTTACCTCATAGATTTCTTGCAAGCTCCTTATCTTCTTTGGTGTCACCAGGTTCTGGATTCTACTTGCACATGGAGGCGACCAAGATGGAGTGGTTGTGCTACTGCTCGCACCACTGCTGCTACTAGAAGTTGCAGGTGGCTGCACACTTTCTTCTTCCAAGTCAACAAATTGTACTACTGTTGGCTCTAACTGGCCAATCTCTGACTTCCAGTTCTAGGCTTCATCTTCAAGAAACTTCACATCATGGCTAATGATGAGCTTCTTCATCACATGGTTGTACAACCTATATGCCTTTGCATGCTCACTGTACCCTATGAAAATGCACTTCTCAGCTCTATCATTCAACTTCTACCGCTTCTCTTCTGGAACATGTGCATATGCAATGCACCCGAACACACGTAAGTGAGCCACACTTGGCTTCACACCGCTCCAAGCCTCCTAAGGTATTTTGTCCTTCACGCTTTTGGTGGGACATCTGTTCATCAGGTAGACTACACATGTTATAGCCTTTGCCCAAAATTCATGCAGCAATACCTTCGCCTTCATCATGCTTCATGTCATCTCCATGATGGTTTGGTTCTTCCTCTCAGCTATGTCGTTCTATTGTGGCGTGTATCTGGCAATGAACTGCCTTCAAATTTTGTGTTGCTTACAGTAGTTATGGAATTCGTTGAAGATGTATTCACCTCTACCTTCTATCATGAGAGTCTTGATCTAATATTTGCTCTATGTCTCCACCAGAGCCTTGAAATCCTTGAATCTGACAAATGCTTCTGACTTCAGCTTGATGGCATAGATCCAAGTCTTCTAGCTGAAGTCATCTATGAATGTTAAGAAGTATTTTTTGTCGGCAAATGTGCTGGTCTGCATCAGATCGCAAATGTCTGAGTGCACCAGCTCCAATGGCTGTGATGCTCTCCAAGACTAATCAGAATAGAATGAATCTATGTGTTGTTTTTTGACTAAGCAGCCCTCACAAACTTGATTTTGCTACTCTATCAAGGGTAAACCCTTCACCATTTGCATATTGTGCAGTTGATTTAGGCCACTAAAATTTAGGTGACCAAATCTGAGATGCCATAGCTAGGTAGCATCATTCATAACTACACTCAGAGACATCAATGATTCATTCTAAATCTACAACAGAAACATTTTATTCTTTGTCATGGACACTATAGCAATCTGCCCATGCGACTTGTATCTGATGGTGCAAGCTCCGTCTTTGAACTAGACCGTATGTCCCTTCTGCATGAGTTGTCCAACGCTCAGCAGGTTGTGCTTCAGGCCAGACACATAGTAGATGTCACATATCTACTTTTGTTTGTCGTGCCTAGTGCAGTTGAGGATTTTTCATTTCTCCATTATGGGAACCTTGTTGTTGTTCCCCATCTTCACCTCAGACTGGACTATTTCATCTAGTTGGGAGAACATCTCTTTGTTCCCCATCATGTGGTTGCAACACCCACTATCTAAATACCAGACATTCTTTTGGCACTCTTCCTTAATATTACAAGTCAACAACACATTTCCTCTTGCTGCATTTACTATTTCATCCATGTAATGGGCTTGCTTTTGGTTCTCCTTGGCCATCTATTTTCTACACTGTGAGATGTAATGGCCAAACTTCTTACAAAAATAGCACTAGACCTTTGACATGTCCTTATAAGCAAATTCATCTTACTGATTTCTTGAACTGCCTCTTCCACCTTGCTGATGGAAATTATAGTTGGTCTCCCCCTCGCTAGGGTTTGACCGTCCTCCTTACTTGTTGCCTTTTCCATGCTTGCCTTTGCCTCTTCCTCTGTGAGAACTAGAGGCACCATGGTGAGAATCTTGTCTGTCGCTATCACGAAATGAGACCTGAGCCCTAAATGCTTGCTCCAGAGAGGTCTGAGATGAATGACTCAACCTCTATTCATGAGTCTGTAATGAACCCATGAGCTCGTCTGTCGAGAGGGTTGTCAGATCTCTCGACTCTTTGATTGCTATCACAATCGAGTCAAACTTGGCAGGTAGACTTTTGAGAATTTTCTCCATGATTCTCTAGCTCTACACATTTTCTCTGTTCAACCACATCTGGTTGATAATGTTGAAAGTTTTGGATTTACTACAGGACGGGCAGGGAAAGTTTTCAGATTTACAGTCTGTTAGTCTACCAGAGAAAGTTTTCGGATTTACAACAGGACAACCAGGGAAAGTTTTTTTGTTTTTATCCAAAAATTAGATGTTGGGAACTCAATGTTAATCTTGGAATGTATTAAGAAAAGCAGTTTGTTTTTTTTGTTTTTTTCTTATATATAGTTGTGAGGAAAAACATATATGACTATGACAATGAAAATTACTATGTTGATTCCTTGGAAATATAGAGAGGAAATTATAGCAGATGTTGGCTGTAGGTTGTAACCCTCTATTGCTTGGATTGAGAAAGGAAGGACTAAAAATTCTCGGTGGATGTAATTCACATTGGGTGAACCACGTTAAAATCGTTGTCTCTTCTTCTGTGTGTGTTTGTCTTATTTTTCTTTAATTCTGTTGTTAAAGTTTGAAACACTATAATTGCTTTTCTATATTTTATAAAGTGATTTACTCTAACAAATGTTATCAGAGCGGTTGTTTTGTTGGGTGCACTTGACAGAAGGAGAATTTTTGGATCAAGTGGGAGCAATGGCGGAAGAAGGGAGGTTTAGAGTTCAAAAATTCAATGGCCAAAATTTTCAATTCTGGAAGATGCAAATGGAGGATTACTTGTACCAGAAGAATCTTTACTTACCTCTTGAGGGAGAAACAGAGAGACCTTCATCTATGTCTGATGAGGAGTGGAGTCTCCTTGATAGAAAGGCATTGGGTACTGTGAGGCTGTGCTTGAGAGCCACCGTAGCCTTCAACATCTCTGATGAAAAGACTACGAAGGGAGTCATGGATAAGTTGGCCAAGATGTATGAGAAACCATCAGCATCAAATAAGGTATTCTTAATGAAAACGTTATTTAACATGAAAATGAGTGAAGGAGGATCTATGCATGATCATTTAAATGAATTTAATATTGTCACTAATCAATTGCATTCAGTAGGATTGGATTTTGATGATGAGCATAGGGCCTTATTAATCTTATGCTCTCTTCTAGAAAGTTGGAACAGTTTGGTAATAGCGGTAAGTAACTCTGCTTCGAGTTCAAATAAAATAGAATTTGATGATGTGGTTGGTGTGATACTCAGTGAGGACATGAGAAGAAAAACCACAGGAGAATCATCTAGCACCGCCTTAATTGTTGAGAATAGAGGAAGAGGAAGAGAAAGAGGCAAGAGTTCACATCGTGGAAAATCCAAAGGCAGATCCAAATCACGTGGAAAAGGAAAGCTACAGTGTTGGCACTATGGCAAAAAGGGTCATCTCAAGAAGGACTCTTGGCAAAGAAAGGGTGATGGAAATGAAGGTAATGATAATAATGGTAACACTTCGGAAGCCAATATTATTGGACAAATTCTACAAGATGCTTTAATCTTATCTCTTGATAGAAATAGTGATTATTGGGTAATTGATAGTGGTGCTTCATTCCATGCTACCTCACATAAGGAATACTTCATAGATTATGTTTCTGGAGATTATGGACAAGTTCTGTTGGGAAATGACCAACCATGTAAAATCGTGGGTATTGGAAAGATTTTGATTAAATCCCCAAATGGATGTCAATGGGATCTTAAAGAGGTGAGACACATTCCAAATTTAAAGAGAAATCTTATATCGGCAAGTAAGCTTGATGGTGAAGGATACATGGTTGCATTCGGAGAAAATGCTTGGAAAGTTACTAAATGTTGCTTGATAGTAGCTAGAGGTAAATTGGTGGGTACTCTTTATTTACTTACTGATTTTTCTCACTACTCCATGAATTTAGTTTCTACAGGTGAGAGTGCATCTTTGTGGCACCAAAGACTTGGCCATATGAGTGGAAAAGGTATGGAAATTTTACATTCAAAAAAGTTATCGCCTAAGTTAAAAAGAGATTGATTTAGAATTCTGTGAGGATTGTGTTTATGGTAAAACAAAGAGAGTTAGATTTCTCAAAGATGGCAAGGAAAGAAAGAAAGAGAAATTGGAGCTTGTGCACTCAGATGTTTGGGGCCCAGCTCAGGTAACTTCTCTTGGAGGTTCCTCTTACTATGTACTTTTTATTGATGATGCAACAAGGAAAACATGGATATATTGCATTAAGAATAAAAGTGATGTTTTTAATACCTTTAAGAATTGGAAAGAATTAGTTGAAAATGAAACTGGAAAAAGGTTAAAGTGTCTAAAATCGGATAATGGTGGAGAATATTGTAGTAGAGAATTTGATGTGTTTTGTTCTAAAAATGGAATTAGAAGAATCAAGGTAGTTCCAAGAACACCTCAAGAAAATGGGGTTGCAGAAAGAATGAATAGAACCATCATGGAGCGTGCTAGGAGCATGAGAATACATGCAGGCTTACCATTATTTTTATGGGCTCATGATGTTGATACTGCAATATATCTAATTAATAGAGGACCGTCTAGTGCCTTGGATGGAGGAATTTTGGAAGAGCTTTGGACAGGTAAACCAGTAAATTATTCTTTCCTTAAGGTATTTGGATGTGAGGCTTTTATGCATATAGACAAAGAGAACAGAAATAAGTTAGATGCTAAGGACCAAAAGTGCTATTTTATTGGTTACGGTATTGATGGCTTGGGTTACAGATTATGGGATTGTGATAACTGAAAAGTCATTAGAAGTAGGGATGCCATATTTAATGAAAAAAACTTGTATAAATATCAGTTGTAGGGAAAGAAACAGAAAGAGGAAATTGTTGAATACATAGACCTTGATGGACACATAGAAAAGGTAACTCCAAAAGTGGTAGAAGATCAAAATGTACAGCAGCAACAACAAGCACCTCAATCTCCAGAAAGTGTTGTTAGACGATCTACCAGGATAAGTAAAATTCCTCAATGTTTCTCTCATTATGTTTTTTATACTAATGCTGGTGAGCCATAATGTTTTCAGGAAGCATTACAGATGGATACCAAGAATAAGTGGGAGCTTGCAATGAATGAAGAAATGGACTCTTTATTCCACAACCAAACTTGGGATTTGGTTGAGCTACCCAAAGGTAAAAGAGTGTTGACCAATAAATGGGTGTATAGGATTAAAGAGGAGAATGAAGGGCATAAGAGATAAAAAGCAAGACTAGTGGTCAAGGGATTCGCTCAAAAAAAAGGTATTGATTTTGATGAGATTTTTTCTCTAGTTGTAAAAATGACCTCTATTAGAGCTATTTTGAGTCTTGTAGCTATAGAAAATTTGTTTCTGGAGCAATTGGATGTGAAGACAACATTTCTTCATGGTGATTTGGAGGAGGAAATTTGTATGCACCAACCAGAAGGCTTTCAGGTGAAAGGTAAAGAGGATTGGGTATGTAAACCGAAAAAGAGCTTGTATGGGTTAAAACAAGCTCCTAGACAAGTGGTATTTAAAATTTGATAAGTTCATGGCTAATCAAAGGTTTGAAAGATGTCAAAGTGATCACTGTGTATATTTTAAGCAAACTGGAAATGGTAACTATGTTATTTTGCTATTGTATGTGGATGACATGTTAGTTGCGGGAACAAATATGCAAGATATAAACATGCTCAAGAAGAAGTTGGCTAAATCCTTTGCCATGAAGGATTTGGGAGAAGCCAAACAAATCCTTGGTATGAGGATAACAAGAGACAAGGAGAGTCACACTCGAAATTATCACAAGCAAAATACATTGAAAAGTGCTTAAGAGATTCAACATGAACAATGCAAAGTCTATTGCTACTCCATTGGCAAAGCATTTCAAACTCACCAAAGATTTGTGTCCCAAGAAACAAAAGGAACAAGAGCATATGGCTAAGCTTCCCTATGCATCAGTGGTTGGAAGCTTGATGTATGCAATGGTTTGTACAAGACCAGACATTGCCCACGCAGTGGGAGAAGTGAGTAGATTTATGAGTAATCCAAGAAAAGGACATTAGCAAG
This sequence comes from Wollemia nobilis, assembly GCA_028583015.1. NCBI lineage: Eukaryota > Viridiplantae > Streptophyta > Pinopsida > Araucariales > Araucariaceae > Wollemia > Wollemia nobilis. The sequence continues at coordinate 1,353,448 of JAQPPZ010016475.1, forward strand.
CGATAAAATGGATACTTAGGTACTTGAGAGGAACTTCAAATTATTCTTTGAATTTTGGAGGCTCTAATATATGCTTGAAAGGTTTTGTAGATTCTGATATGGCAGGTGATCTTGATGGTGGAAGGAGCACTACTGGCTACATCTTTACTATAGGAGGAGGAACGGTTAGTTGGATTTCTAAACTCCAACACGTAATTGCCCTTTCAACCACTGAAGCTAAATATTTTATTGCTCCAGAAGCAAGCAAAGAGATGGTTTGGTTGCAAAGACTAATGGAAGAACTGGGGAAGAAGCAAGAGGATAATAGGTTGTGGAGTGATAGCCAGAGTGTTATACACCTTGCGAAGAATTCGACATTCCATTCAAAAACTAAACACATCAAACTCAGGTATCATTTCATTAGATCAGTAGTGGAAGATGGATCTTTGAAATTAGGGAAGGTTCACACATCACAAAATCTTGTCGACATGCTTACAAAAGTGGTGTCAAGAGAAAAGTTGAGCTTTTGCTCAACTTCAGTTGGCCTTAAGGAATAAGAGGCCATGATGAGAATTTTTCAGTCCTTGGTTGCGGTATGGTGCAATGGAATTAGTCTCCAAGTGGGAGATTGTTAGGAATGGAGCCTAATTATGAGGAGGCTAAACAGAGAAAGTTTCTAGATTTACTGTAGGACGGGCGAGGAAAGTTTCCAGATTTACAGTCTGTTAGTCTACCAGAGAAAGTTTTCGGATTTACAACAGAACAACCAAGGAATTTTTTTTTGTTTTTATCCCAGAATTAGATGTTGGGAACTCAATGTTAATCTTGAAATGTATTAAGAAAAGCAGTTTGTTTTTCTGTTTTTTTTTAATATATAGTTGTGAGGAAAAACAGAGATGACTATGACAATGAAAATTACTATGTTGATTCCTTAGAAAAATAGAGAGGAAATTACAGCAGATGTTGGCTGTAGGTTGTAACCCTCTATTGCTTGGATTGAGAAAGGAAGGACTGAAAATTCTCGGTGGATGTAACCCACATTGGGTGAACCACGTTAAAATCGTTCTCTCCTTCTCTGTGTGTTTGTCTTATTTTTCTTTAATTCTACTGTTAAAGTTTGAAACACTATAATTGCTTTTCTATATTTTATATATAGTAATTTACTCTAACACAATTGTGGATTACCTGCTTGGACCTTTTCGAGAGCTTCACTCAAGGATTTCTTGCACCGTTTTTTGAGCCACTGCAAGTCAAATACAGAACACAGTTTACAAATCATGGTAAGGTCTTTAAAACATTTCCAAATATTATTTTTAACGGAGTCGCATACAGCAGACTTACATGCTAATTTGAAGACGAATTGTGTTGGACTTACCTTTCCGACGATGTTTATGGCTTCTTCAATTAATATCGAAATAACTACAAAGGCCAAGCAACAGCAAAAGCCCATGTGGGCGTCTGTTCTAAGGACCGAGAATCTCCATCGCTACCTCCTCCTCCTCCCATGTCTCTCTAATTGTGGCGGAGAACACAAAATTACTAGGAAAAATACAAAAGAATGGTCCATGAAGAAGAAAAAGCCAATTGTAGCTCATCCTATCCTAGTTTGAATTATCACATCCTATCCTAATTTGAATGCAAGACAATATGGTAGTTAAAAGTTTTAAATTTTTAATAATTTTAAAATAATTTATCTAATTTTAAAAATAATAAAACATAATAATTTCAACTTTAAAATTGAACAATCGTTTTATTAAATATCTTTCTTCTAATTAAACATCTTCCTTTAAACTAGGAGCACAAATACAATGCACGGAAGAGATTTTAAGTCTAGATTCCTGACCCCACGCGTTTCAGATTTATTAAATATCTTCCTTTAATTAAACATCTTCCAGCACAAATTCAATGCACGGAAGGGATTTTAAGTCTAGATTCCTGACCCCACGCGTCTCAGATTTAATAATTGAAATGTATCCCATTATTTCACCTTGAGAAGCAAATTTCAACACACGTGATTTGATTTACATGACTGTAGCAGCAAATTCTTCCATCAAATAAGCACTTTATCTCCGCGGGCAGGGCATCGTCTAAAACGTGATGGAGACTTAAGGAAGAAAAACCTGTACATGTTACATCCTTTGAGCGTTTGTTAATTAATTGTTTAATTTAATTTATTAATAATTTTAATTAAAATTTTATCTACTGTTTAAATCAACACATAAATAGGAATTATAAATAAAATCTAATTATTTTTACAAAGCTCAACATTTATACATTTCACTTCAAAAAAGTAAAGGTTTCATGAATAATTATCTTATGATTATATGTTTAATATGAATAAAGTAAAATAAGGAAAGATGCCATCTAAAAACCTTTAGAAGTATTTTAAGATTTATAATATTATATGTTTGAAAGTTAATATAATGATAAGTTAAAACTAATAATAAGAATTTATATTGGTATATAATATATAATTAGTTTTCTAATAAAATTTTAAAATAAATGTTCAAATCTAACCAATAAATAAATAATATTATATTTAAATTAATAAAATTTTAGATAAATATTAAGAATTTAATTATCCTTTGAAAAGAAGGAAAATTAATCTGATTAAAGATTAGATTATTTTAGTAAAATATTTTTTCAATTTTATCATTTTTCATTATACAAAGACCTTTTTTATTAATACCACCTTAAATATCATTAGACTTCTTCATAGATTAACTATTTATAAAGGAAAACACCTATCTATACCTAAGAATCATTTAACGAGATATGTTAATTACTCACTCGAAAGGTATAGGTTGGTGGATGATTGTTTCTCTGTGGATTGCCCCAATTTGATTTTGTTGACATTTTTGTCACACTTAAAAATAAATTTTTAAATTCATCCAAGTATGAAATACATCCAGTGGTGAAAGTAAAATTGGATGAAATGATCTTTAGATATTTCATTGTGATATATATTTTCTCAAGCTTTCCAACGATATATTATAATAGACAATCAGGTGAATGGATGAAAAGTTATGGCTCTAGGAAGTTTTACAACATAAAATCAATTTTGGGACAGAAAATCATTTTGGATAAGCATATGCAATTACAAAGTCAAAGAAGTCAAAGGTTGATTCGCTAGGGAGAAAGTGGGAAAATTTTCGAAAAGGGAAAGTCGTCGAAAATGGAAAGTTTTTGAAAAGGGAAAGTTGTCGAAAATGGAAAATTTCCGAAAATGGAAAGTTTTTTAAAATGAAAATTCGCTGAAAACGGAAAGTTTCCGAAAAGGGATATTCGTCGAAAATGGAAAGTTTTAGAAAAATGAAAGTTACTAAAAATGAAAAATTTCCAAAAATAAAAAAATTTCTGAAAAACGTATTTCGCCCCTCGAAAATGCCTTTTCGCCCACTAAAATGCCCTTTTCAGCTCGAAAATGGAAATTTTCTAAAAATATAAAATTTCCAAAAATACAAACTTTCTTAAAATAGAAATTTGTCGAAAATAGAAATTTTTCAAAAATAGAAAATTTTAAAAAATGGAAAATTGATGAAATTTAATCATTGGGGCACCGAAAGTGATATTTCTAGAATCCCGGTTGAAGGGATGTCAGTATTAAATGCTCTTGTTCATTTCCAAGACACCGACTATGGATTCCATTTCTTGTCAAAATGGACTTTATTTTCTAGGGCACGAGGTGACAACGCATCAACCAAAATTTAATGCTAAAGATCCTGATTTTTATATGCTATTGCGGTGATTTCAACGTGCCGAATTTTAGAGCAATTTTCCACCATCCATTTTTGTTGATTTTTCAAGCGCACTCCTTGAAAAAGGGATCACTATTTCTTGAAGAATGTTATGATTTGAGTATCGTTGTTACCGAGGAAATCACTTTTGGTGGTCTTTGATTTGCCAACATTTTGTTTTTGTATGCATTTAATGAAAGAGGCACAATCCTCTATAAATACTATGTATTTTGATGTAATAAGGAGACATTCTGCGAGAAAACTTTTTAAGTTCTCTGCATAAATAGAAGAGACTTGGCTTCTGAAGTTTCCAAAGCATTTTTTTGTGTGTGATTTCCTTTTATTTTTAAGCATTTTTGTTTATACTCATGTTCCTATTGTTAAGTTTAAAATTATGTTTCTGAATTTAAAACACTGTTGGTGAGTGAGTTATGGAATGTGATTTGGGGGGTTGTCTCTGCAATTTTGTGAGTGAAATTTTGTTGCTTTCCTTCGGTTACATACTGGTATAAAACTGGGTAGAATTCTTGTTGCTAGTCCACCCCAAGTCATACACTTCGGCTTGTGGCCATATTTTCCATTTCTTTCCATCATTTCCAATTTCTTTCTTACAACTCTAGTCTTAAACTTGTGTAGGATTAGTAAGTGAGCCAGCCCTCTCTAGAGATTGGCACGAAGGACATTTTTTTCCTTCGGCATTTCAATGTTGGTCGGGTCTAGGGCACACAAGTGATAATATTTTATATTTAGGTACATTCATGAGCAATATTTTTTGGTACGCCTGATGGGACACACGATTTCTATATCGATAGTCCCTGTATTTTAAAGGAGCCCGAGTTTGGTGAATCTTTAGCTTGGTTTTATTTGGTAAAATCACCTAATGACTCTGTTAAGCTAAAGATCCATATCTCATGATCGATGGATGCCTTTTGTAATGAAATAAGACACCCTTGAGGAATCAAGATTTGGTGAGTAGCCTTGACATCACAAGCAGAGAAAGAATGTTTGCCTAGCGACTCTGACTCAATGACAATGACTATGATATCTGAAGACCACTACTATAATGGTACAGGTATGCTATCCTAGCTAGGATGATCCTAACCCTCTCAATCTCCAAAGTTGATATGATATTCCCAAAAATACTCTGAAAACCCTAACAAAATACAATGGCACTGAGGGAATGGCCGGAGAGCACCTCGAAGATGTCGCTGCTCTAGCGACCCTCCATGGCATAGCCCACAAAGATGTCATGATCAGACTTATGGTCTTATCTCTAGAAGGAAGGGAACTACAGTGGTACAAAATGCTTGGACGTAAGAGAATATGCTCATGGATAGACCTAGTAGGAGCACTAGTTGAAACATTTGATGGCTCTCAAGACCCCTTTCAACTCTTGATGCACCTCTCCACCATCATGAGAGCACCTCTAGAGGTCATCACATAATTCAATGTTTGATTTTGAAGGAGTTGGAGGATAATTCCATAGAAGATCCAACCGACACCTGCCCAGGCCCACCTCTACTATATTCAGGATTTCCTCCCGGACATAAGCCTCCTCCTACTATAATCTGGAGAAAAAATATTCCCTCAAATATTTTAGGAAGCAATACAAGCAGAGCAACTCTTGCTCTAATTAGGAAAAATATAGTGGAGAGAACCTGCTTTTTCATCACTTCTTCGATAATTGTTGCTCCTATCTGTCTTGCATAGTATTCACAATGGCAGATCCCTCAAACTGTGCAAAGACCTGAACTGCAGTTGTGTGAAGCACAAGAGGTGAATCTCATCCAAGACCAACAAATGGAGTATGCAAGCACTGCTCTAGCAGTGAACAATATGCTTGCTTGCAATTTCTATAAAGAACTGGATCAAGAAGCAGAACATGCTCAAGAGGCTTATTTTGAGAGTGAAGAATGCACAATATTGCACCCTTTTTGTGTTTCAATAAGCATGTCTCACAAGGAGGATGGTCTTTATGAGATCCTGACAGTAGGGATATCACCAAAAATATCCTACTATTACATCAAGGAGTCAGATGAGCACGTACCCAAGATCCTGCAGCTAGTAGACTCTCAAAAGCGAAAGCATTGGTTCCAGCCATCACCGCAATCGGTACTCGAAAAAGGCTCTCATGTGGTAAATATTTTTGCCACATTATTTATTAATTGTATGAGTGTTGGTATGCATGATAACCTACCACATTGTAGCTAGCTTACAACCTGGCAAACTTTGGGAAGAGGACAACCAAACTTCAAATATTGTCTAAAGTACAATCAGATCTGGTCCAAACACTACAAATTCACAGGATAAGCATTCGAAGATAGGTTTATGGTGGTGGCATGCCAATTATGTCATAATTTTTTGTGTAAATATTGTAAATAGGTCGACTGATAAATAAAGTGTTGAGAGCACTAAAATGGTGTGATATGATTTAAAGAAAAAATCTACGTCATTGGATCAAATGGTGTCGGAGCCTGCAGGTACGCATTTTCTCTTTCGTTGATCATGAGCATTTGGTGATCGTTTCCCTTCATTTTTTAGTACCTTGCTTTCATTCACTTTACCCACCATTTATGTTCTCCTCCCCATTTCACAGTCATTAGTCACCAATGTTCCTTCCTCCATTTCTATTTCCTCCATTCTTTCATCTTCCAATTGGTTTACCTTTGCCCCTAACCCGTTTTCTATTCTACTATCATTTGCCTCATCATCCCATCTTCGCTATAAGTACACCAACTCTATCAAGGGTGAGCGTAACTAGAGCCTCATCCATTTCTACTCCTTCCATTGAGTCAAACCCTTAGTAGCCTTTATTTCCTTTTTTCCCATTTTATTTTTGAATTATAGGAGATGTTGGCGTCAAATATCGAAGTCTTTCTAGAGCACCCTAAAGCAGATAAAATCATCTAAGCTCGACAAAGTTCTTCGTATTGGGTGAAAAATACCAATAGGTGATCAGATAATATCAGGCAATGCAAGAAGAAGTTGGTGCAAGCACTTAATAATTTGATGTAGCCGACAGTTATGACTCTATTTCCCAATGGATAAAGGCCCTAGGATCGATTGCATCTAGACAAGCTGAATACCCCATGAGCTGCCAAAAGTGTTGGCAGTTTTACCACACTTAAAAATAAATTTTTAAATTCATTCAAGGATGAAATACATCCAGTGGTGAAAGTAAAATTGGATGAAATGATCTTTAGATATTTCATTATGATAGATCTTTTCTCAAGCTTTCCAACAATATATTACAATAGACAATCAGGTGAATGATCAAAAGTTATGGCTCCAGGAAATTTTACAACAGAAAATCAATTTTGGGGCAGAAAATCATTTCGGGGAAGCAAATGCAATTACAAAGTCAAAGAAGTCAAATATTGATTCGCTCGGGAGAAAGTGGGAAAATTTCGAAAAAAGAAAAGTCACTGAAAATGGAAAGTTTAAAAAAAAGAAAGTCACCAAAAATGGAAATTTTTCAAAGAGGGAAAGTTGTCAAAAATAGAATGTTTTCGAAAAGGGAAAGTCGTCGAAAATGGAAAGTTTCTGAAAAGAGAAATTTGCCGAAAATGGAAAAATTTCGAAAAGGGAAAGTAGCCGAAAATGAAAAGTTTTCGAAAAGGGAAAGTTATCGAAAATGAAAAATTTCCAAAAATAGAAAATATTTCGAAAAAGGCATTTCGCCCCCCGAAACAGTCTTTTCACCCCCTAAAATGCCCTTTTCGGCCTTTGAAATGCCCCTTTTTGGCCCGAAAATGGAAAGTTTCCAAAAATAGGAACTTTCCAAAAATATAAAATTTGCAAAAATAAAAACTTTCCAAAAATAGAAAGTCTTTAAAATAGAAAGTTGCCGAAAATAGAAACTTTTCAAAAATAGAAACATTTCAAAAATAGAAAATTTCCAAAAATGAAAAATTGATGAAATTTAATTATTGGGGCACCGAAAGTGATATTTATAGAATCCTGGTTGAAGAGATGCCCATATTAAATGCTCCTGTTCATTTCCAAGGCACCGACTATGGATTCCATTTCTTGTCAAAATGGAGTTAATTTTCTAGGGCACAAGGTGACAATGCATCAACCAAAATTTAATGCTAAAGCTCCTGATTTTTATATGTTATTGCTGTGATTTCAACGTGTCGACTTTTGGAGCAATTTTCCACCATCCATTTTTGTTGATTTTCTAGGCGCACTCCATGAAAGAGGGATCACTATTTCCTGAAGAATGTTATGATTCAAGTATTCTTATTACCAAGGAGGAAATCACTCTTGGTGGTATATGATTTTCCAACATTTTTTTTTTGTATGCATTTAATGAAAGAGGCGCAATCCTCTATAAATATAAAGTATTTTGATGTAATAAGGAGGAGACATTCTACAAGAAAACTTCTTAAGTTCTTTGCATCAATAGAAGAGACTTGGCTTCTGAAATTTTTAAGCATTTTCATGTGTGTGATTTCCTTCCATTTTTAAGCATTTTTATTTATGCTCATGTTCATGTTGTTAAGTTTAAAATGTTGTTTATGAATTTAAAACATTGCTGGTGAGTGAGTGATTTCTGGAATGTGATTTGGGGGGTTGTCTCTGCAAGTTTATGAGTGAAATTATGCTGCTTTCCTTCTGTTACATGCTGATATAAAACTAGGTAGAATTATTGCTGCTAGTCCGCCCCAAGTCCTATACTTCGGCCTGTGGCCATATTTCCAATTTCTTTCTGTCATTTCCAATTTCTTTGCTGCAACTCTAGTGTTAAACCTGTGTAGTATTTAGTAAGGGAGCTAGCCCTCTCTGGATATTGGCACGAAGGACATATCTTTCCTTCGGCCTTTCAATTTTGGTTGGGTCTAGGGTGCACAAGTGATAATATTTATACTTAGGCAGATTCGTGACCAATAGATTCCTAACAATTAGGGTCATATTGACTTTGTATTTACCCAATAGAGGTTCCCTACTCAAAAAAGAAAATATTTTACTAATTCATTTAGTTTTAACTTATACCAACTAATTAAAAGTCACTAACATGATAATGTGATAAAGTACTTATAATAAAAGAATTAAATTTCTTGAGTATGAGAGACCTAACCTTAAATAAATATTATAAATTATTACCAACAATAACAAGGATGCGAGACAATAATATAACATTAAATAAAAGGATAATTTTTTTAGGGACTAAATGTATAGTCCTAATTATTTTTAATAGAAGGAAATTAGTTAGTGCTTGTATCCTATCACTACTTCTTATAAGTATTATAGCTTTGGTTACACATCTATTCAAAAATTTTAAAGGATCAATAAAATTTTGAAAACCATATATTACATTTTACACCATTCGACCAACATGAATGATGCATTGGTTATGGGTGAGCAATTATTTCAAGCAACACAATATTTCTTCAGATGAAAATTTTATCAATAATAGAGATAGTTTAGTTTTTCTTTGAAATGGTTGGTGATACATCTAATGTAGATACTCCAAAGCAATGCTAACAAGTTTAATGTTGACAACCCAAAGCAATGTCAATAAGTTTAATGTTGGAAATCCAGAGCAATATTGGTAAGTTTAATGATGATAATCCAAGGAAACTATTATGTCGACAATTCCTCAATGATAATCTTCTTTGATAATATCAACAAAAGTGGTTGTTAGTCGGTCAACCTTTTATTCCTGTTATATGGGAGCTTGTTCGTCACTCTTGATGGTGTGTTTTAACATAAAATTGTCCTGCATGACACTTCCCAATGTTGAAAGAATTTATCTCCTAGTCGATACATGCGAGGACAAGATATTTTTCTACAAAGTCCAGCTTCATGATAAATATCTTATGATGGCAGTAATTTTATTTTCTTATGGAATAACTCCTCTAGTAATTTTTAATGACCATTCTCACATGTCAAATGTATTATTTTATATCTTGGAATCTTCATGGTTTAGTACCCCATCTACACCCATCTAATCCACCTATTTTAGACTTTGGTCATTTCCTCATGTGTGTTCAACCTAAAAACCTGCACTTAAAGTCCTCCAATGTATGTTTCTATCATTTCAAAATACTTAACATATTTTTAGAGAAAAATGTATATGAAAATTTAAGCATGTTTGATTAATTAATTAAATATTACAAATAGAATAAATTATGAGCAGATTATCTATTATAGTCTAGGTGGTGAAAGCACGAGATTCCGATCAAAGGAAACACCAAGTGCAATTGCATTCAAAATTAAGCACGCTTAAGTCCTAGGAATGTAAATTGCATGAAACGGAAAAGAGACATGTTGGAAGAGACGCAATAAGATAAAGAAAAACAGCCCTTTCATTAATTTCTTTCGATCTCTGTTACAATAATGCCTCCTCCCTTTTCAGGGGCTAGGAGCGCAAATAGGGTTTGATTACAATCGTTGAATGATTCCTCCTTCCGCGTGCCCACGATTGCAATGGGCGGGCCAAGATGATGCCGCCGCTGATGTCGATGAGTTCTTCGCCTCTGCTGCTTCTCCTGTGAACAAAGAAATGATCAAGACGTTAGTAGCACCTGTTGCAAATGAAAAGCATTCTCTCTCTAAAACTAACAAAATATGCATACGAATATTTGCACGAAACCGTGAAAACAGTGAATCCAAATTGCTTCAAAACCTGACAGAAGGTAAGAAAAGTTACCAGAAGGCCACTGCCACTGAGGCAGCTGGCCAATCCACCTTAAACTGGAATTCGTCCCTGGGCAGGACGAATTCAGACTGTAATTCGTCCCTGGGTGGGACGAATTCTTCTGAGTAGGAGAAACCGACCTGCTTCTGCTCCAATGTCGGATCCCGGGACCTGCAAAACTCCTGCAAACAGGGGGGTTAGGTAATTGGGGCCATTTTGGGACGACCCAGATGGTCGGATTTTCCCAATTTGGCCTCCACCCTCGGGAATTTGACCTTGACACCTGCAAGTTAGCGAAACGACAAAGCAATACAAAACACCCTAAACTATGACCAAAAGCTACAAAATTGCAATTATAGACTAATCGGACCTAGTAACACAGAATGCAATCTAAAAAATAATCTAAAGTGCTCAAAAACTAAAATTAGGACTTGGGAGGTGCGGGGGTGCCCAAGTGGGCCTCCCACCGTTGGCCCTCGATTTTGGAGCCAATCCACCAAGGATGGGCCCAAAACCTTTTAGGATTGGGGGGTCGGCGAATTGGTAGGTTCGGATGTCCATGCGTCGGATTTGAGTAAGGTTCGAGCTTCCAAAGGCCACCCAACAACCTCCCTTGCAAAAGAGATTGATGGATGTAGGAAGGTGAACAAAGGGGGATGCAAGTGAGTCTTCAATTCGGCAGCACTTCGTTGCTTGAACACTCCTTCAACCTGTATGTTTTGGGTGAGAAAAGTCCCACCTTTTATAGACCCAAGGGGTCTCTTTTGGGAGGGAAGCACAAAAGCCAAGTGTTGGCCATGGGCGCCATGTGGCAGTCTTGTCTTCCCATGAGGGAGGGGAGTCTTCCATTGACTTGAACTTTGATAAATGCTTCTTGTAACGGTCCTCTAACGGCCCCTCTGTCCACTTACACATGCGTGCAAGGTAGGAGCCCTTAGCGAGCTGTTACGGGCTGCCACTTGGCACCATTTGCCTTTTTGCCCGTTAAGCTTAGAATTCGTCCCACCCGGGGACGAATTCGGAATTCGTCCTGGGGTGGGACGGATTCTATTTTGAATTCGTCCCGGGGTGAGACGAGTGCTGGGCAAAGTGTCCAAGTGTGCCAAATTGCTTCTTGACCTTACAAAATTGCTATGAAAGTGGTTAAGACCACTTGTTTAACCTCCGAGGGCTGCCACTGGGAGCTGTGTTTGCCAAAGCGATCGGTGTTTGCGGTCACATAATCGGATTGGTGCTATTTTGGTGTCTACGAGATGCCCCTTTTTGGGAAGCGCTGCGGGTGACGTAGTGCTTGAGCAAAAATAGATAACCAAAGCACTAATGATTAGGGTTTCTTGGTAACCTAACCAACTTTTGATGCCCCAAGTATGGAAAGGGCATGCATTCTTGAATCCTTGCTTCTGACGAGCTAAGGAATTTGATTTCAAGTATTAACCTGTTTTGGTGAGGTGTGACTTGAACTTAGACATTGATCAGTCATGAACAAGTGAAGGGCATTTTTATCCTCAGGGGGAACCTTGTGTTCATGATTCACGAAATGCCAAGTGTTTGATTGATTTGATTGTTGCTTGTTTACTGCCCCAAGCAGGAGCGTGATTGTCTTTGTCAATGATTCTTTGAATGCATGTCGTTTTCCTTAATTGGGTGTGTGATTGTTGGTTGGTGACTAAGTGTGACTACCCCCTCAAGCGACGAATCGATGAGGGAATGACCTTCGTGAGAGAAGCGACGAGTCGCTTGACCCAAGATGACTTGTGCAAGGTTTGCCTTTAGAGGGTTTACCGTTAAGCGTGTGCAATTTTTCCAACATATGGACCTATTTTTGGTGGGTGTTAACCCTTTTGGTGATGTCATAATGAGGTGAAATCGTCGAAAACCTATTTCCCGTGGAGCGGTCCGGCTATGATAGCCTTCTTGGGGAATTAGGAGAGCGATAATTTGGACCTCGACATCGATTTTCTTTGCCTAGAGGTTAAGTGCATGAGCACTTATGCCCGGCAATGTTTTTGTTGTGTTTTTGTTGAATTTTGTGCTGTTTTTGTTGTTTTTGTGACACCATTTGGTGATTGAATTGTCGGCAATCCGTCCTCCCGTGGAGCGGTCCGGCTATGGTAGCCTTCTTCGGGAGTAGGATAGTGACAATGCAAACCCCGACATCAATTTTGCTATGCCAAGAGGTTAAGTGCAAGAGCACTTGTGTGCGGCAATGTTTATTGCTTGTTTTGTGTTGCATTTTTTTGTTGTTTTGTTGTTTTTTGTGACACCATTTTGGGATTAAATTGTCAAAATCTGTCTTCCCCTGGAGCGGTCCGGCTATGGTAGCCTTCTTAGGGAGTAGGATAGTGATAATTTGTGACCCCGATGTCGATTTTGTATGCCCATGTTGTCAGTTGCATTTGCAATCCTGTCAGGCAGTTTTATTGTCTATTTTTAGTGCATTTTTAGTCATTTTTCTTGATTTTTTTTTGTGCTGGCCTGAATTCGTCCCTGGGTGGGACGAATTCCAGCTGGAGAATTCGTCCCTGGGTGGGACGAGCGCTGATCAGAGCGCTCGTCCCAGTCAAGGACGAATTCCAGTGCAAAAGGCCTATTTAAGGGCCAAAACTTGATTTTGGGCTCATTTGTGTCATTTTTTTCTTGCGATTTTGGAGCTCTGGGAGGAGGAGGTTATTGCGAAGCGAAGCGCTGCTGGAATTCTCTCTGCCATCATGAGTGCACAAAATGGTTCGAGCGGCGGAGCCGAGGCGAGACCTGTAAGTGACCCTAGGGTTTATTTTGCTTTAACTTAATGCATTGTTTTTGTGTTGCGCTTTTCAAAACTTTAAGATTTTTTTGTGATGTTTTTTGTTTAACAACTAAGGTTAGAAACCCTAGAATTGAAAATTTTATCTTTTTCATTTTTTTATTTATTATTATTTTTTTTGTTTGCTTGCAGGTTGTTAGGAGCCGCTACCGTGTACCCGCTGCCTTTATTGAGGCGCGGTTGGCCTTGACTGATGGCGACTGGGAATGGCTTGATGCCCTTGGGCTCAAGCAGGTGGCTCGACTGGAGCCTGTGGTTTCGGATCAGGCCTATCTGATGGCCCTGATCAAGCTTTGGGATCCGTGGACCAATACTTTCCATCTCCCGACAGGGAGATGATTGTGACTCTTGAGGACGTCTATCGGTTGCTTCGGATTCCGATAGATGGTCTGCCTATTAGGACATCTCCGTTTGATCAGCGGACTGCTATACTCACGAGATGTTTTGGGCATGGGGGGGAGCTGGGTGTAGCAGACCCAGTGGAGACAGTCGAGGCGGATTGCCAGGCTGGCGGGATTTTGGTTGGCTGGTGGAAGGAGAGGGGGGTGTTAGGAGTGAGGCACGCATTCTTGATGGGCCTCATTTCTAACATTCTTCTCCCTGATTCGTCAGGCGCGAGGTTCCCGTGGAACCTGCTATATTTGGTGTGGCAGTTGGCAGAGTGCCCGATAGAGGCACCGTTGATCCTGAGATGGGGACAGACTTTGTTGGCGCAGCTTTACGGGGAGCTGTACGGGGTCCGCTGTCGACAGCGGAAGGGTGTCAGTTGCAGCTTTTTGTTGCAGTTTTGGGGTTGGCAGCACATAGTTGTTGAGAGGCCTACCGGGTTACCGTGGACGACTCGGGCGGCGATGGAGGATGAGGAGATTGGTTATGCGGCTTTGTGGCGACGGTCTGCGGAGCGAGGCGGAAGTCGGCGATGGGCGAGTGCGGTTGAGCACTACATTGATGCCTTTTCGCGGCTCACTCCGGGGGAGGTGTTTTGGCATCCCTATCGGGACTCGTCCGGCTTGGCTCGAGGGCTGGAGAGTGGCTCCGACGGGTACGGAGGGAGCGATGGTTGACTGGGCGGCACGGGACGGAGCATGAGTTCTTTCCGTACCGTCGGGTTACACGACAGTTTGGGGTGCGCCAGGGGTTTCCTGGTGAGCCCGTTGGCTATCGCCGTCGGGGAGATGAGAGGGATCTGGAGCCACCTGTCCTCGTGCCATTGGGCGAGGAGTCGGATGCGGTTATTGAGGTGTTGGATGTGGATGACGTAGGTACTACCACTGAGTATGACTCGTGGTGGGTTTTGCGGCGCTGGAGAGGAGAGGGTCCACTGGGAGGCACGGAGGCGGCAGTGGAGGATGCTGAGGCGGTAGGGGGTGATTGGGGAGGGCCGTTGGATGATGCAGACATGGTGGATGCGGGAGATGAGGATGTGGACTTGGGTGTTCCGGAGCAGCCGGACATGCAGGATGTGGAGGAGCAGTTGGAGCCTGAGCAGGCTACTGTCCCCGTGAGTCCTATGCATTCGACAGATACGGAGGGGGTGGGGTCGGATGTAGGCGATGAGGTTGCACGGCTTACAGAGCTGCTACGGATGCGGGATCTGGAGAGGGATCTTCTACGGGCTCAGTTGGCGAAGCGGGATAGCGTTTTGGCGCAGCGCGATGATGCATTGTCTATCTATCATCGGCGGGAGGCAGAGTGGTGTCTATACCGGATAGACTTGGAGAGGGAGGTCATCCACCTTGGCGGGCGGCTCCCTGAGCCTTCGATCAGCAGATCTTCTCGACGGACGAGGGATAGTCTGACTGAGCAGTCGGCATCATCTCGTCGTAGGCGGTTAGATGAGGGGGGTGGTAGTAGGCATGATGCGGGGGCTAGCAGTAGCCGCCCTGCAAGGTCCCGTAGGACCCACACCACGGGGGGTAGTTCCCGTCGCACCGATCCTGCGTGATCATGGTGGCCGACGCCTTAGGTTGGGTTTTGGATATGATTGCGGGGTCTGAGGACCTGTTTTGTAGCCTGCGGGCATCTTTTTTGACGATATATATATATACCGGTTTTATTTTTGGATTTGTACATGTGATGATGTGATTTTTGTTATGCATGTTTATTTATTTGATGAATGCAGATGTTATGATGAATTGAAGTGTTTTAGATGTCTATGTGATATGCAAATTGAAATGGATGAATGATATTTTTATTTATCTGGTTTTTCTTTGCTGTTTTTGTATTTTCTGATGGTATCATAAGGATGATAAGTAGCGCAGATGGTTTTGGGATGAATGTAAGATTTTTTGAGATTCAGACAGTTTTAACTCACTATCCATAACTGTACTTTATCTTACAGGACTTTTGAACAAGGTACGAATCGGACCTGTTTTTGACCGAGTTATTTAACATCCTTGTGTGTGCAATTGAGTTCATTTAGTGGTATTTGTTAGGATACCGCCAGTGCCGAATGGGCTTTCAACCGAACTCGTATCGAGGATCACCTAATTAGCTCCACGAATTCCTTTGTTGTATGTACTAAGATTAATCTGCGTTGTAATCCAGGATGCCATAAGCTAGCTCATCCACATGCAAACATTGATCTGTACGCAAGTTAATGTGACAGATATATCGTCATGCGGGAGGTTTACTTCTATTACCGAATTGGTATTGAAGCTTGCCTTATGACCTACAGAATGCTGAGAGTTCCAGGGATTCAAGGTCAACTCCCTTTTTTTTTTCAATTGTATTGGGATACTTGCTCTTTTGTAGTGATAAGATCATTGTTTATTTTGATTGATTTTTCTTTTGAGCAAGGGATTGGGGATATGGAGTGACGAAAATCACTGTTGTTTGTGCCTTTTGATGTGTGCACTATATTTTGTCAAATTTTTGAGTTTTGACGTTTTGCAAATTTTTGTGTTTTGCAACTATTGAGAACTTTAGGGATTCTTAGGGAATTGGGTAGGGAGGAAGCTTGTCCTTTTGCCAACTCTCAGCATTCTAGGGGTCATTCGCACAGGGGGATGAGCAAGATAACCGTTTCGCTTGTGGTGACTTAGATTATTTTGCAGGTTTCGTCTTTCGTTCACACAATTTTGGGAATTTTAGTATTTTTTATTTGTGTTGGGATGTTACGTAACAAGGTGTATTTCAAGTATGACTCTACCTTTGTAAAATCCGTTCGACTTGGTACACTACATGGCTAAAGAGGAAAATGATGACTGAATTACTGAAACTCTTAGTACATTCCCAGACCATTGACTGTAGTGTGGTAAAATTTATGCATGGTGTTTTTGTTGATTTTGATGAATTCGAGTATGCCTAGAATTGAGATGCAAATCTTTGTTGTTTTTGATGATTTTTGTTGTTTTGTTTTTGTTGAATTTCTTGATTGTTTGACCAAGAGATTGCGATAATCCTTGGAGCTTTTTGGGTTGACCAAGAGATTGCGATAATCCTTGGAGATTTTTAGGTTGACCAAGAGATTGCGATAATCCTTGGAGCTTTTTGGGTTGACCAAGAGATTGCGATAATCCTTGGAGCTTTTTGGTGACCAAGAGATTGCGATAATCCTTGGAGCTTTTTGGGTTGACCAAGAGATTGCGATAATCCTTGGAGCTTTTTGGTGACCAAGAGATTGCGATAATCCTTGGAGCTTTTTAGGTGACCAAGAGATTGCGATAATCCTTGGAGATTTTTGGGTGACCAAGAGATTGCGATAATCCTTGGAGCTTTTTGGGTTGACCAAGAGATTGCGATAATCCTTGGAGCTTTTTTGTTTGTTTGTTTTTGTTGAATTTTTTTTTTTTTTTTTTTGGTACATGGCTTTCTTAGATATGAAATGGTCGCAAATGACTGATATTCAAGGGTTCTGTTTCCTTGATACCGTCAAGAGAAGCTAGCCTGTACGTTCCTGGTCCTATTTTGCTATCAATGACATAAGGACCTAACCAATTTGCCGTGAATTTGTCCCTCATATGGGACGGCAAATTAGAGTTTTGTTGGTTTTCCTTCAGAACCAGATCACCAACCCGAAAGTCTCTTAGGTGAACTTTCATGTTGTAAGCTCTCTTAAGCCGCTCTTGATAGATACGTAAGTGCTCGAGAGCATTAACGCGTCTTTCATCAAGCAACGTAAGCTGGTCTAACCGGGCCCGCCGTGCAGTGTCATCATCGATGAATTCCTGCATTGATATGCGGAGGGAAGGAATTTCCAACTCGAGAGGCATTATCGCCTCTGAGCCATACACTAGTGAAAACGGAGTTGCCCCAGTGGGCGTCCGAATGCTAGTGCGATAGGCCCAAAGGGCAAGTGGGATTTGTATGTGCCAATCCTTATGACTGTCTACGACGGTCTTTTTAAGGATGGCGACTAGCGTTTTGTTTGACGCCTCTGCTTGCCCATTTGCTTGCGGATAATAGGGTGTTGAAAAGCTGTGCTGAATTTTGTACTTTGTGGTTAAAGCACGCACGTCTTTGTTCTTGAATGATGGCCCATTATCCAAGATTATTTTGGATGGAATACCAAAACGACATATGATGTAATGCAAAATGAACTCCGCAATGCGGGGTCCTGTCGTAGAGGTTAACGGAATTGCTTCCACCCATTTGGTAAAGTATTATGTGGCCGTTATGATAAACGTGTGACGGCCTGACGATGCAGGGGAGATCTTTCCGATTAGATCGAGGCCCCACTGCAAAAATGGCCAAGCAGACTGGACTGTCTGTAGGGCCTGGGAAGGTGCGTGCATCAGATTGGCATGATGTTGACATTTTACACACCTCTTGACATATGCGCAGCAATCTCGCTCTAAAGATGGCCAATAATAGCCCATGCGAAGAATGCGCTTTGCAATGGCCATACCATTGAAGTGGCCGCCACATGTACCGTCATGCGCTTGGGTGACTGCCCAAGTGGACTCTTTCTGGTCCAAGCAACGAAGAAGAATTCCGTCGTAGCTACGACGATACAAAATGTCTCCTATCAAGACATATTTTGCCGCTTTCTGTTTGAATGTTCGTTTTGCGGCTTGCGTCAATCCAAAGGGTAGATTACCTAACTTGAGGTAATCTCTTATTGGTAAATACCAGTCCTGTTGATCGGATACCTCGACAGTTTGAACAGCCAATCCCTTTTGGAGTTCTTCCCTAACAAATGCTGATTGGGAGAGAACTTGTAAAAATAGCATTGTGTTGCTATTAATGGGAGTGGGGGAGAACAAAGACCCCCAGTTGGCATGTTTCAAATAGTCTCGGATTCGAAAGAACTTATCCGAAGATGGTTCGATCTGGATCATGTGGATTCCTGGCGTCAAGTCTGAGCTTGCGCGCTCCATCGCGGGTTGCGATAAGGTTTTGACCTGAATGGTTGTTATATCACCGGAAAGGTCTTGCGGGATTAGTGACCCCAAGGAGGCCATTGTGTCCGCAAAATGGTTCGATGATCGAGGGAGTGCCTCGATGTCATACCACTCAAGTTTTGCCAGGAATTTATCCACGAGGGCTTTATAGGCCTTCAAAACTGGGCATTTGCATTGGTATACCCCTTTGACTTGATTGACGATTAACAGCGAATCGCCAAAGATGTTCAGTCTTTTGATGTTCATGGCGATTTTTGTCTGAAGACCTAGGAGCAAGGCTTCATATTCCGCATTGTTGTTGGTGCATTGGAAGTTTAATTTAAATGACAGGGGCATTGGAGCGCCCTGCGGTGTGAAGAATACAATTCCTGCGCCACCACCTTGCTCGCATTTAGAACCATCAAAAAATAAGGTTATGTCGGCCTGAGACTCAGGCTCTTCAGAATCTGGCGATTTTGAGACATGGAAGACCTCATCATCGGGTAGTTCTATGACCAGAGGCTGATCGTCTTCAAGAGGAGCCTCTGCTAGTTGATCGGCTATGACTTGTCCTTTTATAGATTTTTGCCCAATAAACTCAATGTCAAATTCCGTCAACAACATGATCCATTTCGCCGTGCGGCTACTATGATAAGTACGACTCATCATGTATCGCAATGGATTCTCCTTAGACACAACATACGTCGTGTTGCTCGGCATGTAGTGGCGTAGCCTTTTGGTAGCAAACACCACTGCCAAGAAGAGTTTTTCAACGTATGCATAGTTAAGTTCGTAACTGACCAGGGTGCGGCTAAGATAGTAAGTAGCCTATTCTTTGTGAAGTTCATTCTTCGGGCTAGCATTGCACCCAGTGCCACCTCAGTAGCTGAGATGTATAAGTAGAACGGCACACCTGGTCTAGGCGGTGCCAATACGGTGGCGAAGCCAAGTATTGTTTGATTTCGTCAAAGGCTGACTGGCACTCGTCATCCCAATGAAATGTGACCCCCTTGTGCAATAGTTTGTTCATTGGTCGGAATTTGTCAGATAATTGCGCTATGAAGCGTTTAATCGACGCGACCTTTCCTTGTAGACTTCTGAGCTGCTTGATAGTGGTTGGGGGAGCCATTTCAAGGATTGCCTTGACTTTGTTTGGGTCCACTTCGATGCCTCGTTTTGAGACTATAAAACCCAAGAGTTTTCCAGATGTGACGCCGAACACGCACTTCTTGGGATTCAGTCTGACCTTATGCTCTATGAGGCGATCGAGAATCTTGCTTAAGTCACCGAGATGATCTGAGCGCAAGATAGACTTGGCTAACAAATCATCCATGTAATCTTCCAAAGTTTTGTGCATGTAATCATGGAAGATATACGTCATAGCACGTTGGTATGTAGCGCCAGCGTTTTTAAGGCCAAAAGGCATGACCTTATAGCAAAATGTCCCCCAAGGCGTTGTGAATGCCATTTTGAGTTGGTCTTCAAGATTGATACGAATTTGATTGTATCCTGAAAAACCGTCCATTAGGGAGAGCATTTCGTGACCCGCTGTAGCGTCTACCAATGCGTCGATGCTTGGCAAGGGGAAATCATCCTTAGGACTCGCTTTGTTTAGGTCTCGAAAGTCGGTGCATATGCGAATCCTCCCATCGGGCTTCTTGACGGGAACCATGTTGGACAACCATGGCGGATAATCCATGCAGATGACAAATTGTGCATCCAACAGCTTTTGCAATTCGTCTTTGACCATCAAGGCCACTGTTGGGTGCATCTTTCTTAGTTTTTGCTTTACTGGCTTGATTTTCGGATCAAGCGTTAAATTGTGCATGACTAGCTGCGGGTCTAGTCCTGGCATATCTTTGTATGACCATGCAAAAACTTCCTTCTTTTCTTTAAGAAGGGCAATGTATTCGGCTTGCTCTTCGGGGGAAAGGCTTACCCCCAGCTTGAGAATCCGTGGATTCATTGGATCTATGCCGATGTCTACGTCAGTCGTCTCTTCGACTGACATGTGAGATCCATCCTCCAAGTGATGTGGAGTTGGGATTAAATGGATATCATCGACTGAGTTAAGATCTACGTTTGGGACCTCGGGTCCCTCTTCAGCTTGAAAAATATCTTGAGTTGTCCTTGGGGTAAAATGAAGCATTTCACCGAAAGGCCAATACTCTGATGGTGACAATGGTGAATTGACGCGATCCCAGTCAATGGCATCCATGTTTAGATGCAATGACCGTGATGGATCGGTCGGATTGCGGATGGGTGTGGTCAAATCAATGGAGATCATGTGGATGGAATGAATTTGGTCTCCAGAACCACGGGTGTGATGACTTGATTCTTTCAGATGTTCCCTATACTCTGGATCTGGCTCTACGGGAACAGGCACGAATGGATCCTCTCTAGGTGCAAATTCGTCTCTATGTGCGGAAAGGAAGGCGGGGTCTTCCCTTGGTACTGTTGTCCTGATGGGATCTTGAGGTGGACGATGCTCATCTTGAATTTGAAGCCATAGGCCTAGCACTTGGTCCCACCTCGTTGGGTCTAAGTGCCATTCATGTCCCAACCATATACCCATTTGTCCCATTAGATCTTCATGGGTTAGAGCGCGGTGATGTCGTCGCGCATGTCTGAGATAGTCCATCTCAGTCTCGTCTTCTGAATCACTTTCATAGATCCAAAATTGTTCATCCTCTTCGACATCTGTTGCTTCCGACATTGAGGACTCTTCCTGTTCCAGTGAATTAATCTGGTCCCATTGCGGTTGTTCCACTCTTAGTGGAGGGACCTGATTCTTTTGAGACTGTGTTATTTCGTCTGGAACCTCTAAGGGGAACAGTTTCAAAAAAATGTCTGGAAGCCGTTGTTGTTCTCTTTGATGATTGCTCTCTGAACTTTCACCTCTCTCTAGCAAAGGAGAGGGATTATTGTTGTTACCAGGGGTGTTTGTAGACCATGGGAGATAATCCCCCAAGGTGTATTCTATGTTTGGATTGGCGTATGGGTCTTGTGCCAATCCCCCCCTGTTGCCTATTTCTAGGCCTTGCATGTTTTCAACCAAGATGTCTAATGGCAGGGGATGGTTGAATCCTACCCCTGACTTGTCATATGGCATCTGGTACCTTGGTTGGCAAAGGATCCGCATCCCTTGCTCATATCTGCCTAGCCCATACCCATGCCAATTGCATTGTTCGAGATATTTTAGGGCAAACTCTGGGTTCGACAGATAATTGATGTTTTCGACAAAAGGTTCTTCATCTGTTTCCTTTTGTTCGCATGGTTTAGAACCATGATCAAGGCCCCCATACACAAAATTCGTTTGGTTCGGTGGGTAGCCTAGAGGGACGATTGTTCCAATGGGAAGGCGAGGTCTTCCCATGTCTTGTACTGACTCCAGTGTGGGGGTTGCCACAACATTTTGCACTATGTACTCTCCCAGGCCTGTACTGGCCATCTCAACAATGATTGTTGATGATTGGGTAGGAGGAAACGGTAGTCCTTCCTGAGTCCATTCCATGTTTGGTTGTTCAGGAATCTTGGTTTTCGTTGCGTTGGGCACTTCCTCTGTTGATATTGCTGAGATCGTGGGCAACCCCTCTTCTAGAGGCTTAACCTCCTCCATGATTTGCTTTCCCTTGTCCTTCTGTTGGGCCACGATAGGTGGCGTTGATGATGAAGGAGCCAATGATGACGTCTCACCTGGTTGGGATTTTGCCTTATTGGCCACCAGTGGTGCCTGCGGTATCGGACCCTGTTTAGATGGATTCAATTGAAAATCCAAATGCGTTGATGGTAGGGTCGATTGAGGTATGAATTGTACCACATTGCAATACTTGAAGGGCTCTAAGTCCATTGGGACTACATGTATTTGCCCTTCATAGGCATACTTCAAGCACTGGTGTGCGATCGAGGGGACACACTTCATGTCCCTGATCCAAGGCCGCCCTAGCAGTATGTTATAAGCCATTTCGCCTTCCAACACATGGCACAGTGTGGGTATTGACTTTTGTCCTACCTGTATAGGCAGAACGACTATGCCGACTGTCGAGCATATTGCATCGTTAAAAGCTCGTAGTGTGTACGTGGAAGCGGTGATGTGAGAGGCTGGAAGTTTTAAATGCTTTAACGCTGCAGTGGTTATGATGTTACTGGACGAGCCAGTATCTATCAGCACTCTCTTGTACGGGATCCCGTTGACCCGCGCGATAACGTGCAGGGGTGGATCCGGCATGTCATTCGATATTTTTTTGACCTCATTTTCTTTGAATGTGATGACGGGCTCCGTACATTGTTTCACATGTCCCACGAAGACGTTGAAAGAATTAGCTTCATGGGGTTGTACTTCAATGGCTTTTAAGATGTCCATAAGAGCTTCTCTATGTGGAGCTGATTGTTGAATAAGCTCGTAGATGGACAGCCTAGCTGACGTGGTCCGCAAACTCTACGTGAGTTTGGTTCGTATCGTGACCTCAGGTCTAGGCGGAGGTAACTACATTGGGCGTTGTTGAGGCTGCGATGTCGACGGAACTTCCCTCGTAGGTACCTCGGGGGCAACTGCTGGGTATTTTCTGTTCCTTGTTACAATGCTAATCATTCCCACAAATCCTTGCGCGGGAAGATCTTGTCGCACCTCGTTAATTTGGAGCGGTTTTGTCTGCGCCTCGTGGGCAGGAAAGGGGTCCTTGAATACCCCCATTTGTTGGTTGTTAGGTGCGATGGGGTTGTCCACGACCAATGTTCGGTTTTCGATCAAATCCTGGACTAGTTATTTGAATTTCCAGCACCCATTTAGGTCATGTCCTCTGCGTCTATGAAATCTGCAATACAATTCCTCCCTATACCCCCTAGGCTTGGGAACGTTAGGGTCAAAAATTTGGATTTCTGGCAGAGTAACTAGATTTTCCGCTGACAAGCGATCAAATAAGGAGTCCCTAGACTCCGCATACGGGGTGAATTGTCGCCTAGGGCGACGCTGCTGATACTGTTCCTATCTCCTGTTATCTCTTTCGTAAGCAGGAGGCACTGCCTGGTAGTTAGCCTTTTGAGGCTACGTTTCTTGCACAGGCGCTGGGACATTTATCGCAACTTGGTTGATTGCAGCGTGTTGTGGTTGCGTTGTCCCAGTTTTAGTGGTTTTATTCCACTCTTTCTTCTTAGGCTTGGCAATTGCGCCTTCGCCTATCTTAATCTCTTCTATGACTCTGGCTTGCGCCAAAGCTTCTTCTAAGTTGTCATATTGTCGCAGCAACAATAGACCAGAGATTGATTTTAAACAACTTTTCATGAACATTTGCGTGAGGTCCGACATGGGAGGACGGTAGGGTAACTTAGAAAGCAAAGCTCTCCATCGGTTCCCGTACGCTGCCATTGTTTCCTCCTCAAATTGTTTAAGGCTAGCAAGATCACTAAGTGATGCCTTCTTCCTTGTGTTGAAGGCGAAGCGTTCAAGAAACGCATCTACTAGGCTGATCTAAGTCGCTTATCCTTGTGTTTGGGCAGCTATGTGAACCAATCCGAGGCAGGGCCTACGAATGTGGTTATGAATGTTCTAAGCAATAATGCGTCATTATCTTGAATGCCGAAGCATTGGCTTAGAAACCATGTGACATGTTCCTGTGCGTCCTCTTCACCTTTAAAAACTGCCAATTGAGGCAACTTGAAGTGTTCGGGGTAAAGAGGTGTAGGCACTGAGGGATGCACCGGATTATTGCGGAGTAGACGTAATGTGGGTTTTTGATGCCCAGCAGCTTTTGTCTCCATCGACTCTAAACGCTCCAATAGCGCTTGGTATGCATCGGAAGATTTTATTTCTTCCTCTCTTGTTCGCTCTTGTTGCAAGTTACGGTAAACTGGAGGCCTATGGAGGGGTGGCCGAATGGCATCCTTCCTACCTTGATGGGGAGTTTTGATATACTCCTCTTCTGGTTCATACTCCTCATAAAATTCTTGAGGAGTCTCAGGGCGAAACCTATGACCCTGATCAAGTTCTTGCTGAAGGTACCCATCATTGTTTTGGGGAGTTGCCTCCCTCTCGAATCTATGGGGTCTTGGAGGCAGAGCTTGATGAGGTCGTGGAGACCTATCTTGCACCAACGGATTACGCCTCTCATACTGTTCAGCTCTTTAGATGCGAGGGGTTGGCCCCCTCTCAGGTATTTCATAGCGTAACTCATCCGCTTCGCGTTGCATGCATTCTTTATCCAAGCGGTATTGATACTCTATCTCTTGTTGACTTTGTTTAAGCCGCATGATTTGGGCTTGACGGGTGGTATATCTGGCGACAGCCGGATCAATTTGTTCTACCCTATTTTGTTTAGAAGGTTCAAATGTTCCTCCTATGGGTTTACCTCGATTTTGATGCTCTAAGGTTTCAATGGGTCGCTTCCCTCTGTCGAGGTAAGCGGTATGTGCTCGAGGTTCTGGCCTCAAGGGGTGATCATGATATCCTGCTGGTGCGGAAATGCAAGGTTCCCACATTGTTTGTTGCTCTCGAGGAATGCGATGGTTTTCCTCATACTCCCTTTCACGAGTGTAAATGGGATGAGCGGAGTTAGGTCGCCCTATGTAAGGAGCCCTGCGCTCCGGATTTGGTCTCTCTGTTCTGATGATAGGTAAAGAAGGGACGCCATATCCACGTTGCCCCTCCAAATGAACAGTGTGCCTGTTTAGCGCTTCATTGCGCGGTGGCCACTCATGCCTACCTTCAAGAGGTGATTCTCTATTTATGTCAAGGTCTACATGTAAGGCATCTTCCCGAAAGGGGCTGCTTTGAATAGGCATACCCCACCGAGGATTTTGAATTGGATTCTTTTGTAGGTTTGACCTATAAGGCGGTATGACCAAATCCTCAGGACTGAAGTGAAGGCAACTTGCACCTGCTTTTTGTGTACCTTCCGGAGCTTCTGCCCTTGATTGGGCTTGGCTGCGGGTGTACACCATTGCGGTGCTTCTATGCTATCTAAATAAAATTTTATCTCGTTTTTATGTTTTTCTCTTTTTTTTTTTTTTGTCTACACTAAGAAGAATTAAACACACACATTCACAAGACAGTGATTATCTCTTTTAAGGATTCTTGGTGTGCCCTAAACTGGTTTAGTGCATTTTGATGTTTTGTTTTGTTTTTGTAGGTTTTGTAGAACGTTTAAATGCATCATGTAGGCTCTTATAACTCCAAAAAAGGTCGCCCCTTCAATATACCAACCAGGCCGATATACCAACCTCTCTATATACCCGCCCTTACGAGAGGGAGACTATAGGTACATGAGAGCAGAAGGTACGTGGTACATAGGCGATACGAAAGGGGTATTGTCCTGTTAATGACACCTACCATAGAAAACTTATCCTCGCACGCATGGGAATCACCCCAGCTACGCTCGGTCTGTCTTCATCAGGATTTACGCCTAACAACAGTTGACAATTGGGAAATGGATGCAAATCAAGCCAAGGTGGTGATTAAATCCACCAATGGTCTTGATCAAGGGCTGGGGTCTTACGACCAGCTCCTTGGTTTAAAGTTGTTTCGTGATGTGTGTGGGATTCGTTTTATCCAACAAAATGAAACTAGCATACATGACTTTTTCTAATGCAATGCAAGATTAAATGAAAACAATTAACGAAACAAAAACAGAAACAGAAAAATATAACAGAGATCATGAAAATCCCTACCTCTTCTTTGCCTGCTCCTGTTGTCTCTGAATTTCTGCTCTGAAAATCCACAGACAGGAATTCGTCCCTCTGGGAGACGAATTGCAGAACAGAATTCGTCCCACCCAGAGACGAATTTGAATTCGTCTCAGGGTCAGACGAATTGCAGAAAAGGATTCGTCCCTGTCAGAGACGAATAGCAGTCTGCAACAAAAAAAAAGTGTACCTGTCAAGCACAAACACAAAAATTTAATTAGTTTCTGTGATTTTAAAAACCAGGGAACAGGGTCCCATTGTGATCACCACTGAAAGCACGATATTCCGGTCAAAGGAAACACCAAGTGCAATTGCATTCAAAATTAATCACGCTTAAGTCCTAGGAATGTACATTGCATGAAACAGAAAAGAGACATGTTGGAAGAGACGCAATAAGATAAAGAAAAATAGCCCTTTCATTAATTTCTTTCGATCTCTGTTACAATAATGCCTCCTCCCTTTTCAGGGGCTAGGAGCGCAAATAGGGTTTGATTACAATCGCTGAATGATTCCTCCTTCCGCGTGCCCACGATTGCAATGGGCGGGCCAAGATGATGTCGTCGCTGATGTCGATGAGTTCTTCGCCTCTGCTGCTTCTCCTACGAACAAATAAATGATCAAGACGTTAGTAGCACCTGTTGCAAATGAAAAGCATTCTCTCTCTAAAACTAACAAAATATGCATACGAATATTTGCCTGAAACCGTGAAAATAGTGAATCCAAATTGCTTCAAAACCTGACAGAAGGTAAGAAAAGTTACCAGAAGGCCACTGCCACTGAGGCAGCTGGCCAATCCACCTTAAACTGGAATTCCTCCCTGGGCAGGACGAATTCTGACTGTAATTCGTCCCTGGGTGGGACGAATTCTTCTGAGTAGGAGAAACCGACCTGCTGCTGCTCCAATGTCGAATCCCAGGACCTGCAAAACTCCTGCAAATAGGGGGGTTAGGTAATTGGGGCCATTTTGGGACGACCCAGATGGTCGGATTTTCCCAATTTGGCCTCCACCCTCAAGAATTTGACCTTGACACCTGCAAGTTAGCGAAACGACAAAGCAATACAAAACACCCTAAACTCTGACCAAAAGCTACAAAATTGCAATTATAGACTAATCAGACCTAGTAACACAAAATGCAATCTAAAAAATAATCTAAAGTGCTCAAAAACTAAGATTAGGACTTGGGAGGTGCGGGGGTGCCCAAGTGGGCCTCCCACCATTGGCCCTTGATTTTGGAGCCAATCCACCAAGGATGGGCCCAAAACCTTTTAGGATTGGGGGGTCGGCGAATTGGTAGGTTCAGATGTCCATGCATCGGATTTGAGTAAGGTTCGAGCTTCCAAAGGCCACCCAACAACCTCCCTTGCAAAAGAGATTGATGGATGTAGGAAGGTGAACAAAGGGGGATGCAAGTGAGTCTTCAATTTGGCAGCACTTCGTTGCTTGAACACTCCTTCCACCTATATGTTTTGGGTGAGAAAAGTCCCACCTTTTATAGACCCAAGGGGTCTCTTTTGGGAGGGAAGCACAAAAGCCAAGTGTTGGCCATGGGCGCCATGTGGCAGTCTTGTCTTCCCATGAGGGAGGGGAGTCTTCCCTTGACTTGAACTTTGATAAATGCTTCTTGTAATAGTCCTCTAACGGCCCCTCTATCCACTTACACATGCGTGCAAGGTAGGAGCCCTTAACTGACTGTTCTGGGCTGCCACTTGGCACCATTTGCCTTTTTGCCCGTTAAGCTTAGAATTCGTCCCACCCAGGGACGGATTCAAAATTCGTCTCGGGGTGGGACGGATTCTATTTTGAATTCGTCCCGGGGTGAGACGAGTATCGGGCAAAGTGTCCAAGTGTGCCAAATTGCTCCTTGACCTTACAAAATTGCTATGAAAGTGGTTAAGACCACTGTTTAACCTTTGAGGGCTGCCCTGGGGGCTGTGTTTGCCAAAGCGATCAGTGTTTGCAGTCACATAATCGGATTGGTGCTGTTTTGGTGTCTACAGGTGGAAAACTCTATTTTTTTCCTTATTTTTCTTAGTGTAGCACACATTAATATTCTTTGGTATTCACTAGTTTCTATCGATCAACGCTCTCTCCTTGACTTGGTCTACTATTCTTCTGTTTATCCTTTCTTTTACCTTGTCATTTCATATTTCTCCTTAAGCTTATCCTATCATTTCCTCTTTAGATGTCTATATCATACTCATAGAGTAAGAGGAAATATTTCATAAGTGAAGCTCATGAATATTTTTTAAGTCCTTAATTGATATTCCATACTTAAAAATCTTAAAAGCATTCATATAGGTTGTCCCTTCAATCATTTGTTTCTTCCACTTGATCAAGTACTCATAATAGACCCTACTTCTCATTTTCTTTGATATTATTGAATCTATGATTACCTCAATTTTATATTGTTATTTCTTTGGAATTTTTGTTATCCATTGTTCTACTAAAAAATCAACTATCTGATCTTGATATGCATCCTTAGGTGGATCATAGTATGGATATAAATCAATGATATTGAAGGTTGACTAAATATTGATACCTTCTGGAAGCTCAATTTTATATACATTGGAAATAAACTTCTTCAGGTAGTTACAAGGTCCAATCATATTCCAAATTTACTCATTTTTAGTGCCTTTGAGAAACCTTTCCTTCTACAAGTGTGTCAAAATCAAATCTCCAACCTAGAACAAAAATTTACTTTAAATTGAATAAACATCCACATGAACATGAGTGGACACTGAAATCAAATTAAATAAATTTGAAAGCATACATCAAATATTTCAACTTCTTGAAATTGAAGGAACATGAATAAACTTGAATTTAAAATAAATAAGCTAAAAAAGCTTGAAATCAACTAGATTGAGTGTAAATTTAAACTTGAATGAATATGCATTCTACATAAATTAATGTGAACTTGAACTAACTTGAATATGACATAGAATAAAAAAAAATATAGCCTTGAATGATTACAATCTTGAACAAACTTAAATACTACATTAAAAATAAACACAATTTACTCTATATAAAATTTGTATAGTTTGAATTAAATTTGAATTTGAATGAACATGAATATATTTGAATAAGAATGAACAAATATCAAACTAAGCATCCAAGGTTTCATCAACTTAGGGTTAGAAAAGAGGATATTCCAAAGTTTTCCTTTCTTACACATGAAGTTCATTATGAGTTATGGTCATGCATATTGGTCTTACTAATGATCCTTCCACTTTTAAAAGCCTACTATATTATTTATTTCATCCTCTTCTTCAAAAGTTAGAATTGGTTTTCTTCAAGGATATTATATTTTATAGTAAGTTCCTCATTTTAGATAGTGAGTGGGTATCACTATTAGTGGTGGTGCCTAAGAAAAATGGAAAATGAAGAATTTTTGTTGATTATAGGTTGTTGAACAAAGCAACTAAGAAAGACCACTTCTCCTTATCCTTTATAGATCAGGTCCTTGACACCTTAGCAGGAAAAAAGTATTTTTCTTTCCTGGATGGGTTCATTGGATACAATCAGATCCAAATAGGGAAATAATATCAAGACAAAACCACCTTCACTTGTCCATGGGGGATGTTTGTTTATCGAGTTTTATCATTTGGTCTATGAAATGCACCTACCACCTTCCAAAGGGAAGTGTTGAGCATTTTTTTTGACATGATTGGAGAGACTGTGGAGGTATACATGGATGATTTCACTGTATATGGTTAAACTTTTGAAACTGCCATAAAAAATCTGGAAAAGACACTTAAACATTGTGAGGAAACTAACTTGACCTTAAGCAATGAGAAATGTTATATGTTGATGCATGTAGGGAGAGTTTTAGGACATCACATTTCTACAGATGGGATCAAAGTAGACAGGAATACAATAGAAGTCATCCAAACCTTACCTACTCCTAAAACACAAAAGGATATCCATGATTTCCTAGGATCAGCTTATTACTATAGGAGGTTTATATTAGACTTTAGCAAAACTACTAAACCTTTTACCACATTGTTAACCAAGTATGCAAAGTTTATCTAGATTGAATAATGTGAACAAGCATTCAACACCTTAAAGGAAACACTAATTACTGATCCAGTGCTGAGAGGTCCAAATTGGACCATACATTTTCTTATATATGCTAATGCATCTAACAATGCAATAGGCTTAGTACTAGGATAGAGATATGGTGATGATTTTTATGCCATCTATTATGTTAGAAAAAACCTCATAGATGTTGAACTCAATTATACTATCACAGAGAAGGAGTTTCTTGCAGTAATACATGCTCTTAATAAATTTCATCATTATATCATAGGATATCAGGTTTTTGTACACACTAATCACTCAACAATCAGATACTTGACAAAAAAACTAGGATTAGTGGTATAATTATCATATAGTCATTGCTTTTATAGGAATTTGATGTGACAATAGTGGAAAATCCAATAAAGGACAATGTGGTAGTTGATTTCTTATCTAGATTAAAACCTCGAGATTATGCAACTATAGAGGACCAATTTTTAGATGAGCATTTGTTTACTCTAAATGATCAAATACCTTGGTACGTAGATATGGCTAATTATTTATCCATTGGTAAAGTATCCCCTGCACTTTTACCTTGTAAAAAATAAATTTTAATAGAGAAAAGTACAGATTTCTCAAGGATTGATGGGTGCCTATTTGAAATAGGGCTAGATCAGCTCATGAGAAGATGTGTTTTTGGGAATGAAATAACTCAAATACTGAAGGCTTGCCATGATGAACCTTGTGGTGGCAATTTTAAAGGAAAAAGGACTGCATATAAAGCGTTTTAGGATAGTTATTACTGACCTTCACTATTTAAGGATACAACCAAGCATGTGAGCAAATGTGATCAATGTCATAGGATGGGTAGACCTACTCTCAGAGATGAGATACAACTCCAACTACATGTTCACATTAAGCCATTTGATAAATGGGAGATGGACTTTGTAGGACCTATTAATCTATAGTCAAGATGTGAGAGGTACATCATAGTTTGTACTAACTATGTGACAAAGTGGGTTGAAGTATAGGCTTTGTGTGATTCAAAGGAGAAAAATATAGCATATTTCTTGTATTCATCATTTTTTACAATATTTGGGATTCCAAGTGAGATCACAACTGATCAAGGACCCCAGTTTACTTCAAGTATATTTCAGGAACTCATGCAATAATACAAAATTAGGCATAACAATACCACTCCCTACCATCCACAAGAAAATGAGCTAGTTGAGGTGACCAACCAAGAATTGGAAAATATTATGACAAAGATAGTGCAACAACATAGGAAGGACTGGACTACTAGATTACCAAAAGTATTATGGGCCTATAGGACCACCTAGAAGACTACTACTGGGTTCACACCATTTCAATTAGTCTATGAGAAGAGGTTATGATGCCTATAGAGTTTGAAGTCAAAATACTTAGTACTGCATTAGAGTTGAATATAAACCTAGATGATGCATATAAAGAATGAATTTAGCAGCTTAATCAATTGGATGAATACCATTTGGATGCTTTGCAAAAAATAGAGATCGTTCAGAAACAAAAGGCCAAGTGGCATGACCACCACACCAAACCAAAGTAGTTTAAAGTGGGAGAATGGACATTATTATATTATTCTTGATTCTAGGAAAGAAAAGGTAAGCTCATGTAGTGTTGGATGGGGCCATATGAAGTGACTAAAGTTATCAACAATGGGGTTGTGAGGATCAAAACAATAGACAACAACAACATTACCTTAATAGTCAATGGCCACCACCTACATCCATACCATGTGTCTGAAGCATACATGATTGAGTCTAGATTAGGCATGGGGGAGAACCTAGTTGATTTTAATTTTATCTTAATTTAGTAATACGTGGACCTAGTCCACATAGTACCAAATACAATTATTCTTTTAAAGTTTCTTTTTAGTTGTATTTTTGTTTTGTAGGAATTATGCCCTGAGTGCAGCTATTAGATAGCCTAGGAAAACTAAGCCTAACAAGCACAAGATACATAAACTTACACCTTCCAAGATTTCTAGGAGAATTTACTTGTAGTAGGAGTAGCTAGTCTCCACTTAGAGAGGGGAATACTAAACCTAAATCTACACAAGAGTACTTGTATTGGTCTTTATGGACAATAAAATACTCAATTATCAGTTTAGGGATGGATGATAATTTTGTTCCTATTCTTCAATCAAAAACATTGAAGGGCCTGATCAACCTTATAATGTACATATAAGGAAAATTCAACACTCGTTGAATAAGGAGAAGCACATGATTCTTGTGGTATGATAGAAGGCACATGATTCCTGTTATATGATAGAAGGCACCTGATTCCTATTTTACAGCAAATGGTGCCTGATTCCTGTTATATGGTACACGATGCTTAACTCCCAGTATGTGAAGGATATGGTCTCTACATCCCATTTTTTGGAAGACCGATACCTACTTCCTGGTTTCTCTAGAAGGGCATCCAACTCTCAGTTTTTAGGAAACTGACACCAAATCTTCTTAACATTGTTAAAAAAATTTGAGTTTGTATAAAGTTTATTTTATAAGTACGACACCCAACAACTAAGGTACCTACTTCCCATGTTAGGCAAAGCACTCAATTTCTAAGGTTCCCACTTTCAATTTCCAATGTACTTGCACGTCATAATTTAAAAAGAATGAACCTAATTTCTATATGGAAAAGGTTCCTTATTTCCATCTTTTTCGACCATTTTCTGCCTTGAAAGAATAACATGTTAGCATTGGGATATGGCCAGAGCCACGTCAGCAACCCATGTACATGCAAAGTCAAATATATCATGGATAAAATTAAAATTTGACATCAACCAACTTTCAAGGAGGGGATGTTTTTCATCCCAAGAAGATACAACTTTCTTAACTTTTGTTTTGATTTTGTAGGATATCTCGAATAAGTCATATTGCACCTATCGATAACTAATCACGTGGAAGAGAATTCATTGTATGTGAAATATGGCCATAATTTTTCATGGTGGTTTGCCTAGTCATCAAATGCCAACCAATAGCGATGCACCACAGATATCTGTGCATATACACCCATGGAACGAATTTAGGTGCATAATTAATTTTTTTTATTTTATGTCTATATTTTTTCATATGCATGTGTGTCTATGGAAAAGTGTCAGCACAACCCTCATTATTGTCCTAGCCAACAGAACAACTCCACTTGGCACTATGCTACGTGGTATGAATTTAATTGGTCGATTGCATATGGTTATCACCTCCACATAATAGAGCACATGCTCGAAAGAAATTTACTGCAGATAACCATAATCATTATTGATTACAATAAATAACCACCTACATGCAAGAAAACAAATGTTTTAAAAAATACTTAACTGTTGTAACACTGCCTATAGAAAGAGAAAAAAAATAGAGTGTGAGTGTTGTAGCAATTCAGGGAGAAATCCAAAGGTATTATTGAGTGAATTGTAAACCAAAGGAAAAACATGGAGGGGAAATCAAAGAACCATGACCTCAAGAAAAATGAACCCATCGACTTCTCAAGGATTTTACAGATGTGCAAATCTAACTAAACACTGAAGGATGGATGAAGTATTATAGACTAGTTAGTGAGATCCAATATGCAGTGGTTTCTAATAAATATATAGCATCCATGAGGGATGGGATCATGCACATGCGAGGATTGGATATTTTAATCACCAAAAATTATATCACTACAATGACAGGCCTCCCTCTGATAGGGTAGTGCACGTACAAGGAGGATAATCTCACTCTCTATGTGAAAATATTCTTTGGGGGATCAACCAAGCACTTGACGCATGTTGGTTTACCCAAAAGCCACATCCTTAGGCTTTGGAGGGTGGTCTTCGAACAAATCACATGATTCTTCACTTGCTTGGGTAGGTAGTCCACATTAAATGTAAATCATTTTCATTTTATCAATCACATACTGCAAGGGGATAAAATCATCCCACATTACCTTGCACATGCCCTTAAGGATGAGGCTAAATGGTACCAGGCAAGCATAACATCTACCTTGGCTCACCATGGCCTAATTTTAGCCCTAGTACGATATGTAGAGTCACATAGATATGTGATAGTTGAGGAGACCGAGGGCACAAACATAGTTCCAAGGGTACAAGAAGAGGAAGAGGTGCCAATTTAGAATGAGCAGTTGGCCCAAGCAGTTCTCGAATGAGAGGAGACGGTGCCTACATCCCAACCTATAGAAACTACAAGGGAAGTAGGACAAGCCTCTCTCAAATTTTATGAGGAAGCAGGATAGGCTTTGTCTCCCACTACCCCTCAATTTGAGGATGAGCCAAGGTAGGAACCACCACACCTGACGTCCATGCCAATTTCCTCTAAGACTCAAAGTAGAAGGATGAAGGTATCTAGGATGGTTTCGAGCTCATCCAATGATAAAACACCGATCAATAATTTGAATAAGGAATAGTACCTAGCCCAAATTTTACAAGATATCTCCAAGGAGAAAATTCCTCAATAGTAGGTTGCAGTAGAAGATTTTCTAAAAGAGGGCTAAGAGTAACATTTACAACATCAATTGCAGGGATTAAGAGAGCAGGCTTCCACTTGGGAAGCCAAATACAGAGAAGAATAAGTGGTATCAGAGCGGTTTTTTTGTTGGGTGCACTTGATAGAAGGAGAATTTCTGGATCAAGTGGGAGCAATGGCGGAAGAAGGGAGGTTTAGAGTTCAAAAATTCAATGGCCAAATTTTTCAATTCTGGAAGATGCAAATGGAGGATTACTTGTACCAGAAGGATCTTTACTTACCTCTTGAGGGGGAAACAGAGAGACCTTCATCTATGTCTGATGAGGAGTGGAGTCTCCTTGATAGAAAGGCATTGGGTACTATGAGGCTTTTCTTGGGAGCCACCGTAGCCTTCAAAATCTCTGATGAAAAGACTACCAAGGGAGTCATGGATAAGTTGGCCAAGATGTATGAGAAACCATCAACATCAAATAAAGTATTGTTAATGAAAAGGTTATTTAACATGAAAATGAGTGAAGGAGGATATGTGCATGATCATTTAAATGAATTTAATACTGTCACTAATCAATTGCATTTAGTAGGATTGGATTTTGATGATGAGCTTAGGGCCTTATTAATCTTATGCTCTCTTTCGAAAAGTTGGAACAGTTTGGTAATGGTGGTAAGTAACTCTGCTTTGAGTTCAAATAAATTAGAATTTGATGATGTGGTTGGTGTGATACTCAGTGAGGACATGAGAAGAAAAACCATAGTAGAATCATCTAGCACCGCCTTAACTATTGAGAATAGAGGAAGAGGAAGAGAAAGAGGCAAGAGTTCACATCGTGGAAAATCAAAGGCAAATCCAAATCACGTGGAAAAGGAAAGCTATAGTGTTGGCACTATGGCAAAAAGGGTCATCTCAAGGACTGTTGGCAAAGAAAGGGTGATGGAAATGAAGGTAATGATAATAATGGTAACACTTCAGAAGCCAATATTACTGGACAAATTCTACAAGATGCTTTAATCTTATCTCTTGATAGAAATAGTGATTATTGGGTAATTGATAGTGGTGCTTCATTCCATGCTACCTCACATAAGGAATACTTCATAGATTATGTTTCTAGAGATTATGGACAGGTTCTGTTGGGAAATGACCAACCATGTAAAATCATGGGTATTGAAAAGATTTTGATTAAATCCCTAAATGGATGTCAATGGGATCTTAAAGAGGTGAGACACATTCCAGATTTAAAGAGAAATCTTATATCGGCAAGTAAGCTTGATGGTGAAGGATAAACTATTGCATTCGAAGAAAATGCTTGGAAAGTTACTAAAGGTTCATTGATAGTAGCTAGAGGTAAATTGGTGGGTACTCTTTATTTACTTACTGATTTTTCTCACTACTCCATGAATTTAGTTTCTACAAGTGAGAGTGCATCTTTGTGGCACCAAAGACTTGGCCATATGAGTGGAAAAGGTATGGAAATTTTACATTCAAGAAAGTTATCACCTAAGTTAAAAGAGATTTATTTGGAATTCTGTGAGGATTGTGTTTATGGTAAAGCAAAGAGAGTTATATTTCTCAATGATGGCAAGGAAAGGAAGAAAGAGAAATTGGAGCTTGTGCACTCAGATGTTTGGGGCCCAGCTCAGGTAACTTCTCTTGGAGGTTCATCTTACTATGTACTTTTTATTGATGATGCAACAAGGAAAACATGGATATATTGCATTAAGAATAAAAGTGATGTTTTTAATACCTTTAAGAATTGGAAAGCATTAGTTGAAAATGAAACTGGAAAAAGGTTAAAGTGTCTAAAATCGGATAATGGTGGAGAATATTGCAGTAGAGAATTTGATGTGTTTTGTTCTAAAAATGGAATTAGAAGAATCAAGGTAGTTCCAAGAACACCTCAAGAAAATGGGGTTGTAGAAAGAATGAATAGAACCATCATGGAGCATGCTAGGAGCATGAGAATACATGCAAGCTTACCATTATTTTTATGGGCTCATGATGTTGATACTGCAGTATATCTAATTAATAGAGGACCGTATAGTGCCTTGGATGGAGGAATTCCGAAAGAGCTTTGGACAGGTAAACCAGTAAATTATTCTTTCCTTAAGGTATTTGGATGTGAGGCTTTTATGCATATAGACAAAGAGAACATAAATAAGTTAGATGCTAAGGACCAAAAGTGTTATTTTATTGGTTACGGTATTGATGGATTGGGTTACAGATTATGGGATTGTGATAACTAAAAATTCATTAGAAGTAGGGATGCCATATTTAATGAAAAAAATTTGTATAAAGATCGGTTGCAGGGAAAGAAACAGAAAGAGGAAATTGTTGAATACATAGACCTTGATGGAC
Source organism: Wollemia nobilis (assembly GCA_028583015.1). Lineage (NCBI taxonomy): Eukaryota > Viridiplantae > Streptophyta > Pinopsida > Araucariales > Araucariaceae > Wollemia > Wollemia nobilis. The sequence continues at coordinate 1,390,472 of JAQPPZ010016475.1, forward strand.
ACATAGAAAAGGTAACTCCAAAAGTGGTAGAAGATCAAAATGTACAGCAGCAACAACAAGCACCTCAATCTCCAGAAAGTGTTGTTAGACGATCTACCAGGATAAGTAAAATTCCTCAATATTTCTCTCATTATGTTTTGTATACTAATGCTGGTGAGCCAGAATGTTTTCAGGAAGCATTACAAATGGATACCAGGAATAAGTGGGAGCTTGCAATGAATGAAGAAATGGACTCTTTATTCCACAACCAAACTTGGGATTTGGTTGAGCTACCCAAAGGTAAAAGCGCATTGACCAATAAATGGGTGTACATGATTAAAGAGGAGAATGAAGGGCATAAGAGATACAAAGCAAGACTAGTGGTCAAGGGATTCGCTTAGAAAAAAGGTATTGATTTTGATGAGATTTTTTCTCTAGTTGTAAAAATGACCTCTATTAGAGCTATTTTGAGTCTTGTAGCTATAGAAAATTTGTTTCTGGAGCAATTGGATGTGAAGACAGCATTTCTTCATGGTGATTTGGAGGAGGAAATTTATATGCACCAACCAGAAGGCTTTCAGGTGAAAGGTAAAGAGGATTGGGTATGTAAACCGAAAAAGAGCTTGTATGGGTTAAAACAAGCTCCTAGACAAGTGGTATTTAAAATTTGATAAGTTCATGGCTAATCAAAGGTTTGAAAGATGTCAAAGTGATCACTGTGTATATTTTAAGCAAACTGGAAATGGTAACTATGTTATTTTGCTATTGTATGTGGATGACATGTTAGTTGCAAGAACAAATATGCAAGATATAAACATGCTCAAGAAGAAGTTGGCTAAATCCTTTGCCATGAAGGATTTGGAAGAAGCCAAACAAATACTTGGTATGAGGATAACAAGAGACAAGGAGAGTCACACTCTGAAATTATCACAAGAAAAATACATTGAAAAAGTGCTTAAGAGATTCAACATGAACAATGCAAATTCTGTTGCTACTCCATTGGCAAAGTATTTCAAACTCACCAAAGATTTGTGTCCCAAGACACAAAAGGAACAAGAGCATATGGCTAAGCTTCCCTATGCATCAGCGGTTGGAAGCTTGATGTATGCAATGGTTTGTACAAGACCAGACATTGCCCACGCAGTGGGAGTAGTGAGTAGATTTATGAGTAATCCAAGAAAAGGACATTGGCAAGCGGTAAAATGGATACTTAGGTACTTGAGAGGAACTTCAAATTATTCTTTGAATTTTGGAGGCTCTAATATATGCTTGAAAGGTTTTGTAGATTCTGATATGGCAGGTGATCTTGATGGTGGAAGGAGCACTAATGGCTACATCTTTACTATAGGAGGAGGAAAGGTTAGTTGGATTTATAAAATCCAACACATAGTTGCCCTTTCAACCATTGAAGTTGAATATGTTGTTGCTGCAGAAGCAAGCAAAGAGATGGTTTGGTTGCAAAGACTAATGGAAGAACTGGGGAAGAAGCAAGAGGATAATAGGTTTTGGAGTGATAGCCAGAGTGTTATACACCTTGCGAAGAATTCGACATTCCATTCAAAAACTAAACACATCAAACTCAGGTATCATTTCATTAGATCAGTAGTGGAAGATGGATCTTTGAAATTAGGGAAGGTTCACACATCACAAAATCCTGCTGACATGCTTACAAAAGTGGTGTCAAGAGAAAAGTTGAGCTTTTGCTCAACTTTAGTTGGCCTTAAGGAATAAGAGGACATGATGAGAATTTTTCAATCCTTGGTTGCAGTATGGTGCAATGGAATTAGTCTCCAAGTGGGAGATTGTTAGGAATGGAGCCTAATTATGAGGAGGCTAAACAGAGAAAGTTTCTAGATTTACTGCAGGACGGGCAGGGAAAGTTTCAGATTACAGATCTGTTAGTCTACCGGGAGAAAGTTTCCGGATTTACAACGAACGACCGGGGAAAGTTTTTTTGTTTTTATCCCAAAATTAGATGCTGGGAACTCAATGTTAATCTTGAAATGTATTAAGAAAAGCAGTTTGTTTTTCTGTTTTTTTTTAATATATAGTTGTGAGGAAAAACAGAGATGACTATGACAATGAAAATTACTATGTTGATTCCTTAGAAAAATAGAGAGGAAATTAAGCAGATGTTGGCTGTAGGTTGTAACCCTCTATTGCTTGGATTGAAAAAGGAAGGACTGAAAATTCTCGGTGGATGTAACCCACATTGGGTGAACCACGTTAAAATCGTTGTCTCTCATTCTCTGCGTGTTTGTCTTATTTTTTTTTAATTCTACTGTTAAAGTTTGAAACACTATAATTGCTTTTCTATATTTTATATATAGTAATTTACTCTAACACAATTGTGGATTACCTGCTTTGACCTTTTCGAGAGCTTCACTCAAGGATTTCTTGCACCGTTTTTTGAGCCACTGCAAGTCAAATACAGAACACAGTTTACAAATCATGGTAAGGTCTTTAAAACATTTCCAAATATTATTTTTAACGGAGTCGCATACAGCAGACTTACATGCTAATTTGAAGACGAATTGTGTTGGACTTACCTTTCCGACGATGTTTATGGCTTCTTCAATTAATATCGAAATAACTACTAAGGCCAAGCAACAGCAAAAGCCCATGTGGGCGTCTGTTCTAAGGACCGAGAATCTCCATCGCTACCTCCTCCTCCTCCCATGTCTCTCTAATTGTGGCGGAGAACACAAAATTACTAGGAAAAATACAAAAGAATGGTCCATGAAGAAGAAAAAGCCAATTATAGCTCATCCTATCCTAGTTTGAATTATCACATCCTATCCTAATTTGAATGCAAGACAATATGGTAGTTAAAAGTTTTAAATTTTTAATAATTTTAAAATAATTTATCTAATTTTAAAAATAATAAAACATAATAATTTCAACTTTAAAATTGAACAATCGTTTTATTAAATATCTTTCTTCTAATTAAACATCTTCCTTTAAATTAGGAGCACAAATACAATGCACGGAAGAGATTTTAAGTCTAGATTCCTGACCCCACGCGTTTCAGATTTATTAAATATCTTCCTTTAATTAAACATCTTCCAGCACAAATTCAATGCACGGAAGGGATTTTAAGTCTAGATTCCTGACCCCACGCGTCTCAGATTTAATAATTGAAATGTATCCCATTATTTCACCTGGAGAAGCAAATTTCAACACACGTGATTTGATTTACATGACTGTAGCAGCAAATTCTTCCATCAAATAAGCACTTTATCTCCGCGGGCAGGGCATCGTCTAAAACGTGATGGAGACTTAAGGAAGAAAAACCTGTACATGTTACATCCTTTGAGCGTTTGTTAATTAATTGTTTAATTTAATTTATTAATAATTTTAATTAAAATTTTATCTACTTTTTAATGATCAACACATAAATAGGAATTATAAATAAAATCTACAATGTAATTATTTTTACAAAGCTCAACATTTATACATTTCACTTCAAAACAAGTAAAGGTTTCATGAATAATTATCTTATGATTATATGTTTAATATGAATAAAGTAAAATAAGGAAAGATGCCATCTAAAAACCTTTAGAAGTATTTTAAGATTTATAATATTATATGTTTGAAAGTTAATATAATGATAAGTTAAAACTAATAATAAGAATTTATATTGGTATATAATATATAATTAGTTTTCTAATAAAATTTTAAAATAAATGTTCAAATCTAACCAATAAATAAATAATATTATATTTAAATTAATAAAATTTTAGATAAATATTAAGAATTTAATTATCCTTTGAAAAGAAGGAAAATTAATCTGATTAAAGATTAGATTATTTTAGTAAAATATTTTTTCAATTTTATCATTTTTCATTATACAAAGACCTTTTTTATTAATACCACCTTAAATATCATTAGACTTCTTCATAGATTAACTATTTATAAAGGAAAACACCTATCTATACCTAAGAATCATTTAACGAGATATGTTAATTACTCACTCGAAAGGTATAGGTTGGTGGATGATTGCTTCTCTGTGGATTGCCCCAATTTGATTCTGTTGACATTTTTGTCACACTTAAAAATAAATTTTTAAATTCATCCAAGTCTGAAATACATCCAGTGGTGAAAGTAAAATTGGATGAAATGATCTTTAGATATTTCATTGTGATATATATTTTCTCAAGCTTTCCAACGATATATTACAATAGATAATCAGGTGAATGGATCAAAAGTTATGGCTCTAGGAAGTTTTACAACATAAAATCAATTTTGGGGCAGAAAATCATTTTGGATAAGCATATGCAATTACAAATTCAAAGAAGTCAAAGGTTGATTCGCTAGGGAGAAAGTGGGAAAATTTTCGAAAATGGAAAGTCGTCGAAAATGGAAAGTTTTTGAAAAGGGAAAGTTGTCGAAAATGGAAAGTTTTCAAAAAGGGAAAGTTTCCGAAAATGGAAAGTTTTTGAAAATGAAAATTCGCTGAAAATGGAAAGTTTCCGAAAAGGGATATTCGTCGAAAATGGAAAGTTTTAGAAAAATGAAAGTTACTAAAAATGGAAAATTTCCAAAAACAAATTTTTTTCCGAAAAAGGTATTTTGCCCCTCGAAAATGCCTTTTCGCCCACTGAAATGCCCTTTTCAGCTCGAAAATGGAAATTTTCTAAAAATATAAAATTTCCAAAAATACAAATTTTCTTAAAATAGAAATTTGTCGAAAATAGAAATTTTTCAAAAAATAGAAAATTTCCAAAAATGGAAAATTGATGAAATTTAATCATTGGGGCACCGAAAGTGATATTTCTAGAATCCCGGTTGAAGAGATGTCAGTATTAAATGCTCTTGTTCATTTCCAAGACACCGATGGATTCCATTTCTTGTCAAAATGGACTTTATTTTCTAGGGCACGAGGTGACAACGCATCAACAAAAATTTAATGCTAAAGATCCTGATTTTTATATGTTATTGCGGTGATTTCAACGTGCCAAATTTTAGAGCAATTTTCCACCATCCATTTTTGTTGATTTTTCAAGCGCACTCCTTGAAAAAGGGATCACTATTTCTTGAAGAATGTTATGATTCGAGTATCGTTGTTACCAAGGAGGAAATCACTTTTGGTGGTCTTTGATTTGCCAACATTTTGTTTTTGTATGCATTTAATGAAAGAGGCACAATCCTCTATAAATACTAAGTATTTTGATGTAATAAGGAGACATTTTGCGAGAAAAAATTTTAAGTTCTCTGCATAAATAGAAGAGACTTGGCTTTTGAAGTTTCCAAAGCATTTCTTGTGTGTGATTTCCTTCTATTTTTAAGCATTTTTGTTTATACTCATGTTCCTATTGTTAAGTTTAAAATTATGTTTCTGAATTTAAAACACTGTTGGTGAGTGAGTTTTGGAATGTGATTTGGGGGGTTGTCTCTGCAAGTTTGTGAGTGAAATTTTGTTGCTTTCCTTCGGTTACATACTGGTATAAAACTGGGTAGAATTCTTGCTGCTAGTCCACCCCAAGTTATACACTTCGGCCTGTGGCCATATTTTCCATTTCTTTCCATCATTTCCAATTTCTTTCTTACAACTCTAGTCTTAAACTTGTGTAGGATTAGTAAGTGAGCCAGCCCTCTCTAGAGATTGGCACGAAGGACATTTTTTTCCTTCGGCATTTCAATGTTGGTTGGGTCTAGGGCACACAAGTGATAATATTTTATATTTAGGTAGATTCATGACCAATATTTTTTGGTATGCCTGATGGGACACACGATTTCTGTATCGATAGTCCCTATATTTTAAAGGAGCCCGAGTTTGGTGAATCTTTAGCTTGGTTTTATCTGGTAAAATCACCTAATGACTCTGTTAAGCTAAAGATCCATATCTCATGATCGGTGGATGTCTTTTGTAATGAAAGAAGACACCCTTGAGGAATCAAGATTTTGTGAGTAGCCTTGACATCACAAGCAGAGCAAGAATGTTTGCCTAGCGACTCTGACTCAATGACAATGACTGTGATATCTGAAGACCACTACTATAATGGTACAGGTATGCTATCCTAGCTGGGATGATCTTGGCCCTCTCAATCTCCAAATTTGATATGATATTCCCAAAAATACCCTAAAAACCCTAACAAAATACAATGGCACTGAGGGAATGGTCGGAGAGCACCTCGAATATGTCGTTGCTCTAGCGACCCTCCATGGCATAGCCCACGAAGATGTCATGATCAGACTTATGGTCTTATCTCTAGAAGGAAGGGCACTACAGTGGTACAAAATGCTTGGACGTAAGAGAATATGCTCATGGATAGACCTAGTAGGAGCACTAGTTGAAACATTTGATTGCTCTCAAGACCCCTTTCAATAAATATATAGCATCCATGAGGGATGGGATCATGCACATGCGAGGATTGGATATTTTAATCACCAAAAATTATATCACTACAATGATAGGCCTCCCTCTGATAAGGTAGTGCACGTACAAGGAGGATAATCTCACTCTCTATGTGAAAATATTCTTTGGGGGATCAACCAAGCACTTGACGCATGTTGGTTTACCCAAAAGCCACATCCTTAGGATTTGGAGGGCGATCTTCGAACAAATCACGTGATTCTTCACTTGCTTGGGTAGGTAGTCCACATTAAATGTAAATCATATTCATTTTATCAATCACATACTGCATGGGGATAAAATCATCCCACATTACCTTGCACATGCCCTTAAGGATGAGGCTAAATGGTACCAAGCAAGCATAACATCTACTTTGGCTCACCATGGCCTAATTTTAGCCCTAGTACGATATGGAGAGTCACATAGATATGTGATAGTTGAGGAGACCGAGGGCACAAACATAGTTCCAAGGGTACAAGAAGAGGAAGAGGTGCCAATTTAGAATGAGCAGTTGGCCCAAGCGGTTCTCGAACGAGAGGAGACGGTGCCTACATCCCAACCTATAGAAACTACAAGGGAAGTAGGACAAGCCTCTCTCAAATTTTATGAGGAAGCAGGATAGGCTTTGTCTCCCACTACCCCTCAATTTGAGGATGAGCCAAGGTAGGAACCACCACACCTGACATCCATGCCAATTTCCTCCAAGACTCAAAGTAGAAGGATGAAGGTATCTAGGATGGTTTCGAGCTCATCCAATGATAAAACACTGATCAATAATTTGAATAAGGAATAGTACCTAGCCCAAATTTTACAAGATATCTCCAAGGAGCAAATTCCTCAATAGTAGGTTGTAGTAGAAGATTTTCTAAAAGAGGGCTAAGAGTAACATTTACAACATCAATTGCAGGGATTAAGAGAGCAGGCTTCCACTTGGGAAGCCAAATACAAAGAAGAATATACTCTATTTTAGGAGTTCAGGAAGGAGGCTATGTTGAAGATGCACAAATTGTATCAGATAATTCTAAAATTTTAGGGGAAAATAAGCCAATTGTAACTGTAGGGTAGAGTAGTGGGAGCCGATCAATTGACCAAAGTTGATGTGATGGTGCATATTGATGGGGAAATAGAGGTACACCTACTAATATAAAAATAGAGCAGGGAGAGGATGTTGGAATGGAAGTAGAGGAACCATGTTCTATATCTCCTTTTGTAAAATAGGTATGTCAGGAGGATGAAGTTAAGGTTAAGGAACCTCAAAATTTAAAATAGTATGCATAAAAAGGAGATGAATAGAATAATGAAGTGGAGGCTGAAGAGCCTCAAGTTTTAGGTAATGAGTAAGAGCCACAACATTCTCCATTTGATGTAGGACCTAAACAAACCCATATGGAATAAGTAATTCTAACTGAGTAACAATTCATTGCATAATAATAAGAGTTTCAATAGCCTGTATCTACTAAAAACTAGGGAGTATTAGTAGCACAAAAATACCCTAATATGCAACACATAAAGTTGAGGTCAAAACAAAAAGTTGCTAAGGCATCTCAGCAAAGACCCAGAACCAGAGTGAGAGTTGTAGAATTGAATGCATTGGGCATTGAATATGATAAATAATCAGAATTAGATTTTGATGAACAATGGGAGGCAGTAAAGATTTTTTTTTCTACCCAAAAACAAAAATTTTAGGAGCTTAAAGAGGAGATTAAGGTAGACAAGAAGAATTGGAAGAAGACCTCTAAGAAAAAATGCAAGGAATTAGAAAAAGAGGCCAGAAAGCAATCCAATAGGCCTCCTAAAAGAATTCCAATTGTCCACCCTAAGAAGTTATAGAGTTTGTATGGGTCAGTAGGTGATGAGCCTTCAAGTATGAAGGATATTTCATGAGGATAAGATTTCTATGACATGTGCTACCTGTAGAACAGGCATCAAGCAGCAAAAATACTCCGATGGTAAAACAAAGGTCAAATTTGAACCTCATATTGACCCAACAGGGGCTAATTTACCCATAGCCAAGGTTGCTAAGAAGTCTAGCATCCCATTTGACAATGAAGAATCAGTGCCTGTGGGTGAAGAGCTACCCCGTCATCGTGAGTACTGTAAAATGGCAGAGCCTACATTCTATAAGGATACCACTGGTTTATCTGGTTACTATTTGAATGAGGAAAAAGGCAAGGTGGTCTAGACCAGAGAACCACCCAAGAAAATAACAAGGTCAATTCAGCCAATTTCACATAGTAAGTGCCTGAAAAAATAAGAGCAAGAGGTAGTTGCTCCCAAAGCACCAAAGGTTTGAAATCCCCGTGACAAGGAAAAAATAAAAGTCATTAAAAATAAAATGACAAAGACCAACATGGCTTATTGTGGTTTTGTAAATAGAACTAGTAATTACCAATATAAAGTGGTACAGGGATGTGCCACCCCTTAAGCATGGGGGATGATGAGCCCCAAAAATGCTTATTTTTGTATCTTTTTCCTTATAAAACAATGCCACTTATATTATAGATGTATATGTTTTATAAAAATTATATATATATATATATATATAGATAGATAGATATTAATAGTTTATTCTACAAGTTATTTAATATTTATCTTTAAGTGTATTTTGTGTAGATTTTGTGGAAATTATTGCATTTTGGCATGTTTTTGTAGAGGTCACACTCAGACCTAGCACTTGCAATTTTATGAAGAAAAAACATCTATGGTACATCAATGTGAAGTATGAAGTCAGGAACCCAATTTCCTTTGAAGCACTTGACTTTCGTTCAAAATTTAACTGTTAGGCGTCTTCTTCTTGTTAGGTTTCTGCTTCCCGTTAGGTTCCTGCTTCCCGTTAAGCGCATGTTCCTGTTAGGTGCCTGCTTCCTGTTAGGCGTCTACTTCTCAAATTATTTACACAAGGCACCTACTTCAATACTTCTTCATACAAGGCACTTGATTTCCACTAAAGCCAAATTCTAGCATGACTCTGTTGTCGGCAGAATAGAGCAAACATTCAACAACAAGCATAAGAGGAGTTTCAACATTGAAACCGAATAAGGGACACTGTCAAAGATGACTCACCACCTATTTTTCAACTGCTACATGAAATATTTATGTAAATCATGCACAAAAAATATCAAATGTATTCTGGAAATAGAATACGCTGAAATAGCTTATCAAGATCGATATTTTACCCGATTCCTTTATTCATGCAAGTGGTGGTAAAAGTGAATCATATTTTTTATTTGTTTTGAAAATTGTAACAGGGTGTGGCTGCATATCTTATAAATATGTAGGCCACCCCTAAAGAAGACCCCCCAAACTTTTTTGTAAATTCTTTGTTGCAGTTAATAAAACATTTTTGAGTTATTTCATGTTAAATTCGTCTAAGAATCCGGTGAAGATTTAATGCAGGTAGAACCTGTTGGAAGCATGGGCCCACTTACAACAAATTTCTTCCCTTTATTTCCTCTATTTTTTTCTATTTAATTTTATGTAGATTAATTTATTTCTCTATTATTTTCTCCTATTTTTAGTATTTTCTAGCAAAGTATAGCTTTACTTTTTGTCTGCATTTTTTTTATTTTCACAAATGTAGGATAGATTATTGGTTTATCATTTAGGATTAAAAATTCAATGAACGTCACACACCCCCCCCAAATCATAAATATGAGGGACTCATATTTGACAGATAAATTATAAGCATATATCATGCACGATTGCTCACAATACTATGAGCTACCCCATGTTGACAATTAAATGGAGGTAATTAATTGAACCATAGAAAAAACTAACCAATATTTTTTCCAATAGTGATGCTCCCATTGGAGATGATGAAGCATATGGTTGGGCCATGATTCACTCATTTAAATGGCTGGGTCATGGTTCACCTACTTCCTAATTTACAAAGATCTATGTGGATCTTGTGCTTTGTATAACACCATGAGGGCCATCGTGGGATACATGTGGGATAATAGCTCAAGACTCTCATAATGTTTCTCAAGGTACTTTTAGAATTTTTTCTTTCATAAATTATGAGATTGGGTAGTACGGGAGGAGCAAAGTAATGGACCTTAGAATTAACATGGTGTAGGGAAAACAACCAATGGAAAACTACACATGGCAAGAACTCTACACTCACCACCATCAACCGATGCTCCCATAGGATAGGATGGAGCATAGTGCTGGGCCATGATTCACTCATTTGAGGGCTCAATAATGGTTCACCTACTTCCACTTGGGCATTTCACCCAAAAACCTACTTCCAAATTTGCAAAGCTCTATGTAGGTGTTGTGCTTTATATACCACCTTGATGGCCATCGTGGGATACATGTGGGATAATGTATCAAGACTCTAGTAGTTTTGCTCAAGGTATTTTTAAAAAAAAGTTATTTGAGAAATTATGAGACTGGGTAGTACAGGAAGAGCGAAATAATGTACCCCAAAAATAACATGGGTCCCATGAGGGAAACCAGCCAATGGAAACCACACATGGGGAGAACTCAAAACTCACCACCATCGAGTGATGCTCTCGTTGAAGTGGATGGAGCATATAGTTGGGTCATGCTTTGATCGTTTGAGGGATTGGGTCATGGTTCATCTACATCCACTTGGGTATTTCACCCAAAATAATGCTTCCCAATTTGTAAAGGTCTATCTGGGTGTTGTGCTTTATATACCACCATGAGGGCCATTGTGGGATACATATGGGATAATAGCTCAAGACTCTCACATCGTTGCTCAAGGTATTTTTTAGAATTTTTAGTTGAGAAACTATGAGATTGGGTAGTACGAAAGGAGTGAAATAATGGACGCTAGAATTATAATGGGGAAAGTAGCCAATGGAAACCATACATGGGGATAACTCCATACTCACCACCATAAATCAATGCTCCCACGAAAGAGGATGGAGTATATGGATGGGCCATGATTCACTCGTTTAAGGGGTTGGGTCATGGATCACCTACTTCCACTTAGGAATTTCACTCAAAATCTTGCTTCTCAATTTGCAAAGCTCTATGTGGGTGTTGTGCTTTATATACCACCATGAGGGCCATCATGGGATACATATGGGATAATGGCTCAAGACTCTTGTAGCATTGCTTAAGGTATTTTTTACAATTTTTTATTTGAGAAATTATGATACTATGTAGTACTGGAGAAGTGAAATAATGGACCCTAAAATTAACATGGGGTCCATGAGGAAAAAAATCCAACGAAAACCACACGAGGAGAACTCCACACTTACCACCATTGAGCAATGCTCCCATGGGAGAGGATGAAGCATATGGTTGGGCCATGATTCGCTCGTTTGAAGGGCTAGGTCATGGTTCACCTACTTCCACTTGGGCATTTCACCCAGAAAATTGCTTTTTGATTTCTAAAGCTCTGTGTGGGTGTTGTGCTTTATATAACACCATGATGGACATCGTGGGATACATATGGGATAATGGCTCAAGAATCTTGCAACATATCTCAAGGTATTTTTTAGAATTTTTTATTTAAGAAATTATAAGACTGGGCAGTATGGGAGGAGCAAAATAATGGACCCTAGAATTAGCATGGGGCTCATGAGATAAAATAACCAACGAAAACCACACATGGGGATAAATCCATACTCACCACCATCGAGCGATTCTCCCATGGAAGAGGATGGAGCATATGGTTGGGCCATGATTCACTTGTTTGAGGGGTTGGATCATGGTTCACCTACTTCTACTTGGGTATTTCACCCAAAAGCCTACTTCCTGATTTGCAAATCTCTATGTGGGTGTTGTGCTTTATATACCACCATGAGGGCCATCATGGGATATATGTGGGATAATGACTCAAGACTCTCGCAACATTTCTCAAGGTATTTTTTATTTAGGAAATTATGAGATTGGGCAGTACGGGAGGAGTGAAATAATGGACCCTAGAATTAACATGATGTCCATGAGGAAAAACAACCATTAAAAATCACACATGGGGAGAACTCCACACTCACCACCATCGAGCGATGATTGCACGAGAAAGTATGGAGTATATGGTTGGGCCATGATTCGCTCATTTGAGGGGCTAGGTCATGGTTCACCTACTTCCGCTTGGGTATTTCACCCAAAAGCTTGCTTCCCAATTTGTAAAGCTCTATGTGACTATTGTGCTTTATATACCACCATGAGGGCCATCATGGGATACATGTGGAAAAATGACTCAAGACTCTCGCAAGATTGCTCAATGTATTTTTTTGGAGATAAAAGGGTTTCCCTATTTGAAGAAAATAGCTATTGAAAAATTGAAAGAAAATTTGTATAATTTTTGTTTAAGAAATGGATCTTAATGAAAACAAAAAAATACAATAGAAATGTGTATTTATGATTCAAAATTAAAATGAACATATGAAGTGTTTGTTAGTATAACAGGCGCAAACAACAACATAAAGGAAAATTTTAGAATTTGAATTTCATGTAGTGCAAGAGCCAGAGCAGGAGGACAAAGAAAAAATCAAAGATTAATAGGTTAAAGTATTTAATAACCAAATAATGTAATACAAGGGGGTGTTGGAGAATATTACATTATTTGGTACATGCTAATGTACTCCCATGGTACCTATGGTACAATGTAAATATTAGAATAGGGTTTGAGTCTATAGTTTAGGAGTGTGATTTATATTTCCCCTTATGTATGTGTCTATGTGTAGGATGTGCACAAGTGTCATGTAACAATGTGTGTAAATATGTAAAATGATAATGTATGCAAGTGTCATATAGTAAGGTGTGAAAGTAGAAGTGTGCAAGCGTCATATAATAGAGTGTGTATGTAAATAGAGAGTCAAGAGTCATGTATACAAGTGGCAATATGAGAATCCATAAGGTATGAGAGGTTTATATCAGAGCAATGTAAAAATATTCAAGGATTAACCTTTCTAAGGTTATATTATGGAGATAAATATCCATGAAATGTATTTGAGTATTGAAAAAATCTCAAGATTGTATATTTGACTCACCAATAATATTGAGTATTTTCATTTAGTAATATTGTTATATTGTTGAATGCTATGTTGATTTATATTATATGATATTTTTATGCATTGATATTATTCTGTGATTAAGTATTTATATGATCTTGGACATTGGGACCTATGATAATCTGGCTGAAAAAACATCATCCACCCTAGAACTTGGAAGAAGGATTTGAGATTCTAAGTTGACTTCCTATGTAACCAAGTGATGTTGCTCCATACCTAATCTAATACCATGTTGAATTCCATACATATTTTTAGATATAAATAGAATCAATGCATCCACTAAAGTATTATACATAAAGCATTAAAAGGAAAAAAAGAGAGAAAGACATAGTGGAAACCCATAGGCACCATAAATAATCACTATATTATCCATATATAAGAATCACAACACTTTGATACAATGTATGGAGTGGATTAGGATATTTATACCAATACAAAAACCCCAAATATTAACATAAGATAGCATAACAAGAGGGTTTAAGGTTAATTATAAATTATAATATGGATTTAGCCATACCAAGGTTAACCATAGCCCATAGCACTTGCATAATAAAAAATTATAATAAATCAAATACACTTATATAATTATTACCCTTAGGCCTATACAATATTACATCATACAATGTTAGCCTTGGCCATATGTCAAATTATAATTTCAATGCTCAATCAAATATCTTTTTTTTGATGAGATGGATGCCTTAGTTTGAGGATTGAGTTTTTCAAGTTTTTTTTTTAAATAATTTTTTCTTTATGATTTACAAAAAAAAATATTATTTTATTCTAGTATTTCATATATAATAATGGCACATATAAGAGGATATATTGCATGACTACCGATTAAGCAAAAAAGAACAAGTTGAACATTTTTTGAGAGACTTGAATGCTAGAGAAGTCATGGGTAGACTTTTGTGCATGGGAAATATGTATGAGTCACTTGATAAAGTTGCTAGCATTTTTTGGCAATTTTTTTATTACATTGACATGAGAGGATGTCCTATTTAGTTGCATTTAATAAAAGGTTGCATAGGCTAGATTATGATAGATATGAATGAGAAATCAATATTTTTTAATTTTTCATAAAATTTTAAGGGTTCCACCTTAACACTTTTCTTTATTTCATCTATAGGTACCTATTTTTATTAGTCAAAAATTTTGTGCAATTTATTTTTGTTTTTGAAAATTTTAATTTAAAATTTTAGAATTAAAAAAAAAAAATATTCCTTTGGGGTCATATGATTTACTATGCATTGCATATCTAATATGTATTTGTATGGGTATGGACATAGTCAATGGAGAGATGATGCATTGAATTTAAGGGAAGGAAACCCTTTCAAATAATTACGATGGTATTCTTTTGTTTTTTAAATAACACCCACACCAAGGGGGCTAGGGGAGTTTCCCTTAAGGTGTTGCACCTTGAAGGTCTAAGGTTTAAACCCTATATTCCCATATTTTTAAATGAACATATTGATATCACTTCCTTGATAGATGACACCAATATCTCTAAGTTGGCATTGTGTAATGACATGGCATTATGTCATGATGTGGTACCCTATGGTGACATCACCCATTTTTGCTTGTACATGCTGACATGGCATCCAACAATGGCATGGATTTAAATAATGATGTGATACCCTATGATGATATGCCAACCAATAAATATTTTGATTTGAAGTATAATTTTATCAAAGATATGGTACAAGAGAAAATAATAGATTTGAAATATTATAGCACACAAGAGGAGCTTGTTGATGTGTTCACAAAAAGGAGTTTCCAAAGCTTAGTTTTCAAAACATAGAGATAGACTTGTGAGATCCCTTAACATAAAGGGGGATAATGTTAGAAATTTGATGCTATGCAAAATTCTATAACTACAACTACGCAAAAAAACTATAACTATAGTTGAGAAAAATATATATTTGGAAATTTGATTCCAAAAAATTGTGCAAAATTCTATAATTGGCACAAACAAAAACTATAACTATTAGTGGAATTAATAATTGAAAGTAAAAAATAAAATTCTGAATTCCAAAATATAGTTAGTGTAGAATCAATTAGTTCGTATTAATAGAGTTAGTGTGATAAAATTAGTTTGTATATTTTTTCTTGGCTATGTATGAAAACTGAGTAATTTTTAAAACTATGTATTATTAGATATTGTTTTTGGCTATCTAAAAGAGTTGTAGTTTTCACTTGTTTGGTTGTGTAAAAAATATATAATTTTCATATGCATTTGACTATGTATAAAACTTGTCATTTTCACATGTTTGGCTTTGTAAAAGGATGCAATTTTCACATATATTTAGCTATGTAAAATAGCAACAATATTTATATAATGAAGCCCAAAAAATAAAAAAATAATTTATCAAATATTAGGGTTGCAAGAACCAATCCTAACCTTCCACTTAGAAAATATTAGTTTTTTATTGTGCTTAGCAAATTTCAATATGACATTGTGCTCAAATCACACTTTGTCACTTCATCCCATCTTGTTTGTGTGATCATCATAATTTCCAAGAATTTGATTGGTTGAGGCTTTTTAGATATGAAAAAAATCAATTTTTATGGTAGGTGAAATCCCCACATTAACCATTATTTTAGCCATATAATTTTTTCCTTCAACACATGGTGTTAGAGGGATTCAATATTGGGTCTCTATTGGCCTAAAAGTAGCATGTTGCCTAAGACAACACAACATGCATTGGGTCCTTTAAGGAAATTTCAATCATAAAATTTAAATTATAGATATAACAAAGTGTAAAAGTAGACTTTATGGGAATCCAAACATGAGTCAGTCCCCTTGCTAAGATTTCAACTACCTTGATATATCCAACTAGCCAAGTATCTTTCTTGAGATGTTATGGCTAAGCCCATAGGTAAAATGTCTCCATATCCACGCAAAATATGGAAAAATATTTAGGATGGGATGTGAACATAGTTCTAAGCACATATCCACAATTGGTCTATGTTGTAGCAAAAATTATGACTTAGCCATCTATCCTTTGTAAACACATTATGAGAAACTAAAGCAAAGCATTGTTTTGAACCCATGTCACATAAAAAAAAATCTTTATAATATCTTAACCTAGCCACCTAGATGAACTTAATATATGTCCTCAAGGGTGTGTCTTTTACTTAAAAAATAAACCCCTATCCTATTGATAGAACATTGTAGGGGTTGTGCATGGGAGAAAAAAATGGTTAAATTTAAATTTTTCCTACTATGCTTCTTTCCAAAGCTATAGCCATGGAAATTTAGTGATATAATGAATGAAATCAAACATATATATAAGGATAAGGAATAAATTCTTTGATATGTTTGAAGAAGAAAAAAAGATCTATGGATTAGGGTTTCTTTTATAAAAACAGCTTATGAATATCTGAAGAATAATTCATCATAAAACTTAGAATAAAAATTAGAAGCACAAAATTAGATTTTCATGTAACCATGTTATGTTGCTCCATTTACTACTAATGCCATGTTGGAATTCACAATATTTTCTAGAATAATATAAGCAATCCATCCACTCAAATCTTATATAGAAAGTAAAATAGAAAAAAAATTAAATAGATTTGGTAGGAATCCATAGGCACAATAAATAATCACTATATCTATAGATAATATTACACAACACCATGATGGGAAAACGAGTAGTGGGAGGGAGAATTTATAGCAATACCAAAACCCCAACTACATATTGAGGTTTAACCTAAGATAACATAACAAGAGGACTTTCAATTAATTAATGAGACATCAATATCAATAAGGACTAACCCACAACCATAGGAGAGACTACTCAGTGGCATTATGAATTAATTTAAGGGTTAGAACCTTAAAGGCTAGAAGAAGAAATAAATAAGTCAACACTACAATAATATCACCAATGATAAGTTATGGTACTAACTAACTTGGTTGAGTGCTAAAAGAATATATAGTTTGGTTTGAGTTAAGGGGTATTCAAGTCTATACACACTAGAAATTAAAAGAACAAGATGATAATAATCATCTAGGTTGACTCAACCATGAACGATACCCCGTAAGAGGTCAAAATGCTTATGGAGATCATTAAGAAGTACATAGGTAAAAAGAAATAGATCTTTAAAGACCTATAGATATTCATGAAAAAAAAATATCCCCATTTTTATGAGCTAAAGGAAAATATTCAAAAGCACAACCAAGCTATCCAAGAACTTTTTGCATATGATCTAGACAATGTTATGGTGGCTACAAAAGTCTACTAAAGTCTAACTATTTGTGCATGGACATCATTGAGATGTTTTATAAATGCATAGACATTTATATGGGACTCATAAATAAATACTTAATCCCTAAGCTTCTAGATTTTTCCAATTCCTTGCAAGACTACAAAAAATTAGAGTAATCCCAATGATTAGTTAAGGATTATTGTTAGTATGGGACCAAAAATTGTTTGATGCTAGCCCTACATTAGTGTCACCGTAAGCATCATCCCATTTGGAAGACATGTTAAATATTTTAGGAGGTACCATAGAATAATCATTGGTACTTAAGGATTAGTTTTAGCAAGTAGAATTTTCGACAAGCATCCTAGTAAAACTATATTATATAGCAAAGCCTAAGTGTATGATAAGAAAATTATAGATATTTATTTATATATAATCTCAAATAATAAAGATATAATTACTAATTGGGTATATTCTTATTTAATTATGTAGGTGGATATATTATTTTTTTCTTGTATGAAGTGTTTGATATTTGATTGAATCAACTAATTTAAATTTTTATTAGGATTTGACTGAATTTTCTATAATCTTAGACAACTTGTTTGATGAGTGAAGAGGTAGTGACTCTCTACAATATCGAGAATTCTTGAGACAATTTAGCCTTCCTAGTCTCCTAACTTCTAGAAGGAAGTTATTATAAGGGGACGGGGATGTAGTTCCCACCTCCTTCACCTCATTAATATATGGAGACTTACGTATGAATACTAGGTTAGTATAGACACTAGTAATGCATGATGTAAATTGATCAATAGTAATGAATAACAAGTTTTAAAATGTTATATCTTTGTTAATGATATTTTGATGGATTACATGCAATAATTTATATTTTGAATTCATGCCCCACATTAATAAATTACATATACAAATAAGGCATTGATTTAAAAAAATACAAGGACTACATGGAAAATAATTATTTTGTTTGTGTAAGTGTTGAAAGCCCTGATACAAGATAAAACAATACAAAAACATGTATGGATTTTACATTACAATCATCTTGTGATATATCATGTTGACATGTCATATTAATCAAATCCATATTGTGATGTGAAACTACCTTGTGTTCTAGGTCAAAGTTATGAAGTCTAAATGTATCCCACCATGAAAATGGAGGATAACCATAAAATAATTCTAATAGATAACTAAAGGGCCACTTAAGAAATAAGGTCATTTAATTATTCTAGGGTAATTGAAATGGATCATTTAGGCATTAAAAGGTAATATTTTTGGATCCAATGTGAATGAACAACATTCACCACTTTTTCCAAGTATCAAAATTAGTAAATATCACTCTTATTTTTCATCAAGGAGAAGGTTAACCTATATAGTACCATTGGAAAAAGATATATAGATTTCGTAGATGGAATCCATAAGAAATTCAAGGAGATAGTGAGAAAATGTGGAATAGAAAAAGAACACATAGACCAAAATAAGAAAGAGAAAAGGAGAAGGAAGAAGTTGGGAAGGGTCCACACATAGAATGGAGGATAAAAGAAT
Source organism: Wollemia nobilis (assembly GCA_028583015.1). NCBI lineage: Eukaryota > Viridiplantae > Streptophyta > Pinopsida > Araucariales > Araucariaceae > Wollemia > Wollemia nobilis. The sequence goes on from JAQPPZ010016475.1 coordinate 1,409,552, forward strand.
TATGACATACCATCTGAGAAATAGAAGATAATGATATGAATTATATTTTGTAATATTACCCTTCTAAACTATATTTTGGCATGTTAATGCAAACTCTCACACAATATATTTATTACCCTACATTTAACAAAAAATAAATAAAGAAATATAATGGAAAAAACTTGAGGTTTCTCTCCTTAGCCAAATATCTATAAAGTATTAATATTTGTTTGAATGTTTTGGGATTGACACTATGTTTATTTGGATATGAATATGTGTTAAATGTCATGTATTGTCCTAGAGAGTTTACATGTTGTGGTTTAGGATCAATGTTGGTATGTTGCTTTTCATTTTGACTATTATGAATCTTTACTTAGAACTCGTAGGCTATTGAATATATAGTTGACCTTTTTGATACCATTGATTGCTAGCCTACAGGTTAGTGCATTAATGAGAAAACTAGTGAGTTGTTGAGGGTATAGTTGACCCTTCAAGTCTCACTATTCTTCATCTTGTAAAAATATTGTGTGATGCATATGATTTGGAAAATAAGTCATTTGGGTTTCAAAAAAAGGGTTATAGTAAAGAGTAGTATGCGCTACCAAAATACTAGCATGAAACATAGAATGGTAGTTTCTCCATGTTAGGCATATAAAATAAAGGAGTGGGTGGAGATTATCTCCTATAAATGGATTTTGGAGCATAGATGACATATTTGAGAATGGATAAGACATACATACATACATACATACATACATACATACATATATATATATATATATATATATATATATATATATATATATATATATATATCGATAGATAGATAAATAGATATTAAGTATGACTTCTTCAGATCCAACCTAACCTATGATTTTGATAGGAGTTTAAATACCAGCGTATCTAGGTGCTTTGCACTTTTGTGTTGGTTAAAATTTTATTAAATGTACTTATGATTGGTGGAAGTGTGAATCCTCTCTCTCTCTCTCTCTCTCTCTATATATATATATATATATATATATATATAGGTAAATAAGGGGTTTTGAAGGGATATTAAATGCTTACAAAGATAAAATAGGTCCTCAAAAGGTAAAGCAGGAACAAAGAAGAGGACACAAAATGAGATAAGGCTTAAATCCATAAGACAAAGGTTAAAAGTAGATACTGTAGAGAAAAAAAGTGACCAACTAGAAAAGAGATGCACAACTAAGGAGGGATAGAACATATAGGTAGGATTAAATTCTTTTCTTTGGGATTTTCCCTAGCATATCTAGCTCTTATTTAATGAAAATACTCCTCAACTTATTTTTAACATCTTCCAGGGGGGAGCCACCTCTTCTGCGATCATACTAACCATTCTATTAATTCTTAGAACAAAATCATTCAAAAAAATTATTATTTCATAGTTTTTACATAGATAAAAAAAAATAAGTGTGGTCCAAAGGAAAATTTTTTCCTTTTACCTTGGCAGAGGATTCTCCCATCAGGCAATCCAAAGCTTTATTTCTTGAGGGAGAAGGAGTTTTTTCATTAATTAGTAGCTTGCACTTGGGGTCCTCATCACCCAAGTTCTCTAAATAATTATTAGAGAGGACATGGATGGTAGCATCCCCATCATTGCTCTTCTCTTTAGGCAATTTTAGGTGTTTGGAATACCTTGTATTAATGAAGGATTGAACTTCCTCATAGGAAGTGGTCCACTGCTCAATATTATTCTTACAATTTTAGCTTTTATGCCAGGATAATAATTAGAGGAATAACTTGATAACTTCTTTTCCTTGTCCCCAAGAACAGAGGATGAATCACCAATATTTTATTTCTAAGAGCACCAAAATTATACTTCAAAGTTGGATGGGAGAGTCATAGTCAAATCCCAATCTAACCTTATTTTAATATCTCTTTTATCTATCACATGAGTAAAAATTAGTTTTAGAAGTCCCTAATGTAGAGGCTTGGAGACTCTCCCATGCTGAAAATCCTTCATGGTCTTCTCAATTGAGCATAATAAAAATATCAGGATATTGAATCTCTTACCATGTTGAAGATAATTTTAGAATACCATAAGGAAACTTTGTATAATACTAAATTTCCTAACTAGAATAAAGTATCTCATTATTAGAATAACCACCCTATCCCAAGGTTTGAGTAAGGAGTATTTCAAAACACCATTTTCAACCTTATTTATTTTGTTCTTTTTCAAAAACTTCTTCAGTTCCCTAGTCAATGATTTCTTCTCTCGATTTATACAATCACCTTTTTCATCCAAGGATGTCGCTTCAATAATAATCATTGTGTTGACAATGAATTCAACACCTTCAGCTTTAACTTTCCCTTCCATCCAAGAATGGGTGAATTGGAGAGATATGGGTTCATCAAACCTATCAAATTTCTTAATACATTGGAGCAAAGCCCCTCTATATAAAATATCATAGACCTCCTTCTCAATGAACATCTTAGAATATAAAAACAAAAATTGTATATATAAGCATACAACATCCTGCATGTATAGAATAATATTTTTAAATATTAACTAAAAAAATTTATTCATATTTATAATAACTTTTAAGTAAAATAAATAGTAATATTTTTAATTATTTATTTATTTTTTAAAAAGTTCACTCATACATACACTCCGCCATGGTTTCAACTTGAGTCTCCCTTAAGAGATCCCAAAGCCTAAACTACTATGATGTCCCATAGGAACATGTTTTTAAATATGATAAGCTTAACTATTTGAACTCAAATGTCTAACTTGATTATGCATATAATTTGAAACTATATATAAACCAGCTAATGACCTCACCTAAGATTTAGGTAATAATTTAAGTTTTTAAAACAATTATTACACTTTGATAAATAGCAAGGCTATGGTAAAATATAATTTATAAAATATTTCAAAAAGTCAAAATTCTATTGTATATTATTTAAATACATTTATTTTAATTAAAACTTTTTCTTTTTATTTTTAATTATTAAAAAATATCAATTTATGCATTCCTAATGTTTTTCCATCTCTAACACTAAACTATTTAAAAGTGAGCAAAAATATGCTTTTCTATCTCCACCATTGAGCCACTTTAAAAGTGGATCGAAATATATATATTTTTTTTAAATATCAATAAATTTATATGTATTCTTAATGCTTTTCTATTAAAGTATCCACCATTCAGCCATTTTAAAAGTGGGTCAAAATATTAAATTATAACTTATTAACACACTTACCCTTTAACATGGGATTTAAACCGTAATCTCTTTATGACAAACACTATATTCATCATTCCAAGACCTAGTGTTTAATGTTGTGATATATTATGAATATTTTTAAGAACATTATGTTTATATATTTAACCCTTGTTAATAAAATTGTATAGTAGAACACTGCAATGGTATGACTTTGGCCTCTCTTCTACAAGACCATTTTTCAACCTAATAAATGTAGAACCTAATTTTTTTAATTTCTTCACACTACAAAAATCAACCTTTGGTGAGTTTTTTTGTGAAAACAACATCGATTTCTCATGAAAAATGGTTATTCATATAAAAATAGGAGAATGGGTATAATTTTATTTTATGAAGTCATTTTCCTTCATTTAATCACTCTTCCTTCTCTTTGGCTATATACACATTGTTTTTAGAGTGAAAACACTAATTATAAACTGATTTTTAGGATCATATTAGATATTTAATAGTGTTTGTACATATTTTTAAAGGTATCACCCCCCCCCAAAAAAAAAAAAAGATTTTGTTGGTTTTTTCTAATTTTCTTTTTGTTTGTTCTTTTCAAGAATGTAGGCTAGGTCATTGAAATTATCATGGAAATTAATGATCCTCCTTTAAGTGCAACCCAACCGATTCCTTAAACTATAGCCTCAAGTCCAAGCCCAAGAAGAGACCTAATGTAAAAGTATGGGATTAAGGAAAACTTGTTGAATCAAATATTTTGTAAACACAATGAGAAGGACATCCATGGAGGCATCCATCACCTCAAATACCATTTGATTGAGAAATCGAGACATCATGTAGATCCTTGTCCTAAAGTAGATGATTTGATTAAAAATGAGGTGAAGTCTTGGTTGTGCAACAAAGTGTCCAAAATATTGAGCACAAAAGGATAAGAGTTGTAGAGGGACATTGATTGGTACCTTGGGTCTCTTTTTATGGGGATAAGACCGAATTGGAGGATGTTGATGTCATGATTGAATAAAAAAATGTTATCCCTCACATTCAACAAGGTAGTAGTAATGGACGTGGGATGAGTGCTAGATAGGACTCCAACATAAGATAAACTACACTTTAGAATACTATACAAGGGAGGGACAAGGAAAAGGATATAAGTTAAACTACAACTATTTTTTGGTATTACTACAATATTTCCTTCAATTGTACAAACAACCCCTATTAGCAATCCCTAATGATGACATTGACAAGTCTAGAAAAGGGGTTAATACACCTTCAAAAAAAAATTAATTAGACCATTATTGGAGTGTATCATCAACACACATGCTCTTGTAGAAAATCACAGAAATATATAGAGGACAAGTGGATGCAATGTTATTTCAAATGGATGGATAGATTTAAGAAATAACATGCTCCTAAATTTCATGGTGGATTTGAATGGATCCATAGTATTCCTAAAGTAGGTTGATGCCTTGTGAGAGGTAAAGAATACATACTTTTTATTTAGCTTGTTGGAGGATATCATGCAAGAAAAAGAAGTAGAGATTGTTGTCCAAGTAGTGATGCACAATGTAGTAGCATACATATCTATGGGTAAAATTCTCAAGGAGAAGAAGCCCTCTATTTTTTGGAGCCCATGCATTGCCCATTGTATTGACCTCATGCTTGAGAGCATGGGTGAAGGATATGGTAGAAAAGGCAAAATACTTTTCACTAATTACCTAAAATCACATATGGGTGTTCAAATCGATGAGGTAGCATAATTATGGGAGGGACATTCTTTGCCTAAGGAGCACTCTATTTATCTCTAATTTCATCACCTTGCATAACATTCTAATGACATCAACCACTTTGAAGCAATGTTTGTGAGCAAGGAATGTTATGCCTCACAATTTCTTTCAAAATAGAAATGGGAACTAATATGGAGGTAAATATGCATTAAGGAAATTCTCAAGGTAATTACTTGTTGAGTTCAAAATTTAACATTAAAATTTTATTTTATACTTGAAAATTTAATATTACTTTTTCTAAAATTTTAGTATTCATTTTTCAATTACAAGTCATAGAATCCTTGGTAAGGGTTCTTCACCTTGTAAATGGTGAAAATATGGCAATGGGTTATCTATATGAGGTAATGGATAGAGCCAAGCAAGCCATTGAACACTATTACAATGGAAACTCGCATAATATGGTAATGGATTATCTATATGAGGTAATGAATAGAGCCAAACAGGCCATTGAACACTATTACGATGGAAACTTGCATAGATGCATCATTGATAAGAGATAGACAAGGCAACTCCATTAACATATACATAAACTAATTTGATGCATCATTGATAAGAGATAGACAAAGCAACTTCATCGACCTATTCATGCCACAAGATATTTTTTGAACACTAAATTCCATTACACTAATATTCTTAGCAGTGATAAAGAGATCCAAGTAGGGTTCTATACTTGAACAAAGAAAATGATAGATAACCCTATTGAACTTCACCTCATCCCTAAGTTGTAACTTTATAAGGTCATAAGAGGGCTTGTTTACATCCTCCTTTAATAAGAAAGCAAGGTCAACCTCACAACTAGATAAAGCATTTAAACTTTTATAATCTAATATTTTTTTAATAAATATCTAATATAAAAATCAACTTTACTCTTTAATTAATGTTTAATTTTATTTTACAATTAAAAAAATAAAAATAAAAAAATTCCAAAGTTTTTGAGTTGTCATGGGTTACCGATAAACTGCCAAGCTTATGCTTATAGCCAGTTGATAGTTTTCCAACTATATATTTAACAATGTGTATTATCTTTTAATCCACTAAATGGATCTGCATGAATGGTGCATGATGTAGTGCCCCAAAAAAACATGGCGGCATCTAGATTATTCGCGCGAGTGCATTTTTGGGAACGCATGGGTAATTCTACGTTGCAAAGCAAATCGAAGTCAAACTCATGGGTGTCATGTGATCCCTGTAAATTAAGGGAGGCTGCACGTAATGTAACAGGTTTGTGAGATCAAGGGAGGTTACACGTGATGGCTTAGATTCTTTAAAATAATGTGTCAGGAGAAACAACCATAAACAAGAATCGAACGTCAACTCTACTAACCGTAAAATACAATGACAGAAATAATAATCCACACGAATAGATTGTACTATTCAAGAATGCCATAAATAATTGGCGTTTTTGGCATTTCGTCGAAAATTACTCTTACACGGAAAGATTGAACTTTCAGGCCTGGAACGTGTCTCAGAGTCTACTCTGCTGTTCAGTTTGTTTCACTTTCCATAGTCACAAAGATTCATTGTTACATGTCAGGGGGAGATAAAAGCGGAACAGGCGCTTCTCTAAGAGTATTCATGGCAGCAGGGACATTGGCTTGATCATTTACCTTCGCAAACCGATCAAAGCTCAACTCAAAATTATTTCTTTCAAAGGCTTGTGTGGCTCGCTGTTCTTTTTCAAAGGCTTGTGTGGAGCTTATTCAATTTTCTTGAGATGATATCAGCTCTTAATTCCTAATCACAAAATTTATCCCTTCTAGTTGTATTAAAAGAGTATTGGAGAGTTAAAGGGAAGGAATTGGGTTATAGTTGGTTGAGTGGTAAGGATTTTTTGGCTATTCTAGTATGGACCTCAAGGTTTTTAATTGTAGGTGGTTGGATTTGGGTCTCTATTTCTATTTGTGTCCTTTTTTGGGATATTATCTCTTTTGGTGTTTTGGATTGTTATGATATATTGAGGGTTGTATCTGGGTGGGATAACATTATGAGTAATTTTTAGCTTCTAATGTAAAATTTTGTGGGGCCCCTTTCAAAATCCTCTTCCCAATCTAATCAAAAAATAATAATAACTAAAATACATACAAAAATTATATACGACCTTTACTAATGACATATATCATAAAATATACTTCAATATAAATAATATATTTATATAAGAATACAAATTGCATATATAAACATACATCCTGCATATATAAATTAATTTTTTAAACTAATAACTAAATAACTGTGATTTGAACTTAGGTTTCTAAGAAGAAAAGCCAAACCAAAACCACTATGGTATCCCATAGGAACATATTCTTATATATGGTAAGCTTAACTACTCGAACTCAAATATCTAACTTGATAATGCATATAATTTAAAATTATTTATAAACCACTCATCAGCTAACAACCTCACATAACCTTTAGGTAATCATTTAAGTTTTTTATACAAGTAATAAAATTTTATAAGCAAAGGTATGATAAAATAGAATTTATAAAATCTTTCAAATAAATAAATAAAATTATATTATTATTTTATATAAAAATATAATTATTATGAAAACAACATATGCATTCCTAATATTTTTCTATCTCCACCATTGACCCATTTAAAAGTGGATAAAATTTTTGCTTTTCTATCTCTACCATTGAACCACTTTAAAAGTCGATCAAAATAAGATCAAAAATTTGCATGATGATATTGGATGATAAGTCTATCTCTACCATTTGAGGAAGTTTTGACTCATCTACATTTTGTGGATGATATTGGATTGGTGGGAGTGGCCAGCTTCAGGGAAGAAAGAATGATTAGAGATACACTTAATGTCTACCTTAGGGCTACAAACCAAGTCATAAATGATAAAAAATCCAAAGTGATCTTTTTCAATCTTGATCAAAGGCTTCGGGATAGAATTTTAGAGATCTTGGGATTCACAAGGACTTCTCTCCCAGTGGTATACTTGGGGGTCCCTTTGCATTTTAAAAAACTAAAAATAGATATCTGGAGGAATATTTTGGACTGTATCAAGGATATAATTAATCATTGGTCTCACAAATCATTAAGCTATGTGGGTAGATTTAATTTTTTGCACTCAATCATTCAGGCCATGCCAATTTATAAATTTTCTATCCTTGCTGCCCCACATACCATATGGAAAGAGTTGGACAAGATGGCTAGAAAATTTTTATGGGAAGGAGTAAAAGGAGAGATGAAATGGGCCTTAGTAGGTTAGGATAAAGTAAGCTAGACCAAGGTAAAAGGAGTTTTGGGACTGAGAAGATCAAAGTTAAATAATAAAGCTTTTGCTGGAAACCTTTACTAGAGGTGGATTTCCCAACCAACTTCTTTATTCAGTAGAATCTTAACTAGTAAATATTTGGGACAGGTAAACCCAAATGAGGTGGGTCGTTTCTCTTTGGATGGTAATGGATCCTTAGTGTGGGAGGATCTCAAGTTAGGATCTCAGGTAGTAAAATATGGATTATTTTGGAAAGTGGGGAGAGGGGAGAAGGCACAATTTTGGACAGATTCATGGGATCAATACCCACCTATCATTGTTGAATTTCCTGATATGCAACCAATAAAAATAGCCATAGAAATTAGGGGGTGGGTCCAAATTGAAATTTATTTCAACACTAGTCAGCTGGGGGATTATTATTTTAAGCAATTTAAGAAGTTGGATGAGTGGCTAATTTCAATCCCTCCGGATTTGACACCCATCATGACTAAAATCTTGGTACAAATATTTCTCATAGGTAGAGATGAGGAGGATGAATTAGCTTGGGGCTATAGGAGCCTTGGTGTCTACACAGTGATAAGATCCTTCCAGCGTCTCCTCCTCATACATATCAGGTTGAGGATTGGAGAAATATTTGGCAGTCCAAGGGTTGGCCAAAAGTAAACTTTTTTTCCTGGCAGTTCATGCATAATGGAATTCTTAATTTTGATAATCTCAAGTGTAGGGGAATCATTGGTCCATCTCAATGTGTTTTATGCTACAAGAGTGAGTAAACAACTGATCACTTGATGTTTGAGTGCCCATTCACGCGGCAGATCTGGGAGAGGTGGTTTTTATATTATAAAATTCAAGTTAATGGTGAGTTGAATTGGATTAATATTTAGAAAATATGGAATAGGGGTAGATTTAAATCTAAAGCTCTTTGTATTGGTTGGGAGCTTGGATTAAACTTTATTTGGTGGCAAGTGTGGTTGAAGAGAAATCCCAAAAATTTTAGAGAAAATTTTCTTCTTTAGATGGAGTTTGGCAGGTCATTTGGAGCAAAGTCACATAAACTGTGGCAGTCTATACTAAAGAGGTAACTCAGGTTGTTATTGGGGCAATGGATAAGGAATTTGAAGTGCAAGAGGGGTAGGATAGAGCTAGTTGGAAACCACCCCCAAAAGGTTGGATTAAAATTAATATTGATGGAGCTGCAAAAGGTAATCCGAGTAGAGCTAGAACTGGAGTGGTTTATTGGAATCATGTTGGAATAGTGCTCTATTGGGAACTACAAGGCTTGGGAAGAGCCATAAACAATGAAGCATAATCTTTAGCTATAAAATATGCTTCTATTTAGGCAGTAAAACAAGGTCACAAGAGGATAATCCTAGAATCAGATTCTCAAATAATGGTTGGAGCTCTAGATTGAATGAGGAACTTTGCTTTGAAAACATGGAGGTTGAGGATTCTTGTCACTCAAATTAAGGAATTATAGAGGGAATTAGATGATGTGATTCCAGTTTATGTGAGTAGAGATCTAAATAAAGTTGCAGACTTACTGGTTAAGATGGGTACTACAAAGGAGGTAGGGGTTCAGTGGCACAGTGACAAGGATATTGAGGATGAGATGATTAGGCAGGTTGGTGAGCAAATCCAGTGCTTAGCTAATTTGGATAACCATTCCAGAAATACTATTTAGGATATTTGTGCTTCAATGTAGATCTTCTTTTATAGTTGTAAACAGGTGAAAAGTAATTGTAGATATATGGTTTAAGATACTTGTCTCCAATGCAATTCTTCTTTTACTATTGTAAACATGTGTTCTCTTTGGCTAAGGCCGAGAAAAGTCTCATCCCAACTTGTAAATGATCTTTGTTTTAATACAAGTTTTTTCAAATTATTTCCAAAACATATATTTTAAATATCAATAAATTCATATAATTTATTTTATAAAAATATCAGAGCAATGGATCAATGTGTTACTCGGGAAGGTTCGATGTTGCATCGCAGGAATCAAACCTGGTTCGAGACTTAGGTGTTGATGGTGGGTGTCTGTCGAAGGTGTTGTCTATAGATATGCTCCCTCCTTCGTGGGATTCAGGTAATATTTTAGGTGATTTTTAGCCTTCCCTCTGGAAGGGCACCACTTCCTTTTATGAAGTGGTGTCTGGGTCGACTAGCGAGGTCATTTCTTCTAGGTGCAAGATCAACCCTGTTTTCAAGAAGATTTTTGTTCTCGATTGCGTTGTAAACAACATCCTTGGTAAAGGGGCTTGGAATCTGGTTGGAAAATTTCAAGGGGGTCGGCCAGAGATTGATGTGTTGAAAAGGTGGGCCCTGGCTAGATGGAAATCCCTTGCGTCTCTGGATATAGTGGATATTCTAAGAATTTTTTTCCTTATCAAATTGAATTGTGCGGAGGATTCCACTCGAATTCTGGAAGGAGACCCTTAGGTTTTTGGGAAGCAAGGTTTATTTCGTCGGATGCGGGGCCCTAACTTTAATTTGGCTTCTTAGAAAATCAAAATTTTCCATATATGGGTCAAGCTCCCTAATTTCCCTCTGCATTTGTGGGATGAAGGTGTTTTTTGGACGGTGGCTAGTGTCATCGGAGACTTTATCTCCCTGGACCGTACCTCCTTGAGTGGGTCCCAAATGCTTTATGCTCGGATGTGTGTGTTGGTGGACTTGGAGAAGTCCTTGCCTTCTTATGTGGAACTCGTTTCTCATTTGGGCTCGTGGGTCCAATATTTAGAATATGAGAACAGACCTAGGGTCTATCAGTTTGGTGGTAGAAGTGGGCATAACGCTTGCCCCTTAAAGCTCATCCCCAAGTCTGTAGATTTGGAAAAAAAAGAAAAATTGGGTTCCCAAAAAGAAGAAAATTTGGGTTCCTAAAAATAAGGTTGTGGGGAATGTTATTGATGTGGAGAATGGTGAGCTTCCCTCTTGCAAGGATAGGCCTTTGGTGGGTGTTTCTGAACCTGCAGAGGTCGAAGTGCCATGTTTGGTCATGAATGAGTAGCCTCAAATTTTGGATAATCTAGAGGTGGTTTTAAATGCTGATATTTCTAATTCTCCTCTGGTCCATAATTCCTTCGATTGCTTGGCGATGGAAGAGTCTGTTATTCAACAAATAGTGGAGTTTCCTCCATTATCTTCTATTGTGTTAAGGAAGATTCCAGTGTTTTCTCCCAATCTGGGGCCTTTATATTCCCTGGAGAAAAGCTTTCAGGTGGACAAATATTTATTTCATGCTCCTTGAATGCTTACAGTGTTGATCTAACGGTTGTTCATTCCTCCCCAAAGTGTAGGGTTGGGTTGGTGGTTGATCGTTCCTTTTCTTCTCCAAGGTTGGAGAAGGGATCCCCTGGCCCTATTTCAAAGAGTTTTCGAAAGTCCTGTATTTCCACAGGAATCAAAAGAAAAGTGGGCAGACCAAAGAAGAGCGAGTGCATCTCTGTAGCTACCTGTGGTGGTCTTCCAGGTTTGAGTTTGTCAAAAAGAATGAGTTTGAGGTGTCGCAGTAGACAACTCAATTTGGACGCATTTAAAATCTCTCCTCCTCCCGGGGGAGTATGAGTTGTGGTGGGACGTGATTTGTGTTCCTGGTGTGTTGCTGTTTGCTATTTTCTCTGGTGCTACATGGGCTGGATTCATTTTCGGTTTTTGGTTTGTGATGGGTGGTTTTGGATCCCAGAGTGATTTTTAGTTTTAAATCTTTTGAACGAGATTTTTATGTTATCCACCTGTGGATTTTAATTACTTTAACTATCTTGGGTACTCTTCGGGTGGGTGTGAGGCTCATTTTTCCAATCGCTTGGGCAGTGTTTTCGAAGCTACCGTTGATGGGGTCCGCATGTTCCTTGGTGGGACGGGCAAGCTTTTTAAAAATTTTAAATTTTAAATTTTCATTCACCTTTTCAAGGAAGAGAGGTCCGTGCCGGTTTTCAATTGCTACATTTTCAATTTTTCCGCCTCCTCTCGGTTTTTCGATACCTTGGATTTGATTGTTGTATTTTCTTGGTCGGTGTTGTTGGTCGTTTTTCCCCTTTGGGGTGGACGGTTGTTAGTCTCTTTTTGGAGATAGTATTAGGTTTTCTCTCCCTTTAAAAATTCCGGTATAAAGTTGTGGAATTCCTTTCAAAACCCTCTTTTTTAATATTACTAAAAAAAAATATATATATATATATATATATATATATATATATATATATATATATTCCCAATGCTTTTTTTCACTTAAATACAAATTCTTGTGTTTTTTATGCCACTTTAGAAGTGGATCAAAATATTAAATTATAATTTAATGATATATACGATATAATATCTACATTGAACCGAAAATAGCCATTCGCTACCTCCTCTTGCCATGTCTCTCTAATTCTCGTGAAATCAATATGATTTCGAGATTACGTTTTCTCCTGAATTAACTTTTAAATCCAATGCGAGGTTTTTATGCTCAACATGTGTAGCCGATATCTAAAATTTTAGGCTCTCTCTACTTCTTAACTCACACGAACAATGTAAATATAAAAAATATTATCCTAAGAGAGTGAGATCAATAAATCATACCAAGCAGAACATTCCGCTTATTAGAATTCTCCGGGTGCTCCCCTTACTTATAATTCGTGTTTCCGGCCAGAAACGGAGCTGCCAACTACGGCGACTTGGTAAATTCAATAGTCGGACCGTGTACGCTTTCTTCAAATCTTTCGACGACTTTTTAATGCTATATTTTCGGCGGTTTACAACACGTGAGGGAAATTGACAAAACAAGCATCAGCAAAAACCCGTTTACACGACCGTTAACAGTTCTATTAAGTACGATCCTCGCACGAATTTTCTTCATTCAAAATAGGAGAAGCCGTAAATACACATAGTACCACGGCTAGGTATCTATTTCCAAACGTATGCTCCAAATGTCCTCAGTCCATGTTAGGCTGAGATTTGAAATAAGAAATGAATGTTCTTAATTGGTAATTGTGGCGTAGAAGACCCAATCGCTAATAAAAATACAAAAGATGCAGAAGAAGAGTCCAAGAGTAAATGGTTTTTGGGTTTTAAAAAGGGAATGTTTTCAAGTTTTAGAAGAATCTTTGTGGTAATGGTATGGTTTTGAGTTGTAAAAGAGTTTTTATGATAATGGTATGGTTTTGAGTTTTACTCTTTATAATAATAATATGGTTTTGAGCTTTAAAAGAGTTCTGGTGATAATAGTATAATTTGAAAGTTTGATATTAATAGTATAGTTTTGAACTTTAAAAAATTTCATGTGATAATAATATGGTTTTGAGCTTTCAATTGAAAGACATGATGAAGTCAAAAGAAGAGTTTGTGGTAAAGTATGGTTTTGAGTTGCTTGTGATAATGACATGGTTTTGAACTTCCAATTAACAGATAGGATGAAGTCAAAAGAAGAGTTTGTGGTAAAGTATGGTTTTGAGTTTCTTGTGATAATGACATGGTTTTGAGTATGGTTTTGAGTTTCTTGTGATAATGACATGGTTTTGAACTTCCAATTAACAGATAGGATGAAGTCAAAAGAAGAATTTGTAGTAACGTATGGTTTTAAGTTTTCATTCGACAAATTAAAACATCATTTAAATATATTTAAAATATATAAAATTGATGTCAACGGAATAAAAATTGACGATCGTTTATCTCTATTTAAACATATTCCTGTAAATTAGAAGCACAAATACAATGCACGTAAGGGATTTTAAGTCCAGATTCCTGACCCTGGGCGTTTCAGATTCCGTAAAATGTATGCCATGATTTCAACTTCGATAGATGCTGAGAAGGAAATTTCAATGCACGTTATTTGATTTGCAATAGTGTAGCAGCAAATTCTTTTATGAACTTTGTGCTTACTAAGGCCTTTATCTCCGCCGGCAGGGCATAGTCTAAAAGATGAGGAAGACTTGAGGAAAAACCTGCACACGTTACATCCAGAAGGCGCTTAACACGTTCTTTTCACAGGGAATTTTGTTCAAATCTAGAAGGATTATTCATCACTGTCGGTCTGATAAAGGGTACGAGGAGGGTTTAGGATTTAGGTTTTGTTGACTTTCATCGCAACCAATATCAAACGTTGTATTTCGTTAGTTTGAGGCAATGAAATTATACAAATAATATGAAAAATAATCAAAGGTGATTTGGTCTAATACAAATCAAAAGACCAATAAAAATAAATATAAAACTTATCTTCATAAAATATAATTATTAATTATTAAATTGTAACTTTATTTAAAATATTCACCATTACATTCAAACTTTATAATTTAAATAAATTTAAATTTAATTTAATTTGTTATCATATTTTGTTTAAGATTTGTTTTTTTAATATAAGATACTAAACATTTTTTTTTCTTGTTGATTAGGTGGAACAGGAGATATTGAAAGAGTCACGAAACCTTTTACAATAGAGTTCTTCAAACATATATTTGTCTATAAGGATATTCAATGAAAATCAAAGAAGAACATAAATGGGATTGTCTTCCCTAGGGATAACTAATCTTGCTTCAGTTAAAAGTGATTCAACATTTAGTATCTGAAATACAGATCTAACATCCGATAGAGATCCTGCTCAAATGAAATTTAAAAACTAGGCACACAAATTTGAAATTTGAAATTCTCCCACCCATTTAGATTTGAAATTTAAATTTTTTTTACCCATTTGAAAAATCTCACCCAAAAAAAGAACCAGACACATTCGACACTGGCAAGAAAACTTGGTTTTGAAAGGAACCCAAAATCTGAACATAGGGTTTTGAAAGGAAACCATAACCTTGAAGTGAAACAAACCTCTAACAAAGGACCACAAGGTTTTGAAAGGAACCCAAACCTTGGAAATTATAATTGAATCTGAATGTTCAAAATGAAAAAACAATGAAATTCTAGAACGCTCAAAGGAAGATGGAAAATAATGTCCAACGAGAGAACCAAGCCAAAAATCCAACAACTAGATAAGAGAAATCTGCTCAGGTTAATGCATTTGCTGGAAAGAATAAAATTTAAAATATCCCATCTAAACTGGGAGATCAAATCCACCAGCCACAAAACAAATTGTGTAGGCCTACACTTTAGCTGGAAAATTAAAATTTGAAACATTCCACCAAAAAATGAAATGAGATAGTAGCACAACCAACTAATATATCCACCCATCAAG
Source organism: Wollemia nobilis (assembly GCA_028583015.1). Lineage (NCBI taxonomy): Eukaryota > Viridiplantae > Streptophyta > Pinopsida > Araucariales > Araucariaceae > Wollemia > Wollemia nobilis. The sequence goes on from JAQPPZ010016475.1 coordinate 1,424,875, forward strand.
GTCAAGAAACTATTAGAATTTACCAAAATACACCAACAGAGAAGATCATAGGGTCAAAGCAACCCTACTCCCTCGAAAGAGCTAAAATCCAAAAAGTAGAAACATAGGCCTCAAGGATATGACACACAACAAATCAAAAGCTAGAATATCTACAACAATAATAATTTATAGATAGATCCCAACAAGAACAACGAGTATTGGGGGCCATCCAACTATAGTTCCAAAATAAACCTGCTAAAAATGACCACCCAAACTTAAATTCAAAAATCAAAATAAATAAAATCTTGCCAAGAGGTAGAATCGAAAAACTGGAAACCTAGGTCTCAAGGATGTGACACACAAAAAATAAAAAGCTAAAACATCTCCACAACTGGAGCCCAACTAGAAAGAGTGCCCAAATTTGAAACACAAGGTAAAAAAATTATCACCCAACAAGAGCCCAACAACTGAAACTACAAACCATGAACCTGTAGGGACACAACCTATAATTGTATTATCAATGAAAATTTCTTTCCCAAATAAGGGACTATAGATCAAGAACTCTAACCCCCAACAACAGGCACAATCCTGAAACAAGAACAATCATCAATAGAAACCATGGATCTGGAATGGAGGCCATAAAATCTTGCACCTATCCTAGGGAAAATAGATTCCAACACTAAATTTTGCCCAGGAATCCAAACCATAATATTTGGAGAAGCCCTAGAACAACAATAAGACCCCTAGAGCATGACAAAGCCATAAACCATCAAATCAACATCTTGGTCATTTACAAGATCACCCATAAGTAGGAAACTAAATATACAACCCCCAAAACCATGGGAACTAACAAGAAAATCTCAAGGTTAATCCTCGCATGGAAAATAGCTTAGGAGAAAAACCCTGATATCCCCAAATAAGGGATGAAAGCACCCCAAATCCCAGTGGGTTCTAACCCTACTAGGACACAAAAGAAAGAAAAAACACCAAAAATATTCTATAGTTGACACACTGACCAACTATAGCAACTTGGATAAATACCCCACAACTACCATCCACACCAGTCCAACTAGCTCCTTAGCATACCAACCACTAGAGCTAAGGAGAGAGGATGCACCACCGAGTAGGTCTGAAAACTAAGAACAAACAATTCCAAGGGTAGAAAAGTACATCAAAGAGGAAAAAATGTTTGGGCTCAAGAGTGAGACAACACCACCCATAGTCCCAGATCTGACCACTTTTATGGATGCAACATTCAATGATATATATTACTCAGTCACCTAGCATACATTAAAAAAAATTATAGTTTTTTACAAACCTAAACACTGGATACATTCCTCTCAACTAATATTTAAGACCAAAAAAGGTTTCATTAATAATAATCTTATGACTATATTTTATATAAATAAAGTAATTTAAATGAAGATGTTACATACAAACCATTATAAATATTTTAAGAATTATAAGATTATATTTTTTAAGTTAATTGAAAAATTAATAAAAATAATAAGGATTTATAGTGGTGTTTAATATAAAATTAGTTTCCTGATAAAATTTTAGAAGAATTAATCAAATATGACAAACAAAAAAAGTAATTTTATATTTATATCAACAAAAATTTATTCAAAATTTTAAATAAAATATTAAGAATCTAATTACGTTTCAAAAAAATAAAATTAATATGATTATAGATTAGATTATCTTAGTAAAATATCTCTTCAATTCCACCATTTTCACTATACAAGGATCCTTTTTATTAATACCACGTTCAATAACATTAGATTTTTTTAAGGATTAATTAGTTACAAAAGAAAAGACCTTTATATACCTAAAAATCATTTAATAAAATATGTTAAACAATCTTTCAATTTTTGTGAAAGCGATGTAAACCCTAGATGCAGTCAAGCAAAGGGACAAAGCAATAAATTTGGCTATAGTGTTTATGAAAGGGATGCAAACCTTAGGTGTAGTCAAACATTGAAGGAAGAGGGTTGTTTGCAAACCATGTTTTTAGTTTGTGAGAAAGACTCTTCAATCAAAAGAAATGTCTCTTAGCGATATTTGGGTTCATGGGTGGATGAATCTTTGCCCTCTATCAGGATTTTGGAGGATGAATTTGAGTTGGATTTCATTGATCATGAAGCCTCCATAATTATTTTCAAAATCAAGGGTAAAATACCAAGCTTGGAGGAGCTCAAAGGATACATTAAATATTGGTGGACTAGTACAAAATTCCAACTCTCCTACCCAAAAAATTATTTTTTGTTTCCTTTTCTAATTTAGCATATAGAGATAGGTTAATGAATTATAGATTTAATTGAAATTTTGGATAAAGGGGTGTCTATATAAGACCTTGGACAACTAGTTTCAACCCCTTTATAGAAGAATTTAAATGTCTTCCCAATCTAGGTGAATCTTTGTGCTCTCCTTGTGGAGTTTTGGGGAGAGAATATATTCACCAAAATCGATAATGTCATTGGTAAATTCAAATATATGGATGCCCAAATAGAGGAAAATTTATCTAGTGAAATTAATATGATTCAAACCATATTGGCTATTTGGATGGATTTTTTAGTTCCTGGACCTCAATCTATTACTATCTCCTCAAGCAAAGGGAAATGGATCCAAAATATTGAATATGAAAAATTATGCCTAAGATGTTATGGTTGTCAGCAATATGACCACCAAAAGAAGATATGCCTAGTCATATGATCATGCTTTTATTCCTCCTTGGTGGAGGAGAATGCCTTGCATGTGAATGATTTGAAAATTTCAAATGTCTGAGTTTAAAAGAAAGAAGCTCATCCTCCAAATGCACCAATTATCCAACAAGAATCATGTGAGGAACAAAAGACTCAAACCCAAAAGAACAATTTGAATCAGATCATTGATAAAAGTCAAATGATTACTAAAGATCATCCAAACAGTTCCATGGAAAACATTAGCACCTCAAATCGTATTCTTGAAGCTAATTATGAAATAATCACTGATGATCATTTTTTTGAAAATGAAGATCATAAAAAATGTGTTACAACTGGATATTACCTAGGAACTTGAAGTGCAAAAATGCATTCATAGATCTTGCCACTCTAAATGAGGAAGAACCTCTACTACAAAATAAAATAATCAAACTGATTTCTTCTTTGATGTATGATTTTTACATTTGTTTTCCTTCTATCTATTGGAGTTATGTCATGTAAGGGTTGTTCTTTATGTTAGTTCCTTTGAAAAAAAATTGATTATGGAAACTTAGAAGTTTGAGGAGGATGGATAATATCTTTGATAGAAATGCAAAGATAATTATGCTTTAACTAACTTGTTAGAAATGTAATAAGAGCAATGTAATATTTTGTTTGTATAATGGGAGTGACCCCAAATAGAAGCCACACAGATTATTATATTAAAAAATAATCATTCTTCAATTTTAACTTATACCAACTAACTAAAGACCACTACCATGATAATGTGATAAAGTACTATAAAAAAGGAATCCAATTTCTTCTTGAATAAAGACTATAAATTATTGCCAACAATAATAAGGATGTGGGACAAGAATATAACATTATGAAAGGATAATTTTATCAAGGACCAAATGTTTCATCCTAATTATTTTTAATTGGAGGAAGTTAATTAGTAACCCTATCTTGTCACTACTTCTTATAAGTATTTTAGCTTTTGTTACACATCTATTCCAAAATTTTAGGGCTTTAATAAGAAAATCAAATTTAAAAAACCATATATTACATTTTATAACATTCAACCAACATGAAAGACCATAATATATAATTTTTATCTACAAATATAGAATGACAATATTTATTCATCCCCTTAGTAAACTTAATAATGGTTTTCTAATACCATTAAATGTACTTTTAATTATTTTATTAGTTTAACTACTAGCCCTAGTCTTGGTTCACAATGTAGTTGTTTGATCTTAAATTATATTTACAAGGGAGAGGAATATGAAGAATCCAGTTACGCACAAATGGTTTTATGATCTTTGTCAATTAAGGGACCAACCATTCATCTATCATGTCCCCCTTCAAATATAACTATTCTATAATCTAGGAGTCCTAAAAAACTCTATGTCACAAATTAAAAAATGTAAAGACATGAAAAATAATGCTCAACTTAATAATTCTTTAATAAGATACCAAGATAATTGATTTTCACTTTTTGTTTTTTTGCAAAGAGCTCTAAATTTTGTATCCTTGACTTTAGTAGTATGTACATAATTTTTAATGAAAGCATAAGTATTTTTATTTTTGAAATAAAACAAATAAGTCTAAATGAGCATAATAACTTGTAGAATTAAAAAAATAACCTTGGTCATGTAAATAATCCAAATATGATTATTGAACACATTTTTATTTTAACAACCAAGGATAATATAGGCCACACAATGGGATAGATAAGTAGAGAAAATATGTAAATAGCTTTTTTTACTATTTCAAGCATAAGTAAATAGGTTTTTTTACTATTTCAAGCGTTCACAAGCCTATCAGTGAATAGGCTTTAAAATTTTTTTCCCCAATTACTTTGAACAACATGTTCCTTCCATAAGAACATCTATAAAAAATATTATTTCTTAGTTTTTAAATAAAATATTATAATTAATTCATGTAATATTAGCTCACATTCTATCAATATCATTGAAATATCATATGTTAATCAAATTCAAATCCAAATTGAAATATCCATATAATATCTCAAAATATTTTTGAAAATATATTCAAAAAATCTATATCATTATTTAAATAATTTCTCCACTACAATAAGTTTTATATATTCTCATTCTAAATTAGTATAGTGCTAGAAATAGAGTATTAGATTATTTATTAAAATGGTAGAGTTATTTTAGTCCTATTTGAGTATTTATATCGCTATTTAAGTAGATGAGAAGGCATTTAAATACCCTTCTTCAATATATAGCCTATGTCAATTTAAATTGTCTTAACAACATTTAAAACTCTAACATTGCATGGTCATCATAAAAATATGTGTCTATATATAGAGAGATGTTTTCATGTATGTATAACCTACTTAAAGGTGTCCAAACTTTATTTCATTTAAGGCACCAAGTCTAGGACTTACTTAAGGCACTTGAAACAATCAACCTATTTATAATTCCTCAAAATTTGAATGTTGATGCCAACCACATAGCAAACACTTGATCCTAATTTGACGTGGTAAAAGACCTATTGGAAAAATATTAGTATTTTATGGTCATTATCAACCCATCCATCCTAGATAATAATGTAAATTAGAAGGTAGTTGTTGAACTACGTGTGACACTGAGAGGGGGGGTGAATCAGTGTAACTTAAAATTTTAACGCAAATACAAAATCAAGCCAAAGAAGCAAACACACAAATACACATCACACAACACAAGGTTTATAGTGGAAACCCAATGTGGGAAAAACCACTCTGCTAAAGGACTACTTGGACTCCAATCCAAATCCAATCATAAAATAAATAGATCTTACAATATTTTCATGGCACCCACTACGGGGAATGGCACTAACCAACCCAAAATTTAGCAACACCTACTACACGGAGCACCGACCTCGATCGCCAAGCACCCACTCAAAAAAAACAAAAACTGTAGTAGAAAATCTGATCTCCATTCCAAAAGACCCTGAGTGGTCTAGCTCATTGCTTCTCTCTACACATTCACACTAACTAATCTCATCTGATATGAATCTAAATCTCTCTATTATCTATATTCACACTGAATCCTTTATAAATACCTTTTAACAACACCTTCAACTTCCAACACTTCAACTTCCTAATAAATTTTGAGCTACAAGATGACCATTTCAGCATTCAATAATATCTCCCATGGGAGACATAGTGTTCTTCTATATTTTAAAATTCTGCACACGCTGTAAAAATAATGGGCTCAAAAAGAGTTAAAGATCAAAAGTTATGACCTTTTTAAGTTGCACTATTATTTTATCTTTTCCCTTTTATTTTATTTTTTAATTTAAAACATGCCAAGTCAACCACTCATATGTGTGCCACACACACAATATTTAATAGGAATTTTTTCAAATACTTCCCATGCCTACTCTTCACTTACATTTTGGAGAGGCATTTTGTCAAACAGTTCACAAGCCTGCTCTACTTTTCACATACTGTGCATACATGGGCATTGATACTTGAATGTTCATACTCCCACAGTCATACAGTCTCATAAATTACACATTGGAAAGATAATATCCTCATAAAATATGTAAATAACACTCAAGCAAATCTGCCTTGACTAAAAATTGAAAAATCCACTAAAAATTCAAAGAGGCATTTCATCAAACAGTTCACGGACAAAGTGTTGTGCACATTACTCGTTCTCACACTTGGAGGCCTCGAAACCACTTCGACCAAAAAACAAAAATGCTCACTATGGTGAAATATACATTAAACAACACTTAAATTGTGAATTCAAAAACAAGAAGATATGAATTTGAGCATTCAAACACAAAATCACTTAGCTGCCCAAAACTAGAAAAAGTGCTCCAGAGCCATTTTGCAATGCTCACCGTTTCTTCCTCCGGACTCTGTTTGGGCTGAAATTTAAAAATTAAGCTCTCAGTATATCCATATACCTCCAATAAAAAATTTGAGGTCCAATTCCTCACGGATTTCTTAATATTCCTCCTACAAAGTGACCTCCGATGCAGATTTTACACCTGCCCAATAAAGCATGAAACTGATCAACAATGCACCGGTGAAGCAACTAGCCGTTTCTATACTGCAACCACACTTGTCAATGATAAAAATTCTCCAAATAGTATCTTGGGCTTTCCAACACATTCCATTGATGTTTTTGCAACTTTGACGATTTTTGCAACTTTGACAATTTTTGCTACTTTGACAACTTCTTGACGATTTTTGCAACTTTTGCAAATTTGCATGAACAACTTGTAAAAACTTCACCCGAACATCAAAAACATCCTCATAAGAATTGAAAACCACTGTACATACTCTGAAAAACCTCCAAACAATTGTCCACTACATCAACCTATCCATCTGAGTGTGTTGACAACAATGACAATATTGTCGTTGCACCTTGCTCAACAATCTCCCCCTTTGGAATTGTTGGCAACACATGCACAATTTCTTGTAACTCTTATCTCCCTTTGAAAACAAGACCAAAGGGTTGCTGCAAACTCCCCCTAAGTCCATGCACAACATTCTTAGGCAAAAATTATTACACTTAGCAAAAATCACAAACATGAGAAAAAAGATAAACAAAGACAAAAATGCTCCCCCTGAGAATGTGGCCCCGATAGCTAGTCAATGCTTGGGAAGTGTGACCACTCCCAATTTCTTGTGAAGGTACTCAAAGACTTCCTTGGGTAATGGTTTGGTGAAGATATCCGCTACTTGCTCTATTGTTGGAACAAAATCCAACTTAACCTCACCTTTCGCAACTTTCTCCTTCAAAAAATGGTATCGGATAGCAATATGTTTTGTGTGAGAATGCATAACTAGATTCTTTGAGATATTGATTGCACTTGTATTGTCACACATGATCGATATGGGCTCACTAAAATTTATTCCAAGATCCTTCAAATTTTATTTCATCCAAAGTACCTATGTACAACATGATGTCACTGCAATATACTTTGCCTCTGTTGTGGATAATGAGATTGACTCCTACTTTTTGCTATGCCATGCAAAAATATTATCACCAAGATAGAATGCACCTCCACTGGTACTCTTCATGTCATCTACACATCCTACCCAATATGCATATGAATACGCAATAAGGGTGAAGTCCTTACCTTTTAGATACCATAACCCATACTCCATAGTACCCTTGAGGTACCGAAAAATCCTCTTCATTGTTGTCACATGAGTCTCCTTGGGACTAGCTTGAAATCGTGCTACCATGCATACTGCCTGCAAAATATTTGGTCTAGTAGATTTCAAGTACAGTAAGCTCCCAATCATGGATTTGTACATAGTTTGATCAACAGGTGGAGATTTTTCATCCTTGCTCAACTTGCAACCTATCATCATGGGAGTGCTAACTGGCTTGCAATCCTCCATTGTGAACTTTTTTAGCATCTCTTTCACATATTTAATTTGATAAATAAATATGCCCTTCTCCTTTTGATTAACTTGCAATCCAAGAAAATACGAAAGTTCACCAATCATTGACATTTCAAACTCTTTCTGCATCTTATTTGCAAAATATTTACATAACTCATCTTTGCTACTGCCAAATATGATATCATCTACGTATACAACAACAATAATATGATGACCATTTTCTATTTTTACATACAAATTACTGTCCACCATACCTTTCTTGAACCCTTTCTGAGTAAGATAATTGTCTAGCCTTGCATACCATGCCGGGGTGCCTGTTTTAAGCCATATAACACTTTCTTCAACTTGCAAACCAAGTTGGGATCATCACCAAGCTAAAAATCATTTGGTTTCTCAATATAAACCTCTTCTTCAAGTTTCCCATTCAAAAATTTTGATTTCACATCCATTTGATAAACTTTGAAATTCTTGTAAACTTCTAAAGCAAGAAATATTCTAATTGCCTCTAGTCTGGCCACATGTGCAAAGGTTTCCTAGAAGTCAATACCTTCAACTTGTGCATACCCTTTGCATACCAATCTTGCTTTGTTCCTGACTACCTGTCCATCTTCATTCAATTTATTTTGAAAGACCCATTTAGTACCAATTACATTTTTATTTGTGGGTCTTGGTACTAACTCCCAAGTCTTGTTTTTCTTGATCTGATCTAATTCTTCATTTATTGCCTTTACCCAACTTTCATATTTGCTTGCTTTGGTAACATTTTTGGGCTCAATGTTGGATAGTAAAGAGTAGTTTCTTACTAATATTCTTCTTTTCTAAACACCAACTATGGGATCTCCAATTATTTGCTCTCTAGGATGATCTTTCTACCAACTACCTATTTTGAATTTCTTATTTTCTTCCAATTCTGAATCACTTTTTGAATCCTTTGAGTCAATTCTTGATTTCTTTTTCATTTCCTCTTCCTCATCTCCTTCAATGACCTCTTCATAAATTGGGTAGTTCTCTTCATAGCTAATTACTCATTCCCTTCCTTCATCAACTTTAACATCGACACTTTCCACAATTTTTCTTAGCCTCTTGTTGTAACATTTGTAAGCTTTGATTTTTGATGAATAGCCAAGAAAAATACCTTCATCCGCTCTATCTTCAAACTTACCAAGGTTTTCTTCAGTTCTTTTGATGTAACACTTGCTGCCAAAAACTTTAAAATATCTTGTTGTTGCCTTTTTATAGAACCACAACTCATAAGGAGTTTTGCTTTCATGCATCCTCAACATGCACCTATTTTGGATGTATACCATAGTATGGACTACCTCTTTCTAAAATATGTCTACTAATTTACTCTCATTCAACATAGTCCGTGCCATTTCCTGCACTATCCTGTTCTTTCTTTCTACCACACCATTCTACTGAGGTGTCCTGGCTGCTGAAAACTATCTCCTGATGCCATATTTTTCACAATACTCTATGAAATCCTCTGAAATGAACTCTCCTCCTCTATCTGACCTTAAACATTTAATCATTTTTTCTATTTGATTCTCAACTTGGTTTTTGAAAACCTTGAGCATCTCAAAAGCTACTGATTTATGCTTCATTCATCCTGGAATAATCATCTATACACAACATGAAATATTTGTCACCATTTATGCTTTGTGTTCTCATGGGTCCACATAAATAAGTATGTACTAGTTCCAAAGGTTTGCTCATGTAGTACTCTTTTGTTTTAAATGAGACTCTAGTTTGCTTCCCTTTTTGACATGAAGCACAAATGCTATTTGATGGTTTGCCAATGGTGGGAATATCTCTCACTACTTTCTTTGAACTAATTTTTACTAGATTATCAAAACTGATATGACCGAGCCTCTTGTGCCACAACCAATTCTCTTCTTCCTATCCAATCAAGCAAGCTCCTTATGAAGTCTCCAAGAGAGTGTATAGGTTTCCAGATGTCCTTGATCCAACTGCTATCAACTTCCCACTATTTTTCTTTCTGATTTCACAACCTTTGCTTCTTAAAGATCACATCATGACCTCTATCACAAATCTGACTTACGCTCAACAAGTTATGCTTCAGACCAACCACAAACAAGACTTCTTCTAACCTAATTTTTCTATCACTGATCTTAACTGAACCTCTGCCAACTATCTTAGCTCCATCATTGTTTCTGAATTTCACTAAACCACCTTCATATTGCTGCAACTTCTCAAATTTTTGTTTGTCACCTGTCATATGACTAGAGCATCCACTATCAAGTATCCATGGTGTGGATTTATTTTATGCTTTAAATGTCGTCTGTACGATCAAGGATTCCTTTTCTTCCTTAGGTTGCTCTTTTTATTTCCACTCCAGTTTGATTACAGTTTTGGGCTCTTGTTTTGGCTTTTATTTTTCGATAGCTTGTGCATGTTTTTTGAGAAATTTTCTATTTTGTCTTATTCCATTTGGCTGAAATTTTCTTCCCTAAAATTGATTTGATGCAAATGTACTTCTACAATTTCTTGCAATATACCCAAATTTATGACAGTTATAACATTCTACTTCATAATCCATCAAAGGTGAAAAAGCATTTCTACTGGCAAAATTCCTTGGTCCTACATTATACTTGCAATCTGAAATCTTATGTCCATAACCATTGCATTTAAAACAATAACCAAAAAATGGATGATTGAACCTAGGTGGTGGTCTTTGCCATGTTGTTGTAGGAGCCATAAATATTCTTCTTCTTTGATGTGTGACATTGGTGAAACCATCATTGTCAATTCTCCTTTTGTGCCTTGCATTATTGCTTTCCTTTGCATGATTCATTTTTTCTTGATTAACCTGTTTCTTTTCTTCATTCTTTGTGGATTCTTCATTTGTGGCCTTTGATCCATTTGATGATTCTCCTTCGTCAAAACCCAAACCAAATTTTATGCCTATAGTCTTCTGGTTCTTTATGATCTTATCCAACTTCATAGAACTCTCTTCACGTTTGTGATAAAAGCTAATTTTTTGATTCATCTCTTCTAGATGCATTCTTAAACCAACAATATCTTCTTCTAACTTGTTGCAATAATCTATTTTCATGGTTATTTGCACTTTGATATCTTCGAAGATCTTCTTGGATTCTTCTATCTACACTTTCAAACTTGTTATGATTTCATTTGCATCCTCAAGCTTTCTTGAAATTTTCTTATTCCTTTTTTTTTTGTCTTCAATTCATCTAGAGCTGCAATTAGTTCCTCTTCCAAATTCACTTCTGTGTCAATTTCTTCTTCATCACATTCCTATTATTTTTCTAGTTTTTCTTCTTCGAATGCCATGAAAAGAGCTTCACCTATTTCTTTTTCAAAATCCTCACTGGAGTTATCTTCTGATGAACTGACATTCTTGGAGATGAAACTTTTCTTCTTGAAGTTCCCTTTTCTAAAATTTGATTTTCTCTTCCAGTCACTTATTTATCCATGTGATCCTTCATTATTAAGTGGATATTTAGCTGTGAAATGCCCAATGCCTCCACAGTTGAAACATTTAAATGGTAACTTTCCTCTGTATTTGCCTTTTCCCTTTTTTAGTTTTCTCACGAAGTTAGCTTCCATTTCATCTAACATTTCATCTTCATCTGACTCTGGTTTTGTTTTTGCATTTTTTTGAGCTTTGAAGGCAACTTCTTTATCTGTAGATTTAGCTTTTCCTATTCTCATTTCATAGGTGGTTAAAGAACCATGCATCTCATCCATAGTAAGAGCATTTAAATCCTTAGCCTCTTCTATTGTAGAAACTTTAGAATCAAATATTTGAGGAAGAGATCTTAATACCTTTTTAATGATGACCACATCTTCTATTTTCTCACCAAGTCCTCTGATAGCATTGATGACTTCATTTACCCTCAACATGTAAGCTTCTATACTTTCATCTTCATTCATTTTCAGTCCTTCAAATTATGCTCGATGTGTCTGCAATTTGGCTTCCTTGATTTTAGCATCTCCTTCGTGAATACTCTTCAACTTATCCTAGATTTCCTTTGTAGTCTTACATCCCATAACCTTTACTAGTTCACTGTCTACTAATCCACACATGATGGCATTCTTGGCTTTTGAATCATTTTCAAAGAGTTTCTTCTCTGCAGCATCAACTGGAGGAGTGGTGGGTATTGTGTATCCACTATTTACTGAATCCCAAATGTCGTATCCCAAAGCACAAAGATATGTCTGCATATTGAGTCTCCAAAATATGTAATTAGTTCCATCAAATAATGGTGCTTTTTTTTATGAGAATCCTTCACCACCTGCCATTGTGTCACTTCCAAGATCCCCTTATCTGATTAAGCCCGTTCAGGTACCTTGCTCTGATACCAATTGTTGAAACTACGTGTGACACTGAGAGGGGGGTTGAATCAGTGTAACTTAAAATTTTAACACAAATGCAAAATCAAGCCAAAGAAGCAAACACACAAATACGCATCACACAACACAAGGTTTATAGTGGAAACCCAATGTGGGAAAAACCACTCTGCCAAAGGACTACTTGGACTCCAATCCAAATCCAACCACAAAATAAATAGATCTTACAATATTTTCATAGCACCCACTATGGGGAATGGCACCAACCAACCCAAAATTTAGCAGCACCTACTGCAAGGAGCACCGACCCCGATCACCAAGCACCCACTCGACAAAAATAAAAACTATAGTAGAAAATATGATCTTCATTCCAAAAGACCCTGAGTGGTCTAGCTCATTGCTTCTCTCTACATATCCACATTGACTAATCTCATCTGATCTGAATATAAATCTCTCTATTCTTTATACTCACACTGACTCATTTTTAAAAATTTTTTAGCAACCCCTTCAACTTTCAACACTTCAACTTCCTAATAAATTTCGAGCTGCAAGATGACCATTTTAGCATTCAATAATGTCTCCCATGGGAGACATAGTGTTCTTCTATATTTTAAAATTTTGCACGCGCTAGAAAAAGAACGGACTCAAAAAGAGTTACGGATCAAAAGTTATGACCTTTTTAAGTTGCACTATTATTTTACCTTTTCCCTTTTATTTTATTTTTTAATTTAAAACATGCCAAATCATTGACTCATATGTGCACCACACACAATATTTAATAGGAATTTTTTCAAATAATTCCCATGCCTACTCTTCACTTACATTTTGGAGAGGCATTTTGTCAAACAGTTCATAGGCCTGCTCTACTTTTCACATACTGTGCATACATGGGCATTGATACTTGAATGTTCATACTCCCACAGTCATACAGTCTCATCAATTACACATTGGAAAGATAATATCCTCATAAAATATGCAAATAACACTCAATCAAATTTTCCTTGACTAAAAATTGAAAAATCCACTAAAAACTCAGAGGCATTTTGTCAAACAGTTCACGGACAAAGTGTTGTGCACATTACTCGTTCTCACACTTGGAGGCCTTGAAACCACTTCGACCAAAAAGAAAAAATGCTCAGTATGGTGAACTATACGTGAAACAACACTTAAATGGTGAATTCAGAAACAAGAAGATATGAATTTGAGCATTCGAACGCAAAAACACTTAGCTGCCCAAAACTAGAAAAAGTGCTCTGGAGCCATTTTGCAATGCTCACCGTTTCTTCCTTCGGACTTCGTTTGGGCTGAAATTTAAACATTAAGCTCTCAATATATCCATCTACCTCCAATAAAAAAATTGAGGTCCAATTCCTCATGGATTGCTTAATATTCCTCCTGCAAAGTGACCTCCGACGTAAATTTTACACCTACCCAATAAAGCATGAAACTGACCAACAATGCATCGGCGAAGCAACCAGTCATTCCAATACTACAAAAACACTTGCTAATGATACAAAAACCTCCAAATAGTATCATGGGCTGTCCAACACATTCCATTGACGTTTTTGCAACTTTCACGATTTTTGCAACTTTGACAATTTTTCCTACTTTGACAACTTCCTCACGATTTTTACAACTTTTGCAAATTTGCATGAACAAACTGTAAAAACTTCACCCAAACATCAAAACAATCCTTGTAAGCATTGAACACCACTATACATACTCTGAAAAACCTCCATACAATTATCCACTACATCAACCTGTCCATCTGAGTGTGTTGACAACAATCACAATACTGTCGCTGCACCTTGCTCAAAAATAGTCAATAATGAAAAGTACATTGTTTAGTTTATCCAATAAGCACAGTTTGTAGAAGAATTAATACCATATATACAATAAGCTTATGGTAACCAAACCATTCAATTCAAAGTAAACAAACTCCCTAAAGGACTAGTCATGCTCAAGTCCCTATTCAATCCCAATGATCACTTTCAAGGGAAAAGAGATATTACAATAAATGAAGATTACTATTGGGAGATGGATATTGCAACAAAATAAACCTTATAGATAGAATAATGGAGAAATTTATTTGTGTGTAGATTTTAGGGATGTAAACCAAGCATCATTAAAAGACCACTACCCTATCCCCTCCATGGATCAAATATTACAAATAGTGGTTGGGTTTGAGAGTTTTTCTTTGTTCGATAGCTTATCAAGGTACAATCAAGTATGGATCAAAGATGAAGATCAATATAAAATAATGTTCACTACAAAGTGGGGTACTTTTTGTTATCAATTTATGTCTTTTATTGTATCCAATGTTGGGGTAACATTCCAAAGTGTTATAGATATTGCTTCAAAGATCTCCTTAAAAAATCATCCTAGTCTACTTAGATGACCTCATATTATTTAAAAAATAAAAGACCATTTAATACACATGGAAAAATATTTTAGCATTGTTAAGAGTTTGGAGTGTGCCCAAAACCAAATAAGTATATCTTTTGTGTACCATAAGGAAAGTTGCTAGGACACATTATGTATAAAGAAGGGATAGTCATCGGCCCAAATTAGATTAATATTATTGTCAATATATCACTCCCCAAAAATGAGAAGGTTCTTTAGTATTTCCTATTTCGGATTAATTTTATTTGTAGGTTCATACTAGACTTTGCCACCATAGTCTGACCAAGTACCCAAATATTGAAAAAATGATAATAATTTAAATATATTGAGGAATGAAAAAATAATTTGTAGGAAATAAAACTATCCATGACCAAGGCCTCAGTACTGGTGAACCTAGATTTAAGCAAGGACTTCATCCTCTATACCTATGGACATGAAATTAGTATAATAGTCATTCTTACTCGAAAGTAAAATGAAAAAATGAATGAACATTACTTTGTTCTTCCAAACTATTAGGGATCAAAAGTGGTCCTTATGCTCTAGGTGTCATGACCACCTACATGTGGATGTTTTGGGTGCATCTGGTTCCCATGCCTCACGTGGAGCACTAGTCCAAGAAGTTGGGGGTGTAGACACCAAAACAGCACCAATCCGATTATGTGACTGCAAACACTGATCGCTTTGACAAACACAGCCCCCAGGGCAGCCCTCAGAGGTTAAACAGTGGTCTTAACCACTTTCATAGCAATTTTGTAAGGTCAAGAAGCAATTTGGCACACTTGGACACTTTGCCCAATATTCGTCTCACCCAGGGACGAATTCAAAATAGAATCCGTCCCACCCCAAGACGAATTCTGAATCCGTCCCCGGGTGGGACGAATTCTAAGCTTAACGGGCAAAAAGGCAAATGGTGCCAAGTGGCAGCCCAGAATAGTCGGTTAAGGGCTCCTACCTTGCACGCATGTGTAAGTGGACAGAGGGGCCGTTAGAGGACTGTTACAAGAAGCATTTATCAAAGTTCAAGTCAATGGAAGACTCCCCTCCCTCATGGGAAGACAAGACTGCCACATGGCGCCCATGGCCAACACTTGGCTTTTGTGCTTCCCTCCCAAAAGAGACCCCTTGGGTCTATAAAAGGTGGGACTTTTCTCACCCAAAATAGACAGGTTGAAGGAGTGTTCAAGCAACGAAGTGCTGCCGAATCGAAGACTCACTTGCATCCCCCTTTGTTCACCTTCCTACATCCATCAATCTCTTTTGCAAGGGAGGTTGTTGGGTGGCCTTTGGAAGCTCGAACCTTACTCAAATCCGACGCATGGACATCTGAACCTACCAATTCGCCGACCCCCCAATCCTAAAAGGTTTTGGGCCCATCCTTGGTGGATTGGCTCCAAAATCGAGGGCCAACGGTGGGAGGCCCACTTGGGCACCCCCGCACCTCCCAAGTCCTAATTTTAGTTTTTGAGCACTTTAGATTATTTTTTAGATTGCATTCTGTGTTACTAGGTCTGATTAGTCTATAATTGCAATTTTGTAGCTTTTGGTCAGAGTTTAGGGTGTTTTGTATTGCTTTGTCGTTTCGCTAACTTGCAGGTGTCAAGGTCAAATTCCCGAGGGTGGAGGCCAAATTGGGAAAATCCGACCATCTGGGTCGTCCCAAAATGGCCCCAATTACCTAACCCCCCTATTTGCAGGAGTTTTGCAGGTCCCGGGATCCAACATTGGAGCAGCAGCTAGTCGGTTTCTCCTACTCAGAAGAATTCGTCCCACCCAGGGACGAATTACGCTCGAATTCGTCCCGCCCGGGGACGAATTCCGGTTTAAGGTGGATTGGCCAGCCGCCTCGGTGGCAGGTGGCCTTCTGGTAACTTTTCTTACCTTCTGTCAGGTTTTGAAGCAATTTGGATTCACTGTTTTCATCTGTTTCGGGCAAATATTCGTATGCATATTTTGTTAGTTTTAGAGAGAGAATGCTTTTCATTTGCAGCAGGTGCTACTAACGCCTTGATCATTTCTTTGTTCGTAGGAGAAGAAGCAGAGGCGAAGAACTCATCGACATCACCGACGGCATCATCTTGGCCCGCCCATTGCAATCGTGGGCACGCGGAAGGAGGAATCATTCAACGATTGTAATCAAACCCTATTTGCGCTCCTAGCCCCCGAAAAGGGAGGAGGCATTATTGTAACGGAGATCGAAGGAAATTAATGAAAGGGCTGTGTTTTCTTTATCTGATTGCGTCTCTTCCAATGTGTCTCTTTTCCGTTTCATGCAATTTACATTTCTAGGACTTAAGCGTGCTTAATTTTGAATGCAATTGCACTTGGTGTTTCCTTTGACCGGAATCTCGTGCTTTCAGTGGCGATCACGGTGGGACTCTGTTCCCTGGTTTTTGAAATCACAGAAAACTGATTAAATTTTTGTGTTTGTGCTTGACAGGTACATTTTTTTTTGTTGCAGACTGCTATTCGTCTCTGACAGGGACGAATCCTTTTCGGCAATTCGTCTGACCCTGAGACGAATTCAAATTCATCTCTGGGTGGGACGAATTCTGTTCTGCAATTCGTCTCCCAGAGGGACGAATTCCTGTCTGCGGATTTTCAGAGCAGAAATTCAGAGACAACAGGAGCAGGCAGAGAAGAGGTAGGGATTTTCATGATCTCTGTTATATTTTTCTGTTTCTGTTTCTGTTTCGTTAATTGTTTTCATTTAATCTTGCATTGCATTAGGAAAAGTCATGTATGCTAGTTTCATTTTGTTGGATAAAACGAATCCCACACACATCACGAAACAACTTTAAACCAAGGAGCTGGTCGTAAGACCCCAGCACCTTGATCAAGACCATTGGTGGATTTAATCACCACCTTGGCTTGATTTGCATCCATTTCCCGATTGTCAACTCGTTGTTAGGCGTAAATCCCGACGAAGACAGACCGAGCGTAGTCGGGGTGATTCCCATGCGCGCGAGGATAAGTTTTCTATGGTAGGTGCCATTAACAGACAATCCCCCTTCCGTACCGCCTATGTACCACGTACCTTCTCGCTCTCACGTACCTATAGTCTCCCTCTCGTAAGGGCGAGTATATAGAGAGGTTGGTATATTGAAGGGGCGACCTTTTTGGAGTTATAAGAGCCTACATGATGCATTTAAACGTTCTACAAAACCTACAAAAACAAAACAAAACATCAAAATGCACTAAACCAGTCTAGGGCACACCAAGAATCCTTAAAAGAGATAATCACGGTTTTGTGAATGTGTGTGTTTAATTCTGCTTAGTGTAGACAAAAAAAAAAAGAGAAAATCATAAAAACGAGATAAAAACTTATTTAGATAGCATAGAAGCACCGCAATGGTGTACACCCGCAGTCAAGCCCAATCAAGGGCGGAAGCTCCGGAAGGTACACAAAAAGTAGGCACAAGTTGCCTTCACTTCAGTCCTGAGGATTTGGTCATACCGCCTTATAGGTCAAACCTACAAAAGAATCCAATTCAGAATCCTCGGTGGGGTATGCCTATTCAAAGCAGCCCCTTTCGGGAAGATGCCTTACATGTAGACCTTGACATAAATAGAGAATCACCTCTTGAAGGTAGGCATGAGTGGCCACCGCGCAATGAAGCGCTAAACAGGCACACTGTCCATTTGGAGGGGCAACGTGGATATGGCGTCCCTTCTTTACCTATCATCAGAACAGAGAGACCAAATCCGGAGCGCAGGGCTCCTTACATAGGGCGACCTAACTCCGCCCATCCCATTTACACTCGTGAAAGGGAGTATGAGGAAAACCATCGCATTCCTCGAGAGCAACAAACAATGCGGGAACCTTGCATTTCCGCACCAACAGGATATCATGATCACCCCTTGAGGCCAGAACCTCGAGCACATACCGCTTACCTCGACGGAGGGAAGCGACCCATTGAAACCTTAGAGCATCAAAATCGAGGTAAACCCATAGGAGGAACATTTGAACCTTCTAAACAAAATAGGGTAGAACAAATTGATCCGACTGTCGCCAGATATACCACCCGTCAAGCCCAAATCATGCGGCTTAAACAAAGTCAGCAAGAGATAGAGTATCAATACCGCTTGGATAAAGAACGCATGCAACGCGAAGCGGATGAGTTACGCTATGAAATACCTGAGAGGGGGCCAACCCCTCGCATCCAAAGAGCTGAACAGTATGAGAGGCGTAATCCGTTGGCGCAAGATAGGTCTCCACGACCTCGTCAAGCTCTGCCTCCAAGACCCCATAGATTCGAGAGGGAGGCAACTCCCCGAAACAATGATGGGTACCTTCAGCAAGAACTTGATCAAGGTCATAGGTTTCGCCTTGAGACTCCTCAAGAATTTTACGAGGAGTATGAACCAGAAGAGGAGTATATCGAAACTCCCCATCAAGGCAGGAAGGATGCCATTCGGCCACCCCTCCATAGGCCTCCAGTTTACCGTAACTTGCAACAAGAGCGAACAAGAGAGGAAGAAATAAAATCTTCCGATGCATACCAAGCGCTATTGGAGCGTTTAGAGTCGGTGGAGACAAAAGTCGCTTGGGCATCAAAAACCCACATTACGTCTACTCCGCAATAATCCGGTGCATCCCTCGGTGCCTACACCTCTTTACCCCGAACACTTCAAGTTGCCTCAATTGGCGCTTTTAAAGGTGAAGAGGACGCACGGGAACATGTTACATGGTTTCTAAGCCAATGCTTCGGCATTCAAGATAATGACGCATTATTGCTTAGAACATTCATAACCACATTCGTAGGCCCTGCCTCGGATTGGTTCACACAACTGCCCAAACACAACATAAGCAACTTAGATCAGCTAGTAGATGCGTTTCTTGAACGTTTCGCCTTCAACACAAGGAAGAAGGCATCACTTAGTGATCTTGCTAGCCTTAAACAATTTGAGGAGGAAACAATGGCAGCATACGGGAACCGATGGAGAGCTTTGCTTTCTAAGTTACCCTACCGTCCTCCCATGTCGGACCTCACGCAAATGTTCATGAAAAGTTGTTTAAAATCAATCTCTGGTCTATTGTTGCTGCGATAATACGACAGCTTAGAAGAAGCTTTGGCGCAAGCCAGAGTCATAGAAGAGATTAAGATAGGCGAAGGCGCAATTGCCAAGCCTAAGAAGAAAGAGTGGAATAAAACCACTAAAACTGGGACAACGCAACCACAACACGCTGCAATCAACCAAGTTGCGATAAATGTCCCCGCGCCTGTGCAAGAAACGCAGCCTCAAAAGGCTAACTACCAGGCAGTGCCTCCTGCTTACGAAAGAGATAACAGGAGACAGGAACAGTATCAGCAGCGTCGCCCTAGGCGACAATTCACCCCGTATGCGGAGTCTAGGGACTCCTTATTTGACCGCTTGTCAGCGGCAAATCTAGTTACTCTGCCGTAAATCCAAATTTTTGACCCTAACGTTCCCAAGCCTAGGGGGTATAGGGAGGAATTGTATTGCAGATTTCATAGACGCAGAGGACATGACCTAAATGGGTGCTGGAAATTCAAAGAACTAGTCCAGGATTTGATCGAAAATCGAACATTGGTCGTGGACAACCCCATCGCACCTAACAACCAACAAATGGGGGTATTCAAGGACCCCTTGCCTGCCCACGAGGCGCAGACAAAACCGCTCCAAATTAACGAGGTGCGACAAGATCTTCCCGCACAAGGATTTGTGGGAATGATTAGCATTGTAACAAGGAACAGAAAATACCCAGCAGTTGCCCCCGAGGTACCTGCGAGGGAAGTTCCGTCGACATCGCAGCCTCAACAACGCCCAATGCAGTTACCTCCGCCTAGACCTGAGGTCACGATACGAACCAAACTCACGCAGAGTTTGCGGACCACGTCAGCTAGGTTGTCCATCTACGAGCTTATTCAACAATCAGCTCCACATAGAGAAGCTCTTATGGACATCTTAAAAGCCATTGAAGTACAACCCCACGAAGCTAATTCTTTCAACGCCTTCGTGGGACATGTGAAACAATGTACGGAGCCTGTCATCACATTCAAAGAAAATGAGGTCAAAACAATATCGAATGACATGCCGGATCCACCCCTGCACGTTATCGCGCGGGTCAACGGGATCCCGTACAAGAGAGTGCTGATAGATACTCGGCTCGTCCAGTAACATCATAACCACTGCAGCGTTAAAGCATTTAAAACTGCCGACCTCTCACATCACCGCTTCCACGTACACACTGCGAGCTTTTAACGATGCAATATGCTCGACAGTCGGCACAGTCGTTCTGCCTATACAGGTAGGACAAAAGTCAATACCCACACTGTGCCATGTGTTGGAAGGCGAAATGGCTTATAACATACTGCTAGGGCGGCCTTGGATCAGGGACATGAAGTGTGTCCCCTCGATCGCACACCAATTCTTGAAGTATGCCTATGAAGGGCAAATACATGTAGTCCCAATGGACTTAGAGCCCTTCAAGTATTGCAATGCGGTACAATTCATACCTCAATCGACCCTACCATCAACGCATTTGGATTTTCAATTGAATCCATCTAAACAGGGTCCGATACCGCAAGCACCACTGGTGGCCAATAAGGCAAAATCCCAGCCAGGTGAGACTTCATCATTGGCTCCTTCATCATCAACGCCACCTATCGTGGCCCAACAGAAGGACAAGGGAAAGCAAATCATGGAGGAGGTTAAGCCTCTAGAAGAGGGGTTGCCCACGATCTCAGCAATATCAACAGAGGAAGCGCCCAACGCAACGAAAACCAAGATTCCCGAACTACCAAACATGGAATGGACTCGGGAAGGACTACCGCTTCCTCCTACCCAATCATCAACAATCACTCGTTGAGATGGCCGAGACAGGCCTCGGGAGAGTACATAGTGCAAAATGTTGTGGCAACCCCCACACTCGGAGTCAGTACAAGACATGGGAAGACCTCGCCTTCCCATTGGAACAATCGTCCCTCTAGGCTACCCACCGAACCAAACGAATTTTGTGTATGGGGGCCTTGATCATGGTTCTGAACCATGCGAACAAAAGGAAACAGATGAAGAACCTTTTGTCGAAAACATCAATTATCTGTCGAACCCATAATTTGCCCTAAAATATCTCGAACAATGCAATTGGCATGGGTATGGGCTAGGCAGATATGAGCAAGGGATGCGGATCCTTTGCCAACCAAGATATCAGATGCCATATGACAAGTCGGGGGTAGGGTTCAACCATCCCCTGCCATTAGACATCTTGGTTGAAAACATGCAAGGCCTAGAAATAGGCAACAGGGGGGGATTGGCACAAGACCCGTACGCCAATCCAAACATAGAATACACATTGGGGGATTATCTCCCATGGTCTACAAACACCCCTGGAAATAGCAATAATCCCTCTCCTTTGCTAGAGAGAGGTGAAAGTTCAGAGAGCAGTCATCAAAGAGAACAACAACGGCTTCCAGACATTTTTCTGAAACTGTTCCCCTTAGAGGTTCCAGATGAAATAACACAAACTCAAAAGAATCAGGTCCCTCCACTAAGAGTGGAACAACCGCAATGGGACCAGATTAATTCACTGGAACAGGAAGAGTCCTCAATGTCGGAAGCAACGGATGCTGAAGAGGATGAACAATTTTGGATCTATGAAAGCGATTCAGAAGACGAGACTGAGATGGACTATCTCAGACATGCGCGACGACATCACCGCGCTCTAACCCATGAAGATCTAATGGGACAAATGGGTATACGGTTGGGACATGAATGGCACTTAGACCCAACGAGGTGGGACCAAGTGCTAGGCCTATGGCTCCAAATTCAAGATGAGCATCGTCCACCTCAAGATCCCATCAGGACAACAGTACCAAGGGAAGACCCCGCCTTCCTTTTCGCACATAGAGACGAATTTGCACCTAGAGAGGATCCATTCGTGCCTGTTCCCGTAGAGCCAGATCCAGAGTATAGGGAACATCCGAAAGAATCAAGTCGTCACACCCGTGGTTCCGGAGACCAAATTCATTCCATCCACATGATCTCCATTGATTTGACCACACCCATCCGCAATCCGACCGATCCATCACGGTCATTGCATCTAAACATGGATGCCATCGATCGGGATCGCGTCAATTCACCATTGTCACCATCGTAGTATCGGCCTTTCGGTGAAATGCTTCATTTTACCCCAAGGACAACTCAAGATATTTTTCAAGCTGAAGAGGGACCCGAGGTCCCAAACGCAGATCTTAACTCAGTCGATGATATCCATTTAATCCCAACTCCACATCAGTTGGAGGACGGATCTCACATGTCAGTCGAAGAGACGACTGACGTAGACATCGGCACAGATCCAATGAATCCAAGGATTCTCAAGCTGGGGGTAAGCCTTTCCCCCGAAGAGCAAGCCGATTACATTGCCCTTCTTAAAGAGAAGAAGGAAGTTTTTGCATGGTCATACAAAGATATGCCAGGACTAGACCCGCAGCTAGTCATGCACAATTTAACGCTTGATCCGAAAATCAAGCCGATAAAGCAAAAACTAAGAAAGATGCACCCAACAGTGGCCTTGATGGTCAAAGACGAATTGCAAAAGCTGTTGGATGCACAATTTGTCATCTCGCGTGGATTATCCGCCATGGTTGTCCAACATGGTTCCCGTCAAGAAGCCCGACGGGAGGATTCGCATATGCACCGACTTTCGAGACCTAAACAAAGCGAGTCCTAAGGATGATTTCCCCTTGCCAAGCATCGACGCATTGGTAGACGCTACAGAAGGTCACGAAATGCTCTCCCTAATGGACGGTTTTTCAGGATACAATCAAATTCGTATCAATCCTGAAGACCAACTCAAAACGGCATTCACAACGCCTTGGGGGACATTTTGCTATAAGGTCATGCCTTTTGGCCTTAAAAACGCTGGCGCTACATACCAACGTGCTATGACGTATATCTTCCACGATTACATGCACAAAACTTTGGAAGATTACATGGATGATTTGTTAGCCAAGTCTATCTTGCGCTCAGATCATCTCGGTGACTTAAGCAAGATTCTCGATCGCCTCATAGAGCATAAGGTCGACCGAATCCCAAGAAGTGCGTGTTCGGCGTCACATCTGGAAAACTCTTGGGTTTTATAGTCTCCAAAAGAGGCATCGAAGTGGACCCAAACAAAGTCAAGGCAATCCTTGAAATGGCTCCCCCAACCACTATCAAGCAACTTAGAAGTCTGCAAGGAAAGGTCGCGTCGATTAAACGCTTCATAGCGCAATTATCTGACAAATGCCGACCAATGAACAAACTATTGCACAAGGGGGTCACATTTCATTGGGATGACGAGTGCCAGTCAGCCTTTGACGAAATCAAACAATACTTGGCTTCGCCGCCAGTATTGGCACCGCCTAGACCAGGTGTGCCGTTCTACTTATACATCTCAGCTACTGAGGTGGCACTGGGCGCAATGCTAGCCCAGAAGAATGAACTTCACAAAGAACAGGCTACTTACTATCTTAGCCGCACCCTGGTCAATTACGAACTTAACTATGCATACGTTGAAAAACTTTGCTTGGCGGTGGTGTTTGCTACCAAAAGGCTACGCCACTACATGCCGAGCAACACGAGTATGTTGTGTCTAAGGAGAATCCATTGCGATACATGATGAGTCGTACTTATCATAGTAGCCGCACGGCGAAATGGATCATGTTGTTGACGGAATTTGACATTGAGTTTATTGGGCAAAAATCTATAAAAGGACAAGTCATAGCCGATCAACTAGCAGAGGCTCCTCTTGAAGACGATCAGCCTCTCGTCATAGAACTACCCGATGATGAGGTCTTCCATGTCTCAGAATCTCCAGATTTTGAAGAGCCTGAGTCTCAAGCTGACATAACCTTATTTTTTGATGGTTCTAAATGCGAGCAAGGTGGTGGCACAAGAATTGTATTCTTCACACCGCAGGGCGCTCCAATGCCCCCTGTCATTTAAATTAAACTTCCAATGCACCAACAACAATGCAGAATATGAAGCCTTGCTCCTAGGTCTTCAGACAAACAATCGCCATGAACATCAAAAGACTGAACATCTTTGGCGATTCGCTGTTAATCGTCAATCAAGTCAAAGGGGTATACCAATGCAAATGCCCAGTTCTGAAGGCCTATAAAGCCCTCGTGGATAAATTCCTGGCAAAACTTGAGTGGTATGACATCGAGGCACTCCCTCGATCATCGAATCATTTTGCGGACACAATGGCCTCCTTAGGGTCACTAATCCCGCAAGACCTTTCCGGTGATATAACAACCATTCAGGTCAAAACCTTATCGCAACCCGCGATGGAGCGCGCAAGCTCAGACTTGACGCCAGGAATCCACATGATCCAGATCGAACCATCTTCGGATAAGTTCTTTCGAATCCGAGACTATTTGAAACACGCCAACTGGGGGTCTTTGTTCTCCCCCACTCCCATTAATAGCAACACAACGCTATTTTTACAAGTTCTATCCCAATCAGCATTTGTTAGGGAAGAACTCCAAAAGGGATTGGGCTGTTCAAACCGTCGAGGTATCCGATCAACAGGACTGGTATTTACCAATAAGAGATTACCTCAAGTTAGGTAATCTACCCTTTGGATTGACGCAAGCCGCAAAACGAACATTCAAACAGAAAGCGGCAAAATATGTCTTGATAGGAGACATTTTGTATCGTCGCAGCTACGACGGAATTCTTCTTCGTTGCTTGGACCAAGCAAGAGTCCACTTGGGCAATCACCCAAGCGCATGACGGTACATGTGGCGGCCACTTCGAGTGGTATGGCCATTGCAAAGCGCATTCTTCGCATGGGCTATTATTGGCCATCTTTAGAGCGAGATTGCTGCGCGTATGTCAAGAGGTGTGTAAAATGTCAACATCATGCCAATCCGATGCACGCACCTTCCCGTGCCCTACGGACAGTCCAATCTGCTTGGCCATTTTCGCAGTGGGGCCTCGATCTAATCGGAAAGATCTCCCCTGCATCGTCAGGCCGTCACACGTTTATCATAACGGCCACAGAATACTTTACCAAATGGGTGGAAGCAATTCCGTTAACCTCTACGATAGGACCCCGCATTGCGGAGTTCATTTTGCATTACATCATATGTCGTTTTGGTATTCCATCCAAAATAATCTCGGATAATGGGCCATCATTCAAGAACAAAGACGTGCGTGCTTTAACCACAAAGTACAAAATTCAGCACAGCTTTTCAACACCCTATTATCCGCAAGCAAATGGGCAAGCAGAGGCGTCAAACAAAACGCTAGTCGCCATCCTTAAAAAGACCGTCGCAGACAGATCATAAGGATTGGCACATACAAATCCCACTTGCCCTTTGGGCCTATCGCACTAGCATTCGGACGCCCACCGGGGCAACTCCATTTTCACTAGTGTATGGCTCGGAGGCGTAATGCCTCTCGAGTTGGAAATTCCTTCCCTCCGCATATCAATGCGAGAATTCATCGATGATGACACCGCACGGCGAGCCCGGTTAGACCAGCTTACGTTGCTTGATGAAAGACGCGTTAATGCTCTCGAGCACTTACGTATCTATCAAGAGCGGCTTAAGAGAGCTTACAACATGAAAGTTCACCTAAGAGACTTTCGGGTTGGTGATCTGGTTCTAAAGGAAAACCAACAAAACTCTAATTTGCCGTCCCATATGAGGGACAAATTCATGGCAAATTGGTTAGGTCCTTATGTCATTGATAGCAAAATAGGACCAGGAACGTACAGGCTAGCTTCTCTTGACGGTATCAAGGAAACAGAACCCTTGAATATCAGTCATTTACGACCATTTCATATCTAAGAAAGCCATGTACCAAAAAAAAAAAAAAAAAATTCAACAAAAACAAACAAACAAAAAGCTCCAAGGATTATCGCAATCTCTTGGTAACAACCAAAAAGCTCCAAGGATTATCGCAATCTCTTGGTCACAAAACTCCAAATACACTCTTTCCAAAAAGCTCCAAGGATTATCGCATCTCTTGTCAACCAAAAGCTCCAAGGATTATCCACTCTTTCACAAAAGCTCCAAGGATTATCGCAATCTCTTGGTCACCCAAAAGCTCCAAGGATTATCGCAATCTCTTGGTCAACCAAAAAGCTCCAAGGATTATCGCAATCTCTTGGTCAACCCAAAAAGCTCCAAGGATTATCGCAATCTCTTGGTCAACCCAAAAAGCTCCAAGGATTATCGCAATCTCTTGGTCAACACAAAAAGCTCCAAGGATTATCGCAATCTCTTGGTCACCAAAAAGCTCCAAGGATTATCGCAATCTCTTGGTCACCAAAAGCTCCAAGGATTATCGCAATCTCTTGGTCACCCAAAAAGCTCCAAGGATTATCGCAATCTCTTGGTCACCCAAAAAGCTCCAAGGATTATCGCAATCTCTTGGTCACCAAAAGCTCCAAGGATTATCGCAATCTCTTGGTCACCCTAAAAGCTCCAAGGATTATCGCAATCTCTTGGTCACCAAAAGCTCCAAGGATTATCGCAATCTCTTGGTCAACCCAAAAGCTCCAAGGATTATCGCAATCTCTTGGTCAAACAATCAAGAAATTCAACAAAAACAAAACAACAAAAATCATCAAAAACAACAAAAATTTGCATCTCAATTCTAGGCATACTCAAATTCATCAAAATCAACAAAAACACCATGCATAAATTTTACCACACTACAGTCAGTGGTCTGGGAATGTACTAAGAGTTTCAGTAATTCAGTCATCATTTTCCTCTTTAGCCATGTAGTGTACCAAGTCGAACGGATTTTACAAAGGTAGAGTCATACTTGAAATACACCTTGTTACGTAACATCCCAACACAAATCAAACATTAAAATTCCCAAAATTGTGTGAACGAAAGACGAAACCTGCAAAATAATCTAGGTCACCACAAGCGAAACGGTTATCTTGCTCATCCCCCTGTGCGAATGACCCCTAGAATGCTGAGAGTTGGCAAAAGGACAAGCTTCCTCCCTACCCAATTCCCTAAGAATCCCTAAAGTTCTCAATAGTTGCAAAACACAAAAATTTGCAAAATGTCAAAACTCAAAAATTTGACAAACTATAGTGCACACATCAAAAGGCACAAACAACAGTGATTTTCATCACTCCATATCCCCAATCCCTTGCTCAAAAAAAAAATCAATCAAAATAAACAAGTGATCTTATCACTACAAAAGAGCAAGTATCCCAATACAATTGAAAAAAAAGAAGGGAGTTGACCTTGAATCCCTGGAACTCTCAGCATTCTGTAGGTCATAAGGCAAGCTTCAATACCAACTCGGTAACATAAGTAAACCTCCCGCATGACGATATATCTGTCACATTAACTTGCGTACAGATCAATGTTTGCATGTGGATGAGCTAGCTTATGGCATCCTGGATTACAACGCAGATTAATCTTAGTACATACAACAAAGGAATTCGTGGAGCTAATTAGGTGATCCTCAAGACAGGTTCGGTTGAAAGCCCATCTGGCACTGGCGGTATCCTAACAAATACCACTAAATGAACTCAATTGCACACACAGGGATGTTAAATAACTCGGTCAAAAACAAGTCCGATTCATACCTTGTTCAAAAGTCCTGTAAGATAAAGTACAGTCATGGATAGTGAGTTAAAACTGTCTGAATCTCAGAAAATCTTACATTCATCCCAAAACCATCTGCTCTACTTATCATCCTTATGATACCATCAGAAAATACAAAAACAGCAAAGAAAAACCAGATAAATAAAAATATCATTCATCCATTTCAATTTGCATATCACATAGACATCTAAAACACTTCAATTCATCATAACATCTGCATTCATCAAATAAATAAACATGCATAACAAAAATCACATCATCACATGTACAAATCCAAAAATAAAACCGGTATATATATATATATATATCATCAAAAAAGATGCCCGCAGGCTACAAAACAGGTCCTCAGACCCCGCAATCATATCCAAAACCCAACCTAAGGCGTCGGCCACCATGATCACGCAGGATCGGTGCGACGGGAACTACCCCCCGTGGTGTGGGTCCTCACGGGACCCTGCAGGGCGGCTACTGCTAGCCCCCGCATCATGCCTACTACCACCCCCTCATCTAACCGCCCGCGGCGAGATGATGCCGACCGCTCGCCGGACTATCCCTCGTCCGTCGAGAAGATCTCGCCGATCGAAGGCTCGGGGAGCCGCCCGCCAAGGCGGATGACCTCCCTCTCCAAGTCTATCCGGTACAGACACCACTCGGCCTCCCGCCGATGATAGATAGACAATGCATCATCGCGCTGCGCCAAAACTCTATCCCGCTCTGCCAACTGAGCCCGCAGAAGATCCCTCTCCAGATCCCGCATCCGTAGCAGCTCTGTAAGCCGCGCAACCTCATCGCCTACATCCGACCCCACCCCCTCCGTATCTGCCGGACGCATAGGACTCACGGGGACAGTAGCCTGCTCAGGCTCCAACTGCTCCTCCACATCCTGCATGTCCGGCTGCTCCGGAACACCCAAGTCCACATCCTCATCTCCCGCATCCACCATGTCTGCATCATCCAACGGCCCTCCCCAATCACCCCCGCCGCCTCAGCATCCTCCACTGCCGCCTCCGTGCCTCCCAGTGGACCCTCTCCTCTCCAGCGCCGCAAAACCCACCACGAGTCATACTCAGTGGTAGTACCTACGTCATCCACATCCAACACCTCAATCACCGCATCCGACTCCTCGCCCAATGGCACGAGGACCGGTGGCTCCAGATCCCTCTCATCTCCCCGACGGCGATAGCCAACGGGCTCACCAGGCAACCCCTGGCGCACCCCAAACTGTCGTGTAACCCGGCGGTACGGAAAGAACTCATGCTCCGTCCCGTGCCGCCCAGTCAACCATCGCTCCCTTCATACCCATCGGAGCCACTCTCCGCCCTCAAGCCAGCCGGACGAGTCCCGATAGGGACGCCAAAACACCTCCCCTGGAGTGAGCCGCGAAAAGGCATCAATGTAGTGATCAACTGCACCTGCCCATCGCCGACTCTGCCCCTGCTCCGCAGACCGTCGCCACAAAGCCGCATAACCAATCTCATCATCCTCCATCGCCGCCCGAGTCATCCACGGTAACCCGGTAGGCCTCTCAACAGCTATGTGCTGCCAACCCCAAGACTGCAACAAAAAGCTGCAACTGACACCCTTTCGCTCGTCGACAGCGGACTTCGTACAGCTCCCCGTAAAGCTGCGCCAACAAAGTTTGTCCCCATATTAGGATCAACGGTGCCTCTATCGGGCACTCTGCCAACCGCCACACCAAATCCAGCAGGTTCCACGGGAACCTCGCGCCTGACGAATCAGGGAGAAGAATGTTAGAAATGAGGCCCATCAGGAATGCGTGCCTCACTCCTAACACCCCCCTCTCCTTCCACCAGCCAACCAAAATCCCGCCAGCCTGGCAATCCGCCTCGGCTGTCTCCACTGGGTCTGCTACACCCAGCTCCCCCCCATGCCCAAAACATCTCGTGAGTATAGCAGTCCGCTGATCAAACGGAGATGTCCTAATAGGCAGACCATCTATCGGAATCCGAAGCAACCGATAGACGTCCTCAAGAGTCACAGTCATCTCCCCGTCGGGAGATGGAAAGTATTGGTCCGCGGATCCCAAAGCTTGATCGGGGCCAGCGGATAGGCCCGATCCGAAACCACAGCTCCGGTCGAGCCACCCGCTTGAGCCCAAGGGCATCAAGCCATTCCCAGTCACCATCAGTCAAGGCCAACCGCGCCTCAGTAAAGGCAACGGGTACACGGTAGCGGCTCCTAACAACCTGCAAGCAAACAAAAAAAATAATAAATAAATAAATGAAAAAGATAAAATTTTCAATTCTAGGGTTTCTAACCTTAGTTGTTAAACAAAAAACATCACAAAAAATCTTAAAGTTTTGAAAAGCGCAACACAAAAACAATGCATTAAGTTAAAGCAAAATAAACCCTAGGGTCACTTACAGGTCTCGCCTCGGCTCCGCCGCTCGAACCCGCTTTGTGCACTCATGATGGCAGAGAGAATTCCAACAGCCGCTTCGCTTCGCAGACTACCTCCTCCTCCCGCAGCTCCAAAATCGCAAGAAAAAAATGACACAAATGAGCCCAAAATCAAGTTTTGGCCCTTAAATAGGCCTTTTGCACTGGAATTCATCCTTGACTGGGACGAGTGCTCTGATCAGCGCTCGTCCCACCCAGGGACAAATTCTTCAGCTGGAATTCGTCCCACCCAGGGACGAATTCAGAGCCAAGCACAAAAAAAATCAAGAAAAATGACTAAAAATGCACTAAAAATAGACAATAAAACTGCCTGACAGGATTGCAAATGCAACTGACAACATGGGCATACAAAATCGACATCGGGGTCACAAATTATTACTATCCTACTCCCTAAGAAGGCTACCATAGCCGGACCGCTCCAGGGAAGACAGATTTTGACAATTTAATCCCAAAATGGTGTCACAAAAACAACAAAACAACAAAAAATGCAACACAAAACAAGCAATAAACATTGCCAGACACAAGTACTCTTGCACTTAAACTCTTGGCATAGCAAAATTGATGTCGGGGTTTGCATTGTCACTATCCTACTCCCGAAGAAGGCTACCATAGCCGGACCGCTCCACGGGAGGACGGATTGCCGACAATTCAATCACCAAATGGTGTCACAAAAACAACAAAAATAGTACAAAATTCAACAAAAACACAACAAAAACATTGCCGGGCATAAGTGCTCATGCACTTAACCTCTAGGCAAAGAAAATCGATGTCGAGGTCCAAATTATCGCTCTCCTAGTTCCCCAAGAAGGCTATCATAGCCGGACCGCTCCACGGGAAATAGGTTTTCGACGATTTCACCTCATTATGACATCACCAAAAGGGTTAACACCCACCAAAAATAGGTCCATATGTTGGAAAAATTGCACACGCTTAACGGTAAACCCTCTAAAGGCAACCTTGCACAAGTCATCTTGGGTCAAGCGACTCGTCGCTTCTCTCACGAAGGTCATTCCCTCATCGATTCGTCGCTTGAGGGGGTAGTCACACTTAGTCACCAACCAACAATCACACACCCAATTAAGGAAAACGACATGCATTCAAAGAATCATTGACAAAGACAATCACGCTCCTGCTTGGGGAAGTAAACAAGCAACAATCAAATCAATCAAACACTTGGCATTTCGTGAATCATGAACACAAGGTTCCCCCTGAGGATAAAAACGCCCTTCACTTGTTCATGACTGATCAATGTCTAAGTTCAAGTCACACCTCACCAAAACAGAGTTAATACTTGAAATCAAATTCCTTAGCTCGTCAGAAGCAAGGATTCAAGAATGCATGCCCTTTCCATACTTGGGGCATCAAAAGTTGGTTAGGTTACCAAGAAACCCTAATCATTAGTGCTTTGGTTATCTATTTTTGCTCAGCACCGCGTCACCCGCAGCGCTTCCCAAAAAGGGGCATCTCGTAGACACCAAAACAGCACCAATCCGATTATGTGACCGCAAACACCGATCGCTTTGACAAACACAGCCCCTGGGGCAGCCCTCGGAGGTTAAACAGATGGTCTTAACCACTTTCATAGCAATTTTGTAAGGTCAAGAAGCAATTTGGCACACTTGGACACTTTGCCCAGCATTCGCCTCACCCAGGGACGAATTCAAAATAGAATCCGTCCCACCCCAGGACTGAATTCCGAATCCGTCCCCGGGTGGGACGAATTCTAAGCTTAACGGGCAAAAAGGCAAATGGTGCCAAGTGGCAGCCCGCAACAGCCGGCTAAGGGCTCCTGCCTTGCACGCATGTGTAAGTGGACAGAGGGGCCGTTAGAGGACCGTTACAAAAAGCATTTATCAAAGTTCAAGTCAATGGAGGACTCCCCTCCCTCATGGGAAGACAAGACTGCCACATGGCGCCTATGGCCAACACTTGGCTTTTGTGCTTCCCTCCCAAAAGAGACCCCTTGGGTCTATAAAAGGTGGGACTTTTCTCACCCAAAATAGACAAAGTTGAAGGAGTGTTCAAGCAACGAAGTGCCGCCGAATTGAAGACTCACTTGCATCCCCCTTTGTTCACCTTCCTACATCCACCAATCTCTTTTGCAAGGGAGGTTGTTGGGTGGCCTTTGGAAGCTCGAACCTTACTCAAATCCGACGCATGGACATCTGAACCTACCAATTCGCCGACCCCCCAATCCTAAAAGGTTTTGGGCCCATCCTTGGTGGATTGGCTCCAAAATCGAGGGCCAACGGTGGGAGGCCCACTTGGGCACCCCCGCACCTCCCAAGTCCTAATTTTAGTTTTTGAGCACTTTAGATTATTTTTTAGATTGCATTCCGTGTTACTAGGTCTCGATTAGTCTATAATTGCAATTTTGTAGCTTTTGGTCATAGTTTAGGGTGTTTTGTATTGCTTTGTCGTTTCGCTAACTTGCAGGTGTCAAGGTCAAATTCCCGAGGGTGGAGGCCAAATTGGGAAAATCCGACCATCTGGGTCGTCCCAAAATGGCCCCAATTACCTAACCCCCTGTTTGCAGGAGTTTTGCAGGTCCCGGGATCCGACATTGGAGCAGCAGCAGGTCGGTTTCTCCTACTCAGAAGAATTCGTCCCACCCAGGGACGAATTACAGTCAGAATTCGTCCTGCCCAGGGACGAATTCCAGTTTAAGGTGGATTGGCCAGCTGCCTCAGTGGCAGTGGCCTTCTGGTAACTTTTCTTACCTTCTGTCAGGTTTTGAAGCAATTTGGATTCACTGTTTTCATCTGCTTCGTGCAAATATTCGTATGCATATTTTGTTAGTTTTAGAGAGAGAATGCTTTTCATTTGCAGCAGGTGCTACTAACGTCTTGATCATTTCTTTGTTCGCAGGAGAAGCAAGCAGAGGCGAAGAACTCATCGACATCAGCGGCGGCATCATCTTGGCCCGCCCATTGCAATCGTGGGCACGCGGAAGGAGGAATCATTCAACGATTGTAATCAAACCCTATTTGCGCTCCTAGCCCCTGAAAAGGGAGGAGGCATTATTGTAACAGAGATCGAAGGAAATTAATGAAAGGGCTGTGTTTTCTTTATCTGATTGCGTCTCTTCCAATGTGTCTCTTTTTCGTTTCATGCAATTTACATTTCTAGGACTTAAGCGTGCTTAATTTTGAATGCAATTGCACTTGGTGTTTCCTTTGACCGGAATCTCGTGCTTTCAGGGGGAGCATGGGATGCAACTCCTTTGAACAACCTCTAGAATTTTTACCAAGGATGGTTCCTTATTTGGATGTGATATTTGATTATTTCCTTCTAACCTTGCTTCCTAAATTCGCCTAACCTAACAAGTTCTTACCAAGGAAAATGGATTGAGAGAAAATTTATATAATGCTAATAATCCTAGCTAGCCTAAACTAAGGAAGGTGATGTGCCAAATATTATAAACTCTATCTTGAATACTAGTAGGATTAGTGAACACATTCATAAATACTCAACAATTAAAATAAACATGGTCACAACTTGATATGACTATAAAAAAAATATCTCCTATGAAAACTAGGAAAGATACTAGTCACAGCCCCCCACAAAAAGATATATGCATACAAAGACTAAGATACAATTAGGAGTAGTCACAACTCCTTGTATTCATATAAAAATTCCAATTTCAATCATATAGAATTGAGAAAGACTCGATAGCCTATACATGTAATGACTAAAGGCTCCGGTCTAGAGTGATATACAAAATAGAGAGTGAGTGAAAAAATACCTAAGACTAGATACTAGGCACAAAAAAAATGTCCTCCCTTCTTCTTCTTTCTATTAGTTATTTATATATTTACATCAAAATCTCAAAATTCAAAAATTTCCTTCATTTACGATGGGTAAGATTCCTGTGTTGTCTGTGATATTGAGGATGAAGGTACAATGCTAGGGGATACATAGCTAGTTTGAGTCTAGTCATCATAAATATCACCAGCTAGATGGATAGCTTATTACGAAATGCAACATTGATTGGTCAATGTCCTTGGGAAGTGGGTCTAGGTAAGGCCATGAAATTTCCTTCATCCAACTGGTTCTACTTCTAGTTACCATGCTTAGATGTTGCTTTTTAGATAACACCTCCTTTTGGAAGTCTGGTTTCTTCGGTCGTATCCTCCTCACTTTAGGTTTCCTGTTGATTTTATGTTTTTAGATAGATATTTACCATAAAATATATTATAGTAAAGGATTTACTAAATTAATGGTAGCTCTCAAGATATATTTATCTCATTGGAGATAGAACTCTTTATTTTGATAGCATTACCACTGGATACAGAGTCAAGCTTAGAGCTTTCTCACCACCTCAATGACTTCCAATCTTTTTTTAGTGGGAGCTTGTCCCAAGAGTAGTTTTAGTATAATTTGAAGAAGAATCAAGCACATATGCCTCTTTCCAAAAGTTGTTTGACGTGTAAATCTGAATCTCGCAGGATCTGCATTATCATTGGAATAAACAGATGTAAATTCTAAGTTCAAAATAAAACTGAATAGGGCAATCTCCGTGAAATTTAATACTGTTACATGTATCTAAAATTTTCATTATCCCATAAATTGAGGAGGGTATGGATAATCATATACTAACCGTTGGAAAATTCATAATCCATTGTTTTAGTCTCTTGCTCCCATGCTTTCCATCTATGCATCTGGATATATGACAAACAATTATGTTATCAGTTAAGGCTGTGATATGACATGTTTTCGAAAAATACCATAATCCTTTGTGCACCTTAAATTGATTAGATTAGTCTTCCCTATGTACCATTAATGCAGGAAGAGATTTATTGCACATACTTTTGCGCGACCTAAGGCCATGGTGATAATGCAGGACAAAATGTGAGCAACCGCCAATACGAAAACGAAGATATGTAGCTGGTTAAGGCCTTCTTGGGAGATAAGCGGGACTTTTCCCTATAAAAGATTAGCAATATATCAGTAAAATTCTGCAACTTGGAGATAAAACCAAGCGAGAACAAAGCTCGCAATCTGGTTCGTATGACTATGTCTATTATGTTATTTATGTGCTCAAGCCTTACTTGCTTCCCACAGTAACCAGTTTCTGTCACATTTTCTGCCAGGATACGCCCCAATGGAATTTCTATGGGACCTCCTCCTAACATTAGCTTTTGGTGGTGCCCTATTAATGAGAACTTCATTGAATCGCCATCATCTGTAGAGGTCTCCTCCTTAGAACAGGGAAGTAACGAGTCCCCTAAGCTTTGAGATATACAGATCTTTGAAACTAGCTTCTGCCCAACGGTCAGTAGAAGCGAGATGAAACCCAGAAGCATGAGTTCTGTATTCGCATTAAAACATATTAGCCAAAGAGAACAGAGAAATATCTTTGCGAGCTAAGAAAGAACCCACCCACAGTCTAAAATTGTGGATTACCTGCTTTGACCTTTTCGAGTGCTTCACTCAGGGATTTCTTGCGCCTTTTTTTGAGCCACTGCAAGTCAAATACAGAAGACAGTTTATGGCTTCTTCGATTAATATCGAAATAACTACAAATAGACAGATTGGAAATTTGAAAATCAATTGTGTTCGACTTAACTTTGCGACGAGGTTTATGGCTTCTTCGATTAATATCGAAATAATTACAAAAGGCCAACAAAACAATAGCAAAAGCCCATGTAGGCGTCTGTTCTAAGGACCGAGAATCTCCATCGCTACCTCCTCCTCCTCCCATGTCTCTCTAATTCTCCTGAAATCAGTATGATTTCGACATTACGTATTCTCCCGAATTAATTTTTAAATCCGAGGCGAGGTTTCTATGCCTAGCATATATAGCCGAAACCTAAAATTTCAGGCTCTCTCTCTGCTTCTTAATTCTCACGAACAAATATAAATAGAGCGTAGATATCATCCTAACAGAGTGAGACCAGAAAATCATAACAGGCGGTGTTAGAACATTCCGCAGATCTATCATGTACGATCTTCCCACAAATTTTCTTTCCCCACATATACTGCGAATGTCAGTCCACGGTAGGTTGAGATTTAACATTACAAATTCGTAACTCGTAATTGTGGCGTAGAAGACCAAATCACTAATAAAAATACAAAATGAAGTCAATACAAAAATGAGGTCAACTGGTCCATAAGAAGAAACAGACAAGTTCATATATAGAAGAAAAATTCAAGTTCATTTACATATACATGTTGTGGTTTTTCTCAAATGTGGTTTTGAACAAATTATTTTAAATAAGACAATATTTTTAATTTTCTCTTCAATTCAACAATTTTTTTATTTTTAATTGAACATTTTTATTTAATGTTTTTAAAGGTTAATGGATTGGTAAGTGTAGTGTGGTTAGGCATTTATCAAGAAGAGATTTAATAAATGTAGTAGTCTGCTTTGTATCTTCTAAATGTACGTCAGATCAAAGACGACCGTATAAATCCTGAACCCTGAGTGATCGCTGATCCTATCTCAAGTTCCATTAACAATAACTAAATAAATAAATTTATTGAAAATAGTGGTATAGTTTAAACCAATTACTAAAATAGTAAAAAAAAATTAAATCTAAGAAGCAAATTTCACACACGTGATTTGATTTGCATGACTGTAGCAGAAAATTCTTCCAGGAACTCCTGTGATTACTAAGGTCTTTATCTCCTCGGGCAGGGCATCGTCGAAAACGTAAGGCAGACGTAAGGAAGAAAAACCTGTACACGTGTTTTTTTAGTTAAATGTTTGTTACTTTGTGTTGTTAATTATTTTTTGGAGAGTTGTGGTTTAGTTGCTTTTGTTTTATTTACTTTGATTTTATTTTTTACTCGATTAAGGTTTATAGTGATTGTATTTAAACTTGTTTTTTAATGGATTAAGGTTTATAGTGATCGTATTCAAACTCATTTTTGAAGAGTCCAGACATTGTACTGATTTTATTTTACCCATTAGTCGAGGTTCAATTGACTTCATCTTATTTATTTTATTTTATTCATTGGATTAGAGTTTACAGTGATAACATCCAAGTTCACTGCAATGAAGGTATAGTTCCATTGACTTCATTTCACTAAGATCAAATTTCGTTGACTTTATTTTACCTAGTAAGCTATGGGCTAGGGTTTATAGTGATAACATCTAAGTTCACTACCTTGTGTAGGGTTGAGGTTTGGTTGACTTCGTCTCACTAAGGTCAAATCTTGTTGATTTAATCTTACCTAGTAGGTTATAGGATAGAGTTTAACGTCCAAGCCCTACCTGAAGGGTTAAGGTTTGGTTGACTTCATCTTACATAATAGGCTAAGGTTTATAATGGCCACATCCTGGTGTCCTACCCCGTCTCGGGCAATGGTGTCCTATCCATCTCGGGCAAAGGTGTCACTATATTCAATGATATCGATGCTCAATGGGGCTAGTGGTGTTACTAATTCCCTATGTCAATTTCAATGGGGTTAGTGGTGTTACTAATTACCTATGTCAAAAAAAAAAATTATATAAATAAGATGAAAATGATTAAGGTTCTCTTGACATCTTACCTAGTAGACTAGGGTTTATAAAGTATCCAACGAATGTGTTACCATACTCAAAGGAATCTCATTAACTGTATGGTTAAAATTTATAATGATAACAAAATATAATTTATAATCGTATTATACCTAATATTAATTATTCTAATGTAACAATTTTTTTTTATACAAATAATATGAAAAATGATATAATTTACTTGTGAAATAATTTATGGTGATATGGTCTAATGCAAATGACAAGACCATTGGCATAGAGTAATGGTTTAATACTCAACAAGCCTTCTAAAGATGTTAAACTATGACATGGAAAAAATATTTTCGAGAAAAATTTATCATAAAATAATTATAATCTTCTTTTATTTGGGTTAGTGTGAGAAATTTCTATGATCAATGTACAAGGTTGAGTAGTCTTCTTTTAACCATGATCTCTTATAAAATCGAGAGCTATGCTTAGCAATAGGAAATTTAACACACCACCACACGCCCACCCCTTCACACACTCACCCACACTGTGGTTTGAACCTTGGATCTCCCAAAAAAGAACCAAAACCTCAACCGTTGCACTGACCCCTAGAACAAATAACTATAAAATTGATCTCCATAAAATAAAATTAATAATTATTAAATTTGGTTTTTATTTAAAATAATCAGCATTACTTTCAAATTTTATAATTTAAATCTTTGAAAGGTTTAAGGTTCAAATGTGGGTGAGTGTGACATAGGGTGGGTGTGTGGTGGTTGTGTTAAATTCCCTATTTATAAGCATAGCTCTTGTGCTTTACGAAGGGTCATGATTGAAAGGAGACTACTCAACCCTATGCATTAAAAGTTTCTCACACTAACCAAATCAATATATATTTATAATTTAAATAAATTTAAATTTAATTTAATTTATTATTATATTTTATTTAAAATTTAATCTTTTCGATGTATGGTATTAAATATTTAGTTCTTATTTATCCGCCCATGTAGAGGAGTTGGAGAGCAAGTGGGTAGTTAAACCTCTCTAGTTGCTGAGAGGCCCAGGTTCAAATCCCTCGCCTCACATGTTGCGGATATGTTATGTAATGGTTCCCTCATGGTCAGTTTACCCCTTGTGGCCACCACCAAAAAAAAAAAATTAGTTCTTATTCGTCACCAAACATAAATTAAAATTTTTAAAAAATAAAAGAAAGAAATTTTAACCATATAATTATTTTTTACAAACCTAAACATGCATATATTTCTCTTAACTAATATTTAAGATAAATTAAGCTTTACGACCATATATTTTATTTAAATAAAGTAAACTAAAAAAATATGTCATTTAAAAACCATTAAAAGTGTTTTAATATTTATTAGTTAATAAACAAAGTAAACTAAGAAAATATGCCATTTAAAAACCATTAAAAGTGTTTCACGATTTATAAGATTAACTAATATTTAAGATAAATAAAGGTTTCATCAATAATTATCCTATGGCTATATGTTTTATTTAAACAAATTAAACTAAGGAAAGATGCCATTTAAAAACCATTAAAATTGTTTTAAGATTTTTAATATTATAAGTTTGAACGTTAATAAAACGATAATTTTAAAAAAATTAATAAAGATAATAACGATTTATTTACATGTTGTAGGTGAGTTGGAGAGGGTAGGGTAATATTCCAAGGGAGGTCCCTACTTCAAATATTCACCCTATCAAATGCACATTGGGTACCCAAAATCCAGTTGATTATGTGGGTGCTGTTGCGACTCTTGGGTGATTTTGACGGTGTAGAACCTCTTGGTCGTGGTTTCTCAAACCAAGGTAGTGTGACTCCCAAATGATTTTTATGGTGTAGAACCCCCTGGTCGTGGTTTCTCAGACCAAGGTTTTTCGCTAAATTGAAAAATAATAATAATAAATATTTACAATGGTATTTAATATATAATTAGTTTCTTAACAAAAGTTTAAAATAATTATTCAAATGCAACCAATAAATAAAGTAATATTATATTTAAATTAATAAAAATTTAGATAAAATATTAAGAATATAATTATCTTTTAGAAAGAAGAAAAATTAACCTAAATATTAGAGTATCTTAGTAAAAGATCCCTTTAGTTCCATCATTTTCACCATACAAAGACCCTTTTTATTAATAACACTTTAAATATCATTAGACTTCTTCAAGATTAATTACTTATTAACAAAAACACCTATCTATACCTAATATTATATGTTAATCATTCACTAAAAAGGGATAGGTCGGTTCGTAGTGGACAAGTGCTTGTCATTAGGTTGCCCACCCTAGTTTAATGTCTGAAAAATGAGGTCTCATTTACTTTGTCTTTGCCTAATATGTTAAGGATTATAGAGTAAATATATATAATTATTTTAGTTTTAACTTATACCAACTAACTAGGTACGATGTGTAGACCAATTGGTTCCCC
This sequence comes from Wollemia nobilis, assembly GCA_028583015.1. NCBI lineage: Eukaryota > Viridiplantae > Streptophyta > Pinopsida > Araucariales > Araucariaceae > Wollemia > Wollemia nobilis. The sequence goes on from JAQPPZ010016475.1 coordinate 1,465,552, forward strand.
CAAACCCCATAAGGGGTGGAGGTTCAAGGTTCAAATATCGACCCTCATTGAATTGAATGCTTGTCCTTTCTTGGTGCTTTCAACGATGTAAAAGGTTTGAAATGATCGTGACATGGTGGTTATAGAGACGTACTACACGGAGATCTGTGTGACAGCTTCCAGATGATGACCATAAAAAGCTAAACAACCTTCCCAGATTCGTGGTGACTACCGATTCCACCATGTTAAAAAAAAAAACTTATACCAACTAACTAAATCCCACTAGAATGATAATGTGATAAAGTACTTATAACCTTGGAACCCAATTTCTAGAGTATAGAGATTATAAATTATTACCAACAATAATAAGTATGTGAGATAATAATATAACATAAAATGAAAGGGTAATTTTTTCAAGGACCAAATGTATCGTCTTGATTTTTATAAAAGGAAACTAATTAGTACTCCTATCTTGTCACTACTTCTTATAGGTATGATAGTTTTGGTTACACATCTATTTTGGAGGATCAATAAGAAAATAAAATTTAAAAAACCATATATTACATTTTCCACCATTCATCCAACATGAAAAACTATAATATCTTCATTTTATCTACAAATATAGAATGAAAATATTTATGTATCCCCTTAGTTAACTTAATAGTGGTCTTCTAATACCATATAATGCATTTTTAATTATTTCAATAATTGAACTACTAGCCCTAGTCTCAATTCACAATCTAGTTGTTTGATCCCAAATTAAATTTACAAGAAAAAGAAATTTGAAGAATCTACGTATGCACACTTAGTTTTATCATCTTGGTCAATTAAGAAATCAACCATTCATCTACCATGTCTCCCTTCAAATATAGTTATTCTAGAATCTATGAATCCTCAAAAACTCTTTGTCATAAATTAAAAAATACAAAGACATGAAAAAATAATGCCCAGTTTAATACTTCTTTAATAAGATACCAAGAATATTGATTTTCATTTTTTACTTTTCACAAAAAGTTCAAAAATTTTATATTCTTGAGTTTAGAATTATATCCATATTTTTTATTGAAAACATGACTATTTTATTTTTGAATTAAACAAAATAAGTCTAAACAAGCATAATAATATGTTGAATTGTAAAAATAATCTTGATAATGTAATGATCCAATTATGATTATTAAAAATATTTTCTTTTTAATAAACATAGAAAACATAGGCCACACAATGGGATAGATAAATAAAGAAAATAAGTAAATAGAGATTTTTTATTTTTTCTATTTCAAGCATCCACAATCCAATCAATGAGTAAGTTTCAAAATTGGTTTTTCCAATAACTTTGAAAAAATTATTTCCATAAGAACATCTATAAAAAATACTACTTAGAATTTAAATTAGGGATTATAATTAATTCAAGTACTCTTATGTCAATATAATTGGAAGATTGAATGTTAATAAAAATCAAAGCCAAATTGAAATATCCATATAATATCTTGTAAAATATTTTTGAAGACATTCAAAACATCTATATCATTATTTTGATAATTTCTCCACTATAATGAGTTTCATATATTCTCATTCCAAATTGGTAAAAGGTTAGAAGTAGGAGTGTCAAATTATTTGTCAAAATGGTAGAGTTCCTCTAGTCCTATTTGACTATTTATATCATTATTTAACTTAATGAGAAGGCATCCAAATGCCCATCTCCAATAGATAATTTTGTATATAATCTTATGCCAATCTTATACATCCTATAACTTGAATAAAATTTTAATCATAAATTAAAAGAACCCACAACATATAAAACTCTAACATTGCATGGTCATCATTTAAAAATTTCTATATATATATCAGAGAACCAGAGATAAAACCCACCAATTCCAAATCCAAAAAAAACAAAGGAAAATGAGAAACTAAAAACCAGAACGCTAAATAAGAGAAAAAAATCATCTATTGTCATTGATGTGGACAATATTATTTCTCACCAAAGAAATAATATCTTATGATAAATTCACTTTCAAAATAAACATACCTTCATTTTGAACTCGGAGATTGGCAAGGAAATTTGCAACCTTGTTACCTTCCCTATAAATATGCTTACTTTGGTAGTTCACAAATTTTCTTAGGAATATTTTTCATTCATCCATAAGATTACCAATATTCCAAGTGGGTGAAGCCTGTTCAATGAGGATATTCATAATGTATAATACATATCCTTCTAGAATAACCTTACCATACCCTATTGAGTCAAATAGGTATAAACCTTGGAAGAGGGCAATGACATCTACAAAAAAAATTGTTTGATGGCGAATGTTCTTAGCAAAGGCTAGATGAATTTCTCCATTGGAGTTTTTGATCAATCCTCTAGCTCCTGCCATCCCCAAATTTCCTTTGGATGCTCCATCAAAGTTCAATTTAAGCTAACCCAAAGAGGGAGAGATCTATTTGGTTTACAATCTACTTGAGCCATGGAACGGGATGATGGTCCCCATTATGGAGTACTTCACCATTGACGAGATCAGTTTATCACTCATAAGATTCCCTATGGTATTCTTGAACCATATATGTGCTATCGAGGAGATTAATATCCCTAAGTACCTCTACAGGTCATTGGAGCTTCCAGTTGTGAATGTTAGAGATGGTTCCTCAACCCACCCTAAATAGTAGGGCCTCCACCTCATCCTATACCATCATGCCATTCAAAAGGAGGCTAAAAATGCAACCCTAGCCATTGTCAATAGCTAATAGATATCCCTTCTACTTTGGTCCTTAATCATGATGACTCAAAGAAATACTTAGTAGGTGCAGCCAGAGGTGGGAGTCAGATCCTCTATTTGCACTCTATCTCCCACCAAATCTAATTCGTTTTGCCACTCATCTAGGAGCGGGGCCTCTAGGGAAAACACAAAATCATTTTCATTGATCAATCAAAAACCACTCTTGAGAAGACCCCTATTAAGCTTAAGAATGTCAAGACTAAGGGTGGTTCCAATCAACTCTGTTCTTCGAATATTGAGAAATCCCAATAGAAACTCGATTCCTAGGCCAACATGGGGAAACTTCTGAGCTTTGCTTCGACTATGCTTCTTCAGGCTGACAAGATTCTCAACACTATGAAATAAGACAACACCCAAGCTATGGAGGATGAGCACAATGTTGATTCGGCCGAGCAGGATCACCTTGAAGAGTAACCTAGCCCTTAGAGGTAGTGGTGTTTTTATTAATGCAATGTTTATTGTCGCTGCTCTTTGCCCTTGCAGTCCTATTTTCATGGAGATAGGTTTTTTTGTCTTTGTTATTTATTTGGTTTGATGGTTTTTCGAGACCCTCTCTATTGAGATGGCCTCCTTTTGGTCTTTTGAGATCATTTCTATTGAGATGACCTCCTTATGATCTTTTTTTTCATGTAATTTTATTTGTTCCTTTGTAAACAATTTGGGGTACCTTTCAACACCCTTTTTCAATCTATCAAAAAAATAATATTGGATTGACATATTTATACTATCCTTAGGAAATATATATGCAAAAAAGATGATATTGAATATGTAAAAATTATTTATCAGGGATGTGGTGGTACTCTAAAATTTAAATCATAGATTACCAATAACATAAGAACAAAAATAAAAAATAAAAGAATTTTCATAAAGCCTTAAAAAATACTTCATCAATATTCAAATCTTTGTATATTTCTTCATTGTCTAAAGATATTTTTGAACCTTCTCATTATTTCCAAATATTTGTGATAGTATTTTTTCACTTCAACTCCAATTTTGTATTGTTTGGATTTTTTTTTTCTTGTGTTGTTTTGGCCTTTATTCCATTCAATATCACAACTTCCAAAATTTACTATCATGTTATTTAGCTTCATGTTATTTTAGTTTTTTATCTTTTAAAAATGTTAACCAATACATCAAATTTTACATGGATTTATAAAACAAAACTCTATAACTTAAGTCAATTATCTCAATTATCTATTTATTTTTTGTTATAAACTTTTCAAATTCTCTAATATAATTACAAATGTTGTAAATATAAAAAAACAAACATAATTTAGTTAAAAATGAGATAATTTAAATTCGATAAATCTACATCAACAAAATTCTCTTTGAATTAAACACATAAATTTTCACTAAAATACATGACCTTCAGTAATTATGTGTACATATATCATAAAAGATACTTAAATATAGGGTCCGAGGGCTTGGTTCAATGGTCAAAACGCTTCTATAGAAGCACGGAGACCAGGGTTCCAATCCCCGATACCACGTAGTACTGGTGGGCGTGTTGTGTCAGCATAGCCGACTACGTAAAAGGTTTACCCAATGCAACTAGAGGTTATAGTGGCAACAAGGAGCGATATTTAAACCCATGAAGAGGCATAGAAAATTTTAATGAGTTACCGATTCCTCTATTATAATAATAAAAAAAGATACTTCAATATAAATAATGTATAATTATATAAATATACAAATTGCATATATACTTACATCCTGCATGTATAAATTAATATTTTTAACTAACAACTACATAATTTCATATATAGAATAATATTTTTAATTAATAATTACAAAAATTTATTCATATTTATAATAACTAAAATACTGAGTTGGTCAGGCAGATCCTATTATGGAACAAAGTGTTGAGCACGAGGTATAAAATGTCGTAGAACCTTTTATGGGTGGTTAAGCGAACCCTATAGTGGAACAAATTGTTGGGAATGAGGTGGAACATAAGTCAAAAACTACTGTTGGTGGTCAAACTTAACTTAATGAGGAGGCTTCTAAGGTGGTCAATTCCTTTGGTGAGTCATCTTTGACTGTTGGGCCTAGTCCTCAAATTGATAAGTCTTATGCTATGGTTGTCACTCAGAGTACCATGCATGACTCTCTTTTGGACTATCTCTTTAACCTCAATCATGTTCAATCATCCCTTTCTATGCCTTCAGAGTTGATCAAGGCTACTATGGGAGAGGGTGAGGCCTCCCTTGTTGAAAATTTTCTTGGGAATTCTAGACCAAACTTGGACTCCATCACGAGATGGGCTACGTCAATCTAGTCATCAAAAGACCACATGGAATTGGTAGCTCTTCCTAATGGATTCTTTCTGATTCAAATTTATTTTGTAGAATATATCATATCCATTTTGGGTGGAGGTCCCTGGTTCTTTGGTAGAAGGGGTCTTTTATTCATAAATGGGGTTCGAATTTTGAACTGGACACCCAAAAAATTAACTCAAGCCCTATATGGGTTAGATTTCTAGGGCTTCCTTTTCACTTCTAACATGAAGTAATTTTGAGGAGAATTACAAAATTGATTGGTGATTTTGTTATATTGTATGATTTTACTAAAGCAAGATCTTGAATGGTTTTTGATTGTATGTGTGTGATTGTAGATCTAGATGTTGACCTACCCGAATCTATAGAAATTTTATCAAAGGTGGGTAATAGGAATCAAGCCATCTTGTATGAGAACAAGCCTGCAGTCTACACTTAGTGTAAGACAATACCCTCAAAAGCATGTAGCTAGAACCTTTGTAAGGGACCCTACTAAGGAGCCTGCAAAGGAGATAGATATTTTCAAATGAAAAAATCAATATTGATCCAAGGACGAAATCAAGATACTAGAATCACATTAACATTTCATAAAGGAATAGCTGCAAGACCTCGACCCCTCCTTCGAACCAAATTTTAGAGAATCCCTTTGCTTGTTTGGTTGTCGAGTCAGCTCCTGAGATGATGGAAGATCCTACAGTGGATTTGGATTTGATTAAGCTAAAGGAGCTCATTTTACTTCCATCAAAACCATTAACCTACTAATCTATTAGGTCATTAGTAGCTAGTACATATAACCATTAGAATAAATCTAAATATGGTTGTAATAGAATTATCATATTTTAATTATTTGGTATTGAATCAATAAGATTGATTTTTTGATAATCCAAAAATGGTATCAAACCACACAAATATTAAGGTTCCTTGTATATCAATAGTGGCATAGTTGATGGTCCTTTGGCTTCATATGATCATGTGTTAGAATCCCATTATATCAAATCATTTTCTATCCTTTGTGGTAGCAAAATAGAGGCTCTTCCTCTTCAAAGTAGACCTCTTCCAACCAAATAACTTCAACCCTGCCATTCAAGGTTACGACTTTATCATTAATTTGATCATATCTTTTAATTATAAAACCAATCTAGATATAAGTTTTATTGGACCTACAATTAATGAAATGCTCAACATTCTAAGAACATGTAAGGATGCAAAGAAAATTAGGTAGGTGGTCCATGCTTCATCAATAATATTAGCTTGAAAACAAGTTTTTATCCAACTAGCAAAACTAATAGTCATGAACAAAATCCACTATTTATAGTTGAAGCCCCAATATGTAGCTACCATTAGGGGTTTTTTAATTCTGTATAAATGATGATAGAATATATAGATATTAGTTTATTTAGGCATGATATTACACTATTATAACATGAAAAATATATGATTATCACCTAAAAGTGAAGCCCTCACCTCACCCTACACTTGGTGACACTAGTGATGGTTATGAAAAATTCCTTGTAGACATTTTACGTTCCTATGATGATAGTAGTAAGCATTCTACATGCTACTAATATCCAATAGTCTATGAAAATACTAGGTTCATAATGACAGTGGTAGTGGTGATACCCTATGATATCGTGATGGCCAAATATCATGATTTCCAAGCAATTCTATTTCAAGAAGACAAAGTCTTTTATTACCTAGATCAATTTTATATAGAGAGCATACAAGTGTAAAGTTATAAAGGTAGAATATGCTTAATCAAAATAGAAAAATAAGAAAGCATATGAAATATCCATGAAAATTTCTATCTATGATAATTTCTTCACATCTAAGTTGTAGCTACATTGGCATTAAGAAAAACATTGTAAAGTTATTGGTTGTATATTCCTTATAAGGTTACCCATTTTTATTAGGAATATTTGTATAGTGAATCATCTTAGTTTTAGTAATACTATTATAATACAATAACACCATCTTGACCAAATTGATTCTATGGTCAAAATCTTATAAAATTAAATTTTAGAGGTCTTAATTAATCAATCAAAAATATTTTTCACATATTAAAAATGAGTGAAATCCCAAAGCAGTAACATATTACTATATTTTTGTGACTTTAGGAGCACCAACCTCTAATGGTAGGAGATCCCAAACCCTACTTTTATCTTTGGGTATGAATACAGATTTTGAATCTAATTACCATAAAAATGCAAAATTGACAATTCTCCCTATCCTCTCAAGGAAGTAGATTCTATAGATTTTGCCACTAGTTACCTCCTTTTAGCCTAATATTTATATCCACATATGGTTTTTATAATAATTTTTTCTATTTCCTCACTCTTTCATGTAACTTGTCAATTAGAGCCTTCAATTGTTCAATCCTTTTGGTTGTCATTTCAACTTTAACCTTAGCCTTATCTTCTTTGATCATCACATTGATAATGCCATCAACTAATCCTAAAATTTAATTATTTGTTTCTTGTACTAATATTTTTTAAAGAGATCATTATGTCTTTACAATATTGTAGATCTCTCTTAGCATTGAGGATTTCTTCAGCTTCCTCATTATGTCCTTATCAATCCCCATTTACTGATAAGATGGCCAATTGTTTGAGTAACTCTAAGTACCTTTTCTTTATAGTCAATTTATCCTCTATATACTTGATTATCCTTACCACTTGGTTTAGGATGGTTTGTGCATTGGCTATACATTCAAAATATTGTTTGGAACTTGTGACATCAATTTTAAATCTAGCCCGTAGGGCTTCACTTTCTCCACATCTAAACCCCACCCTAGATTAATCATTACTCCTTCCTTCAACCTTACAATTTTATTATCTTTCTCTTGATGCGCTATCTACAATTATTCTATTTGTTTCACCAACTATGATTTTAAGAAATATATTGACTATAAGGTAAAATAATTATTTTCTTTTTGTAAGTGTTAAAGACCATGATAAAAGATAAAATAATCCAAAAACATATAGGGAGTTTACATTACAATAATATTGTGACATCTCACATTATCATGTCCTATTAATCAAAACCATATTGTGATGTGAAACTACCCTATGGTCTCGCTCAAAGTTAAGGAGTCTAAATGTGTCCTACTATGAAAGGAGTATAACCCTAAAATAATTCAAATAGATAACTAAAGGGCCACTTAACTAATGAGGTCATTAAATTATTCTAGGGTAATTGAGATTGATCATATATGAATTAAAAAGCAATATTTTGGGATATAATGTACAACATTCACCTACTTCTACCAAGTGTCAAAATTGGTAAATGTCATTCTTATTTTATCACCAAGGAGAAGGTTGATCTATATAGTAGCATTGGAAAAAGAGATATACATGTGTTATATGGAATCAATAAGAAATTCAAAGAGGTAATAATAAGAGAACAAGAAAAAATAGACCAAAAAAACAAAGAGAATAAGGAAGAGGAAAGGAGAATGGAGGGTAAACAACATATGAAATACCATCTGAGGAATATAAGACAATTATATGAACTATATCTAGCAAGATTACCCTTCTAACTTATGTCGTAGGATGTTAATGCAAACTATCACCAAATATATTTATTACCATACATTTAAAATTTTAAAAATAAATAAATATAATAGGTAAAATTCTAGGTTCCTCTCCTTAGCCAAACATTTATAAAGTATTAATAATTGTGATGTTTGAATGTGTTGGGACTAGCACTATGTCTGTTTGGAGATGATTATGTATTAAAGATCATGTGTTGTCCTGGGTAACCTACATGTTGTGTTTTGGGATCAATTTTGGTATATTGCTTTTGATTTTGGCTATTGTGAAGCTTGACTCTAAACTTGTAGGCTAATGAATATGTGCTTGAATTGTTTTATCTCATTCCTTTCTAGACTATGAGTTAGTGCATTGATGTGAAAACTAGCGAGTTGTTGAGGGTATAGTTGACTCTTAATGTATTTTTAGCATTCATATTACAAAAATATTGTATGATTCATTAGATTTGGGAAAAAATTCATTTGGGTCTCAAACAAGGGGTTAGGCTAAAGGGTAATATTAGCTACCAAAATGCTAGCATGGAAAAATGATTGGTAGGTTCTCCATGTTGGGAATTGACAAGAAATGAGTGAGTGGATATTAAATACTATAAATTAATTTTTAAGCATACATGATATCTTTGAGAATAGATAAGGCAAACACACACACACACACATGATTATAGATTAAGCCTGGATTCTTAAATTGACCTCTAAGGTTGAAAGAAGTTTAAATATTAATGCATCTAGGTAGTGTGCACTATTGTGGTGTTTAAAATTTTATCATATGTACTTATGATTAGAGGAAGTGTGAATCCTCTAAAGAGGGGTGCAATCCCTAGGTTTAAATATAGCCAAAGAAAATGAGACCTCTTCAAAGAGTGATGCAATCCCCTAAAGTTTAAAATAACTGGAGGAAGTGAGGCTTCTATAAAAATAGATGTAACTTGAATACAAGACCAATCTATGAGTATGGTAAACTTGAATCTAGGACATGTGTTATTTATACTCATGTTATAATTACACTATAGAGAACCAAATGATTGATTTTACATATTACATCATTTTCTTTTTATGTTTGTTGATGTACTATTAGTTGTGTATAGATGCTTGTTAGACTAGTGATATTTTGACTCAATGGTGCAAACCATATTGTATATGAGTTTCAACTGTGAGTATTCATTCTTATTGACACCTTCATGGTAGTGTTGTAGTTCATGTGTGTGTATGTGGGGGTATCATGTCCTTTCTACTAATAGAGTTTTGACTAGAACTTATGATAATCAAAAGCCCTATATTATTTTATTTTTGTTTTCCATATGTGGATTGGAGTGAGGTAGGATAGTAAAGCCTTGTTGTAGACACCAAAACAGCACCAATCCGATTATGTGACTACAAACACTGATCGCATTGACACACACAACTTTCAGGGCAGCCCTCAGAGGTCAAACAGTGGTCCTAGCCACTTGCACAATAGTTTTAGATGGTCAAAAAGTAAACAAAGCAAAGTTGGTCATTTTAACAAGGAAAAGCCCAAAAGCAAGCCTTGGCCGAGGGTGTCGTGAAATCGCGACACCAAAAGCCCAAAGGGGAGCCTTGGTAGAGGGTGTCGCGAAATTGGGACGTCGTGATTTCGCGACGTCGCGAAATAGTGACACCAAAAGCCCAAAGGGGAGCCTTGGCCGAGGGTGTCGTGAAATCGTGATGTCGCGATTTCGCGATGTCGCGAAATCGTGACACCAAAAGCCCAAAGGGGAGCCTTGGCCGAGGGTGTCACGATATCGCGACATCGCGATGTCGCGATGTCGCGATATCGTGACACCAAAAGCCCAAAGGGGAGCCTTGGCCGAAGTGTCATGATATCGCGATGTCGCGATATCGTGACACCAAAAGCCCAAAGGGGAGCCTTGGACGAAGTGTCACGATATCACGACGTCATGATATCGCGACACCAAAAGCCCAAAGGAAAGCCTTGGCCGAAGTGTCATGATATCACGACGTCATGATATCACGACGTCGCGATATCATGACAAACTTCGCATTTGCACCTAGGCAGACTTTAACCAATCAAAGGCGAACTTTAACCAATCAAAGGCAGACTTTAACCAATCAAAGGTGGACGTTGACCAATCAAAGGTAGATTTTAAGCATTCAAAAGCAAACATTAAAACCATTTGAAAGCAAACATTAAACCATTAAAGCAGACATTAAACGAGTGGCAGCCGAAGACAGTCAATTATTGCTTCCTGTTGTGCATGCACGCGTAGGTGGGCAGATTGGCAGTTAGAGGACTATCACAAAGGCAGTCATGTAAGCCCAAGTCAAGGAGGAGTCTCCTCCCTCTTGGGAAGGCATGGCCGCCACGTGGCATCCCTGCGTGCCCTTCCAAAGAGACCCCATGGGTCTATAAAATGGTGGACTTTCCCACCCAAAGAGGACAAGTTGGTAGACATTTTCAAGCAACGAAGTGCTGCCAAATTAAACACCCGATTGCATTCCTTTTCGATTCATCTCTTCTACACCCGTAATCTCTTTCGCAAGAGAGGTTATTGGGTGGCTTTTAGAAGCATGGATCCGGACCTAAACCCGACATTTTACCACATTTGATCCATCAATTCGATGACACCACATTCTCTGAGATTTTGAGCCCATCCCTAGTGGATTGGCGTCAAAGTCAAGTTCTAACGGGGGCGGCCCGCTTGGGCACCCCACACTTTTTTTTCGTTGCATGATTAATTTATTCTGTCATTGCATGTTTATCCTACACTACACTTTAGGCTGTTTAAATAGTTCACACTTTACGTTCGAATATATTCTGCATTACGTTTTACGTCTAATCTGGATTTCAGAAGACATTTGGAATGCATATCGGTTGGCTGTTTAAATAGTTCATGCTTTACGTTCGAATATATCATGCATTACGTTTTAATTCAGATTACAAAATCGCTTATCAAATATTATCATGTTTTTGTCGATTTTTGGTTCTTCACTAACTTGCAGGTAACAGTGATCAGATTCACCGATTGTTTTGCTGGCAATAACCTTTTGGTGATGTTTTTGGGTCTCTCTTCTTTTGCATGCATTTCTTATTGATTTCTAAAGTCAAACGTTCTATCCTTTTGTTATAGGTGCTACTAACGTCTTTGTGTTTCTTTGATCGCAGGAGAAGTAGCAAGCAAGGATTCATCAGCATAAGCGGCGGCAACACTTTGGCCTGCCCATTTTAAATGTGGGCATGCGGAAAGAGGATTACTAATCATGATTGTAACTAAAAACATGCTAACACTCCTAGCCCCTAAAATGGGAGGAAGTGTATTGTAACCGAGTTTGGAATTAATATAAAAGGGTTGTGCTCCTACTTTCTCCTTTATATTTTGTCTCGATTTGATTATGTTCTTCCTATTTCATGCATCGAGTTAGTTTTGTTTTCATTGCATCTTAATATTTCTTTCTTTCGAAATCTCATGCTTTCAATGGCGATCACGGTGGGACCCTGTCCCCTATTTTTTTTTAGATTCAAAAACTGATTGAAATTTATGTTTTTGTGCTTAAAGGTACTGGGCCGAATAAAAAACAGCCGATTTGGGTAGAAAAGATAGCCGATTTGAGCAGAAAAGAGGTAAGGTTCCAAAACTGTACCTGTCATTTTTTTTTATTTTTATTATTATTTTCTGTTTCTATTTTTTTGTCAACTTTTACTTGCTTAGGGAAAGTTGTTTATGCTTGTTTCATTTTCATTAAATAAAATGAACCCCACACACATCACGTGGTAAAATTAAACCAAGGAGCTGGTCGTAAAACCCTAGCCCTTGATCAAGACCATCGGTGGATTTCATCACCACCTTGGCTTGATTTTGCATCCATCACCCCGATTGTCACTTGTTGTTAGGCGTAAATCCCGACGAAAGCTGACCGAGTGTTGTTGGGGTGATTCCCATGCGTGCGAGGATAAGTCTTCTATGGTAGGTGTCATTAACGGGACAATCCCCCTTCCGTACCGCCTATGTTCCACGTACCATCTGCTCTCACGTACCTATAGTTTCCCTCTCGTAAGGGCGGGTATATAGAGAGGTTGGTATATCGGTCCGGCAATGGTATATTGAAGGGGCGACCATTTATGGGAGTCATATGAGCCAACATTATGCATTTAAACATTCTTCAAAACTTGCAAAAACAAAACAAAACATCAAAATGCACTAAACTAGTTTAGGACACACTATTAATCCTTAAAAGAGATAATCACGGTTTGTGTATGTGTGTGTTCATTTCTGCTTAGTGTAACAAAAAGAAAAATCATCATAAACGAGATAAAAATCTGCTTAGCTAGTAGAGAAGCACCACAATGGTGTACACCCGTAGCCAAGCCCAATCAAGGGCGGACGCTACGGAAGGTGCACAAAGAGAGGGCGTTGGTCGCCTTCGCTTTAGCCCTGAGGACTTGGCCATACCGCCTTGGCGGTCTGGCCTACAAGAGAGTCCACATCAGGCCACATCAAGAAGGAATTATTGGGACCCTCCTCTGTGGAGTTTGCCCATTCAACACAGCCCCTTTCGGGAAGAAGCTTTACATGTAGATCTCAATGTAAATAGAAAATCGCCTTTTGAGGCTAGATCTGAGTGGCCACAGCGTGATGAAGTGCTAGAGAGGCATAGTGTCCATGAGGAGAGACAGCATGAATATGGTACCTCTCCTTTGCCTCCCATTAGAACAGAAAGACAAAACCTAGAGCGTAGGGCTCTCCACACAGGGCGAGCTCACTCCGCCCGCCCCTTTCACACCCATGAAAGGGAGTACGAGGAAAGCCATCGCATTCCTCGAGAACAACAAACAGTGTGGGAACCTTGCATTTCTGCACCTGCTAGATATCATGGTCACCCATCGAGGCCAGAGCCTCAAGTAAATGCCGCCTACCTCGAAGGAGGAAAGCGACCCATTGAAATTTTAGATCATCAAGACAGAGGCAAACACATAGGAGAAACATTCAAGCCTCCTGAGCAAAAGAGGGCGGACCAAATTGACCCGGCAGTCGCCAGACATGCCGCCTGCCAAGCCCGAATCACGTAGCTTGAGCAAGGTCATCAGGAGTTAGAGTACTTATACCACCTTAATAAAGAGCGCATGCAGCGCGAAGCGGATGAGTTGCGCTATAAACTACCTGAGAGGGTGCCAACCCCTCGCACCCAAAAGGTAGAACAATATGAGAGGCACAACCCTTTGGTGCAGGACAGGTCTCTGCGACCTCGTCAAGCTTTGCCTCCGAGACCTTATAGACCCGAGAGGGAGGCCACTCCCCGAAACAATGATGGGTACCCTCAGCGGGGACTCAATCAGGGTCATAGGTCTCGCCTAGAGACTCCTCAAGAAGTTTATGAGGAGTATGAACCAGAAATAGAACGGGCCGAAATGCCCCATCAAGGCGGGAGGGCTGCCATTCGGCCACCCCCCCATAGGCCTCCAGTCTCCCATAACTCACAACGGGAGCAAACAAAAGAGGAAGAAATAAAATCTTTCGATGCATACAAAGCGCTATTAGAGCATTTGGAGTCTGTGGAGACAAAAGCTTTTGGGCATCAAAAGCCCACGTTACGTCAACTCCGCAGTCATCCAGTGCATCCCTCAGTGCCCACACCTCTTTACCCCGAACATTTCAAGTTGCCTCAATTGGCAGTCTTTAAAGGTGAAGAGGATGCACAAGAACATGTCACAAGATTCCTGAGCCAATGCTTCGGCATTCAAGATAATGATGCATTGTTGCTTAGGACATTCATAACCACATTCGCAGGCCCTGCCTCGGATTGGTTCACACAGTTACCAAAACACAGCATAAACAACCTAGATCAATTAGTAGATGCATTTCTTGAACGCTTTGCCTTCAACACAAAGAAGAAGGCATCACTGAGTGATCTGGCCAGCCTCAGGCAATATGAGGAAGAGACAATGGCAGCATACGGGAATCGATGGAGGGCTTTGCTTTCTAAGCTACCCTACCTTCCCCCTATGTCTGATCTCACACAGATGTTTGCACGGAGTTGCTTAAAATCAATCTCTGGGCTATTGCTGCTACAACAATACGCCAGCCTAGAAGAAGCTTTGGCGCAAGCCAGAGTTATAGAAGAGATCAAAATAGGTGAGGGCGCAATCGCCAAGCCTAAAAAGAAAGAGTGGAATAAAACCACTAAGACCGGGACTACGCAATCACAACCCGCTGTGGTTAATCAAGTTGCGATAAATGTCCCCAAGCTCGTGCAAGAAATACAGCCCCAAAAGGCTAATTACCAGGCGAGTGCCTCCTAGTTATGAAAGAGATAATAAAAAATAGGAGCAAAATCAGCAGTGTCACCCTAGGCGACAATTCACCCCTTATGCGGAGTCTAGGGACTCCCTATTTGACCGCTTGTCGGCGGCAAATTTAGTCACCCTTCCAGAAATCCAAACTGTAGATCCTAATGCTCCCAAGCCTAAGGGATACAGAGAGGAATTATATTGTAGATTCCATAGGCGAAGGGGACATGACCTGAATGGATGTTGGAAATTCAAGGGATTAATCCAAGATTTGATCGATAATAAAACATTGGCCGTGGACAACCCCATAGCGCCAAATAATCAACAAATGGGGGTATTCAAGGACCCTTTGCCTACCCACGAGGCACAGGCAAAACCTCTTCAGGTTAATGAGGTGCGACAGAATCTTCCCATGCAAGGATTTGTGGGAATGATCAGCATAGTGACCAGGAACAAAAAGTACCCGGGAGTTGCCCCCGAGGTAGCTACAAGGGAAGTTCCAACAACGTCGCAGCCTCAACAATGCCCTGTGCAGTTGCCTCCGCCTAGACCCGAGGTCACGATACGGACCAAACTCACGTAGAGTTTGCGGACCACATCGGCTAGGCTTTCCATTTACGAGCTTATTCAATAGTCAACACCCCATAGGGAAGCTCTTATGGAAATTTTGAAAGCCATCGAGTTATAGCCTCACGAAGCGAATTCTTTCAACAACTTCGTGGGACATGTGAAACGATGTACGGAGCCGGTCATTACCTTCAGAGAGGATGAAGTTAAAACAATATCGAATGACATGGCAGATCCACCCATGCACGTTATCGCGCGGGTCAACGGGATCCCGTACAAGAGAGTGTTGGTAGATACTGGCTCGTCCAGTAACATCATTACCACTGCAGCATTAAAACATCTGAAGCTGCCAGCCTCTCATATCATGGCTTCCACATACACACTGCGAGCATTCAACGATGCAATATGCTCGACAGTCGGCACAATTGTTCTGCCTATCCAGGTAGGACAAAAGACAATACCAACATTGTGCCATGTTTTGGAAGGCGAGATGGCTTACAACATACTGCTAGGGCGGCCATGGATCAGGGACATGAAGTGTGTCCCTTCGATCGCTCACCAGTGTCTAAAGTATGCATTTGAAGGAGAAGTTCATGTAGTCCCGATGGACTTAGAACCCTTCAAGTATTGCAATGCGATGCAATTAATGCCTCAATCGACCCTCCCTTCAACGCATTTGGATTTCCAGTTAAATCCATCTAAACAGGGTCCAATATCGTAGGCACCACTCATGACCAAAACATCAAAATCCCAGCCAGGTGAGTCTTCATCATCTGCTCCTTCACTACCAATGCCACCTGTCATGGCTAAACAGAAGGACAAGGGAAAACAGATCCTGGAAGAGGCTCAGCCCCTAGAAGAGGGGTTGCCAACAATATCAATAGTATCAACAGAAGAAACACCTAGCACAACGGAAGCTGAGACTCCTAACCCACCAAACATGGAATGGACTCAGGAAGGACTCCCGTTCCCTCCCTCCCAAGCATCAACAATCACTGTTGAAATGGCCAGTACGGGCCTGGGGGAGTATCTAGTGCAGAATGTTGTGGCAACGCCCGCATTAGAATTAGTATAGGACATGGGGAGACCTCGCCTTCCCATAGGAACAGTTGTTCCTCTAGGCTACCCACCAAACCAGACAAATTTTGTGTATGGGGGCCTTGATCATGGTCTTGAACCATGCAAGCAAAAGGACGAAGACGAAGAGCCTTTTGCTGAAAATATCAACTATCTATCAAACCCGAACTTCGCTCTAAGATATCTCGGCCAATGCAATTGGCATGGATACGGGCTAGGTAGATATGAGCAAGGGATGCGTGTCCTTTGCCAACCAAGATATCAGATGCCATATGATAAGTCGGGAGTAGGGTTCAACCACCCCTTGCCCTTAGACATCTTGGTAGAAAACATGCAAGGCCTAGAAATAGGCAACAAGGGTGGATTGGCATCAGATCCTTATGCCAACCCAAATACAGAATATACATTGGGAGATTACCTCCCATGGTCAACAAACACCCTTGGCAACATCAGTAATCCCTCTCCTTTGCTAGAGAGAGGTGAAAGTTCGGACACTAATCCCCAAAGAGAACATAAACGGTGTTCGGACATCTTTTTGAAGTTGTTCCCCTTAGAGGTTCCAGTTGAGTCAATACAATGTCAAGAGAATCAGGTCCCTCCACCAAGAGTGGAACAACCGCAATGGGACCAGATTAATTTGTTGGAACAAGGAGAACCCTCAACGTCGCAAATAGTTGTTGAAGAAAATGAACATTTTTGGATCTTCGAAAGTGATTCAGAAGATGAGACTGAGATGGACTATCTCAATCATGCGCGACGGCACAATCGCCCTTTAACTCATGAAGATCTAATGGGACAATTAGGCATAAGGTTAGGGCATGAGTGGTATGTAGACCCAGCGGGGTGGGACCAAGTGTTGGATCCATGGCTCCAAATCTACGATGAGCATCGTCCACCCCGAGACCCTATCATGACATCAGTGTCGAGGGAAGACCCTGTCTTCCTATTAGCACATAGGGCCGATCCGTTCGTGCCCGTTCCCCTAGAGCCAGATCCAGAGTATAGGGAGCATCCAGAATGTTCAAGGTATCATACCCACGGTAATGGAGACCAAATTCATTCCATCCACATGATCTCCATTGATTTGACCGCACCCATCCGCAATCCGGCCGATCCAGCATGGTCATTGCATCTAGACACAGATGCCATCGACTGGGATCGCGTCAATTCACCTTTATCACCATCGAGTATTGGCCTTTCGGTGAAATGCCTCATTTTACCCCAGGGACAACTCAGGATATTTTTCAGGCTGAAGAGGAACCCGAGGTTCCCAACGCAGATCTAAACTCAGCTAATGATATCCATTTGATCCCGACTCCACATCAGTTGGAGGACGGATCCCACATGTCAGTCGAGGAGACGACTGACGTAGATATCGGCATAGATCCAATGAATCCATAGATTCTCAAGCTGGGGGTAAGTCTTTCCCCCGAAGAGCAAGCCGACTACATTGCCCTTCTCAAAGAGAAGAAGGAGGTTTTTGCATGGTCATACAAGGATATGCCAGGACTAGACCCGTAGCTAGTCACGCATAATTTAACGCTTGATCCGACAATCAAGCCTGTAAAGCAAAAACTACGTAAGATGCACCCAACAGTGGCCTTGATGGTCAAAGATGAATTGCAAAAGCTGTTGGATGCACAGTTTGTCATCTGCGTGGATTATCCGCCATGGCTGTCCAACATGGTTCCCGTCAAGAAGCCCGATGGGAGGATTCGCATATGCACCAATTTTTGAGATCTAAACAAAGCGAGTCCTAAGGATGATTTCCCCTTGCCGAGCATCGACGCGTTGGTAGACGCTACAGCAGGTCACGAAATGCTCTCCCTCATGGATGGTTTCTCGGGATACAATCAGATTCGTATCAATCCTGAAGACCAACTAAAAATGGCGTTCACAACGCCTTGGGGGACATTTTGTTATAAGGTCATGCCTTTTGGCCTTAAAAATGCTTGGTGCCACCTACCAACGTGCCATGACGTACATCTTCCATGACTACATGCATAAAACTTTGGAAGATTACATGGATGATTTGTTAGCCAAGTCTCTTTTGCGCTCAAATCATATCGATGACTTAAGCAAGATCCTCGATCGCCTCATGGAGCATAAAGTTAGACTAAACCCCAAGAAGTGCGTATTTGGCGTCACATCTGGAAAACTCTTGGGTTTCATAGTCTCAAAGCGAGGAATCGAGGTGGACCCAAAGAAAGTCAAGGCAATCCTTGAAATGGTTCCCCCAACTACCATCAAGCAGCTCAGAAGTCTGCAGGGAAAGGTCGCGTCGATTAAACGCTTTATAGCGCAATTATCTGACAAGTGCCGACCCATGAACAAATTATTGCACAAGGGGGTTACATTTCATTGGGATGACGAGTGCCGATCAGCCTTTGACGACATCAAACAATACCTGGCTTCGTCGCGAGTATTGGCACCACCTAGACCAGGAGTGTCGTTCTACTTATACATCTCAGCTACTGAGGTGGCACTGGGTGCCATGTTAGCCCAGAAGAATGAACTTCACAAGGAACAGGCTACTTACTATCTTAGCCGCACCCTGGTCAGTTATGAACTTAACTATGCATACGTTGAGAAACTCTGCTTGGCAGTGGTGTTTGCTACCAAAAAGCTATGCCACTACATGCTGAGCAACACTACGTATGTTGTGTCTAAGGAGAATCCATTGCGATACATGATGAGTCGTACTTATCATAGTAGTCGCACGACGAAATGGATCATGTTGTTGATGGAATTTGACATAGAGTTTATTGGACAAAAATCTATCAAAGGACAAGTCATAGCCGATCAACTAGCGGAGGCTCCTCTTGAAGACGATCAGCCTCTAGTCATAGAACTACCCGATGATGGGGTCTTCCATGTCTCAGAATCGCCAGATTCCGATGAGCCTGAGTCACAGGCCGACATAACCCTATTCTTCGATGGTTCTAAATGTGAGCAAGGTGGTGGCGTGGGAATTGTATTCTTCACACCGTAGGGTGCTCCAATGCCCTTGTCATTTAAATTAAACTTCCCGTGCACCAACAATAATGCAGAGTATGAAGCCTTGCTCCTAGGTCTTCAGACAGCAATCGCCATGAACATCAAATGACTGAACATCTTTGGTGATTCGTTGTTAATTGTCAATCAAGTCAAAGGGGTATATCAATGCAAATGCCCAGTCCTGCAGGCTTATAAAGCCCTTGTGGACAAATTCCTGGAAAAACTTGAGTGGTATGACATCGAGGCACTCCCTCGATCATCGAATCATTTTGCGGACACAATGGCCTCCTTGGGGTCACTAATTTCGCAAGACCTTTTCGGTGATATGACAACCATTCAAGTCAAAACCTTATCGCAATCCATGATGGAGCGTGCAAGCTCAGACTTGACGCCAGGAATCCACATGATCCAGATTGAACCATCCTCGGATAAGTTCTCTCGAATCCAAGATCATCTGAAACGTGCCAACTAGGGGTCCTTGTTCTCCCCTACTCCCATTAATAGCAACACAATGCTATTCTTACAAGTTCTATCCCATTCAACGTTTGCTAGGGATGAACTTCAAGAGGGATTGGTTGTTCATACCATCGAGGTTTCTGATCAACAGGACTGGTATTTACCCATTAGAGACTACCTCAAGTTAGGTAATCTCCCGCTTGGATTGACTCATGCCGCAAAATGAGCATTCAAGCAGAAAGCGGCTAAGTATGTCTTGATAGGAGACATTTTGTATCGTCGTAGCTATGAAGGAATCCTCCTTCATTGCTTGGACCAGCAAGAGTCCACTTGGGCGATCGCCCAAGCGCACGATGGTACATGTGGTGGCCACTTTAGTGGTATGGCCATCGCAAAGCGCATTCTTCGCATGGGCTATTATTGGCCATCTTTAGAGCGAGATTGTTGTGCATATGTCAAGAAGTGCGTGAAGTGTCAACATCATGCCAATTTGATGCACGTACCTTCCCAGGCCTTGCAGACAGTCCGATCTGCTTGGCCGTTCTCGTAGTGGGGCTTCGATCTAATTGGAAAGATCTCCCCTGCATCGTCAAGCCATCACACGTTTATCATAACGGCCATAGAGTATTTTACCAAGTGGGTGGAAGCAGTTCCGCTTACCTCTACGACAGGACCCCGCATTGTGGAGTTCATTTTACATAACATCATATGTCATTTTGGTATTCCATCCAAAATAGTCTCGGATAATGGGACGCCTTTCAAGAACAAAGACGTGCGTGCTTTGACCACAAAGTACAAGATTCAGCACAGCTTTTCGACACCCTATTATCCGTAGGCGAATGGGCAAGCAGAGGCGTCAAACAAAATGCTAGTTGCCATCCTTAAAAAGACCATCGCAGACAGTCATAAGGATTGGCACATTCAAATCCCACTTGCCCTATGGGCCTATCGCACTAGCATTCGGACACCCACTGGGGCCACTCCATTTTCACTCGTGTATGGCTCCGAGGCAGTCATGCCTCTAGAGTTGGAGATTCCTTCCCTACGCATATCAATGCAGGAGTTCATCGATGATGACACTGCACGGTAGGCTCGGTTAGACCAGCTTACGTTGCTTGATGAACGACGCGTTAATGCTCTCGAGCATTTACGTATTTATCAAGAGCGACTTAAGAAAGCTTACAACATGAAAGTTCACCTGAGAGACTTTCGGGTTGGTGATTTGGTTTTGAAGGAAAACCAACAGAACTCTAGTTTGCCATCCCACCTAAGGGACAAATTTGTGGCAAATTGGTTAGGTCCATATGTCATTGATAGCAAAATAGGACCCGAGACATACCGGCTAGCTTCTCTTGATGGTATCAAGGAAACAGAACCCTTGAATATCAGTCATTTGTGACCATTTCATATCTAAGAGAGCCATATCCCAAAAATGCTCCAAGGATCCATAAAATCGCTTGGTCAATCCCAAAAATGCTCCAAGGATTATCGCAATCGCTTGGTCAAATCCCAAAAATGCTCCAAGGATCCATAAAATCGCTTGGTCAATCCCAAAAATGCTCCAAGGATTCATAAAATCGCTTGGTCAATCCCAAAAATGCTCCAAGGATTATCAAAATCGCTTGGTCAATCCCAAAAAGCTCCAAGGATCCTAAAATCGCTTGGTCAATCCCAAAAATGCTCCAAGGATTATCATAATCGCTTGGTCAATCCCAAAAATGCTCCAAGGATTCTATAATCGCTTGGTCAATCCCAAAAATGCTCCAAGGATCCCTAAAATCGCTTGGTCAATCCCAAAATGCTCCAAGGATTTCCACAATCGCTTGGTCAAAAATAAGAAAAGTTAAAATTCAAAAATCATCAAAAAACAACAAAAAAAAAATTTGCATCTCATTTCTAGGCATACTCAAATTCATCAATAGAGAGCTCTTCTCGCACCTCATCTTCATATTCACAAAAATCAATCCATCAAAAATACAAAAATACATAGTTGCATTAAAGCATTGCATCCATACATTGCATATTTGTGGTCATACGAGTCAAAGGCACCATAGGCTGTAATTGCTCTGCTAGTCCATCTTGTTCCACACTGTTCCATTTTACAAAAACAACAAAAACACCATGCATTGCTTTTACCACACTAGAGTCGGTGGTCTTTTAATGTATCAAGAGTTTTCGTGATTCGGTCATCATTTTGCTCTTTAGCTACGTAATGTACCGAGTCAGACAGATTTTACGAAGGTAGAGTTACACTTGAAATACGCCTTGTTACGTAACATCCCAACACAAATTAAAACACATAAAAATTCCCAAGTTGTGTGAACGAAAGATGAAACCTGCATAGTAATCCAGGTCACCATAAGTGAAACGGTTATCTTGCTCATCCCCCTGTGCGAATGGTTCCAGAATGCTGAGAATTGACAAAAGGACGAGCTCTTTCCTATCCATTCACCTCAATAAAATAGTGGTTTTTACCACTACCAAATCCCAATCATAGTTGGTTCCCAAAGTTGTAAGGATTTGTACTACACGTCCCTGCCAAGGATGGGTAGTCATCCCCAAGACCCAAAAGGGATCAACGCCATTCACAAACAAAATTCCAACAAATCATCATCCTAACACTTTCCATTCACCTTTGGTCTCCAAGTTGTAAGGATTCGTACTATCCGCCCCTAACCAGGATGGGTAGTCATCCCCAAGGCCTAAAAGATCAATGCCCTTACTCCATAATCTCCATCACCCCCTTGGTTCCCAACGTCGTAAGGATTCGTACTACACGTCCCTGCAAAGGATGCGTAGTCATCCCCAAGGCCACAAGGATCAAGGCCACTCACCAGCCCAAACTCACAATACTCAAAATACAAAATCAAATAACAGTGGTTATCACCACTATTCAAAATCCTTGCTCAAAAAGAATTAATAGAAAATAAACAGTGATTTTCATCACTATATAGACGAGCAACTTTCTAAATCATTCAGCCAACAAATATCCTGAACTTGAATCCCTGGAATTCTCAGCATTCGAAAACCATCTAGGTGATCCTCATTACAGGTTTGGTTGATAGCCTATCTGGCAATGGTGGTATCCTACCCGCATGACGATATGTCTGTCACATTCGCTTTGCGTGTGTGCAGACCAATGTTTGCATAAGGATGAGCTAGCTTATGGTATCCTGGATAACATCGAGGTTAATCTAAACTAAATACAACAAAGGAGTTAGTGGAGCTAATTAGGTGATCCTCGGTACGAGTTCGGTTGAAAGCCCATCTGCACTGGCGGTATCTGACAAATACCACATAAATGAACTCAATTGCACACACAGGGATGTGAAATAGCTTGGTCAAAAACAAGTCCGATTCATACCTTGTTCAAAAGTCTTGTAAGATAAAGTACAATCATGGCTAGTGAGTTAAAACCGTCTGAGTCTCAGAAAACCTTAGCTACATTTCTAAACCAACTGCGCTACTTTTCATCCTCACAATACCATCAGGAAATACAAAAAAAAACCACATGTATACATACAAAGTCATCCACTACAGCAATCGCATAAAAACAAAATCACAAAGTCCTAAACAGTCTATGGTGCCCTAACCAAACAACACAAATTCATTTCATCCATTACATTTTGCATATCACATATATATCAAAAACATTCGTATTTATCATACCATGTGCATACATCAATATAAAGTAGCATGCATCCATCAACATCAATCATTGTGCATAACATAAAATCATGACATATACACAAAGCAAGAAAATCAAAACAACAAAAACATCACAAAAATGCAACACAAAAACATAGCAATAAGCATTGCCGGACACAAGTGCTCTTGCACTTAACCTCTTGGCATAGAAAATCGATGTCGGGGCTCAAATTGTCACTCTCCTACTTCCCCAAGAAGGCTACCATAGCCGGACCGCTCCACGGGAAGACGGGTTTTCGACGATTTCACCCCATTATGGCATCACCAAAAGGGTTAACACCCACCAAAAATAGGTCCAAATGTCGGGAAATTGCACATGCTTAATGGTAAACCATCTAAAGGCACCCTTGCACAAGTCATCTTGGGTCAAGCGACTCGTCGCTTTTCTCATGAAGGTCATTCCCTCATCGATTCGTCGCTTGAGGGGGTAGTCACACTTAGTCACCAATCAACAAGCACACACCCAATCAAAGCAATGACATGCATTCAAAGAATCATTGACAAAGACAATCACGCTCCTGCTTGGGGCAATAAACAAGCAACAATCAAATTGATCAAACACTTGGCATTCCCGAAGCATGAACACAAGGTTCCCCTGTGGACAAAAGGTTGCGCCCTTTGCCTAATCATGACTGATCAATGTCCAAGCTCAAGTCACACCTCACCAAAATAGGTTAACACTTGAAATCAAATTCCTTAGCTCGTCAGAAGCAAGGATTCAAGAATGCATGCCCTTTCCATACTTGGGGCATCAAAAGTTGGTTAGGTTACCAAGAAACCCTAATCATTAGTGCTTTGGTTATCTATTTTTGCTCAGCACTACGTCACCCGCAGCGCTTCCCAAAAAGGGGCATCTGTAGACACCAAAATAGCACCAATCCGATTATGTGACTACAAACACTGATCGCATTGACACACACAACCTTCAGGGCAGCCCTCAGAGGTCAAACAGTGGTCCTAGCCACTTACACAATAGTTTAGAAGGTCAAAAAGTAAACAAAGCAAAGTTGGTCGTTTTAACAAGGCAAAGCCCAAAAGCAAGCCTTGGCCGAGGGTGTCACAAAATCGCGACACCAAAAGCCCAAAGGAAAGCCTTGGCCGAAGTGTCACGATATCGCGACGTCGTGATATCGTGACGTCACGATATCGCGACACCAAAAGCCCAAAGGAAAGCCTTGGCCGAAGTGTCATGATATCGCGACATCATGATATCGCGACACCAAAAGCCCAAAGGAAAGCCTTGGCCGAAGTGTCACGATATCGCGACGTCGCGATATCGCGACATCGTGAATCGACCAAAATCCCAAAGGAAAGCCTTGGCCAAAGTGTCACGATATCGCGACACCAAAAGCCCAAATGAAAGCCTTGGCTAAAGTGTCGCGATATCACGACGTCATGATATCGCGACACCAAAAGCCCAAAGGAAAGCCTTGGCCGAAGTGTCGTGATATCGCGACGTCGCGATATCGCGACAAACTTCGCATTTGCGCCTGGGCAGAATTTAACCAATCAAAGGCAAACATTAACCAATCAAAGGTAGACATTAAACCAATCAAAGGCAGACATTAAACCAATCAAAGGCAGAATTTAACCATTCAAAAGCAAACATTAAAACCATTAAAGCAGACATTAAAAGAGTGGCAGTCGAAGATAGTCAATTATTGCCGCCTGCTGTGCATGCGTGCGTAGGTGGGCAGATTGGCAGTTAGAGGACTGTCACAAAGGCAGTCATGTAAGCCCAAGTCAAGGAGGAGTCTCCTCCCTCTTGGGAAGGCATGGCCGCCACGTGGCATCCCTGCGTGCCCTTCCAAAGAGACCCCATGGGTCTATAAAATGGTGGACTTTCCCACCCAAAAGAGGACAAGTTGGTAGACATTTTCAAGCAACGAAGTGCTGCCAAATTAAACACCCGATTGCATTCTTTTCGATTCATCTCTTCTACACCCGTAATCTCTTTCGCAAGAGAGGTTATTGGGTGGCTTTTAGAAGCGTGGATCCGGACCTAAACCCGACATTTTACCACAGTTGATCCATCAATTCGATGACACCACATTCTCTGAGATTTTGAGCCCATCCCTAGTGGATTGGCGTCAAAGTCAAGTTCTAACGGGGGCGGCCCGCTTGGGCACCCCACACTTTTTGTTAGTTGCATGATTAATTTATTCTGTCATTGCATGTTTATCCTGCATTACGCTTTAGGTTGTTTAAATAGTTCACGCTTTACGTTCAAATATATTTTGCATTATGTTTTACGTCTAATCTAGATTTTAGAAGACATTTGGAATGCAGATCGGCTGGCTGTTTAAATAGTTCACACTTTATGTTCGAATATATCCTACATTACATTTTAATTTGGATTATAGAAGCCGCCTATCAAATATTATCAAGTTTTTGTAGATTTTTGGTTCTTCACTAACTTGTAGGTAACAGTGAGCAGATTCACCGACTGTTTTGCTGGCAGCAGCCTTTTGGTGATGTTTTCGGGTCTTTTGCATGCATTTCTTATTGATTTCTAAAGTCAAACGTTCTATCCTTTTGTTACAGGTGCTACTAACGCCTTTGTGTTTCTTTGATCGCAGGAGAAGCAGCAAGCAAGGATTCATCATCGTAAGCGGCGGCAACACTTTGGCCCGCCCATTTTAAATGTGGGCATGCGGAAAGAAGATTACTAATCATGATTGTAACTAAAACATGCTAACACTCCTAGCCCCTAAAAAGGGAGGAAGTGGATTGTAACCGAGTTTGGAATTAATATAAAAGGGTTGTGCTCCTGCTTTCTCTTTATATTTTGTCTCGATTTGATTACGTTCTTCCTATTTCATGCATCGAGTTAGTTTTGTTTTCATTGCATCTTAGTATTTCTTTCTTCCGGAATCTCATGCTTTCACTTGTCTCAAGTGTGGTTTATCCTAGAAGGCTTTGGATGTGAAAGGTATAAAATATCCATTCTACTTGAGGCATATATGACACCAATTTGACTATTGCAAGAGCAATGGTACTAAGAAATTTTTAAAGTTGTTGGTGGCAAAAAGTTATACATTATCAAAATGATGGTATGATTATGCCCTATGAAGGTCGTATTGACTATGTTAATGATTGTATTAATGATGGCATTGGTGTTAATAATGTAAGATATTCCTATGAAGGATATATTGATTATGACATTAACTATATTAGTGATGGTATTGATGTTGTCAATATAAGACTTGTATTCTAAAAGTATCATTTATTCATCTATTTATGAGTAGGTCTTTATTGTCTGTTATTAAATGTATTGTAAATATAGAATGGTTGAATTTTGCATGTATAGCCTCAAGAGTTGGATTATAGATGTTAAAACAGAACAAGTGTATTTTGATAGTGGAAGTAACCTCGATGAATGTTTGTATAAAATACTATTATATTTGCATACATGCATAAGAAACCATAGTGGCATGTAAGGGAAAATGGGATGATTATTTATCCACTTTGTACACTACGATGGGAAAGGAAAATAAGAAGGAACTTGTATATTGTATTTTGATTACTAGTGCATTTATACTTTTCTAATAAGGTGATACTCTTAAGGATAAGCAATGATATGATGGTTTATTGTAACATGAAATTGATTTTTGGGTTCCATATCTATCACCACTAACACAAATGAGTTATTTAAAATCCATTCATGGAAGAGTGTCATCACAAGGAACCAACTTTTAGAAACAAAACTAAATATCCTTGCTAGAACCCTAAAGTGCAAAAGAAGTCTAACTTATAAATTAAACCTTTGATGCACTAAGGAAGGGAACAATTATCATTTATATAGAGTTATTAGATTATTGGGTGTTATAAAACCCATATGGAATATCACATAACCTTATGGAGTTTCTTAATAAACTTTTATCATTTAGTCTTATACAATAAAATAATATAACCTTGAGGAAGGTGTAATGACCATCCCTGCATGACTATTAATTTAATTTATGTACGAATAAATTGATGAGATATACCTTACTTTTTGCTCCTAGAATGTGATATTACTAATTATTTTTGTGATTGCAGGACCAGGAACACTTCTTCAACGAGCTAATAAATATTAACCATAAGAGGTAAAATGGGAAATGATGACGGTATGTATTTTCATCACAGTGGGGTTTTTGTTTTAATATGGGAAGAATAGCCGTAGAAACTAAATACTCACCAATGACTCATGGTTACATGGAAGCCCAAGTGGATACATCCAATTAGCTGCATATCTCTTATCATTAAATAAATGAATGTATGTGTGTGTGATTGTATTTTATTGAATTTACTTTACTAGTATTATGAAAATAAATTAATCAACATAAAATATATATATATATATATATATATATATATATATATATATATATAAATAATTATTAATAAATAAAATAAATCTTAATTAACAATATTTTTTGTGTATGGTCTTAATTATTTTTAATTCTAAAATGGGGAAAAATATTATTTCCTTTTAAAAAGGGAAAGACCACCTGATAGAATAAGCCTTTGCTCAAGGTGGTCGATGGCATGGAAACACGTGTTTCTAAAAGACACATCTTTTATCCTTTAAAATGCCTTTGATACCAATAAAATGGAAACATTTTTGGGTAAGAAATATAGTGCAAAAGTTGGCATAGCTTCTAGTTAAAAATTAAGGTTGGCCATTTGCAACTATGAAATCTACTTTGTTTATCTATGTATGTTTTGGAATTTATGAAATGACAAGTTGAATTTTAATCTTTTAATTTATATAATAGCAATAACTAGGTAAATGCTAGCCCATCCTAATTATGGTTATGAATTTTGTGTATTTTCTCCTTGAAGACTAAATCTAGACCCTTCCAATTATAGTTATGAATTGTGTGCATTTTTTCTCTAAACACTAATTTTAGCCCTTTCAAATTATGTAAGTGAATTGCATGTTTTTTTTCTCTTTGAAGACTAATGCTAGCTCATTCGGTTTGTCTAATTGAATTAGTATAGCCTCTGTAAGAGGTCCTATTTTCAAAATAAATATGTCTTTAGTTAGATTTTGTTTACCCATATACTCCTTTTCACATGGCTATGGTGCCAATGAGATGGCCCGGTTGATGGCCAATACAATATTTTACTCTTTAAACCAGTAGTTGAGCTATATTAGTGTAACTACCTATGAATTGCAATTCCACATATAGTGAAATTGTAAAGCCACCGACTAATGTTATTGCAATCTAACATGGAGTACATAGTTAATAACCTAATAAAATATTTGTGCATCTCATGTGCTATAAAATGGATCTATCGAAGATATTTTAGATAGTTAATGCTTTACAATATCTAGATGGTTATTGTTTTGTTAAGGTAAAATCATACACCCTTTCATTTCAATTATTGCACATGTATTTAATAATTTAATTTTCCTATTGATTGCATAAATCTTATAATTAGGGTTATGCGTAAGGGGTTGGCCCTAAAATTTATTTATAAAAATTTGGCGAATTAGTTTCGAAATCCAGGTGAATAGTGTCAAAACACATGTAAAAGGTTCACTATTATTAGGGGCAATGTTGGAAATTTAAACTTAAAATGGTCAAATTATTATAAAATTGGGGTGAATCAACCCCAAAAAAATTTGCACCTAGATATTTTTGGCTAATGGACCCTGGTCAAGGGTCCCAAATATTAGCCAGTTCCAAATTTTAGCTAATTTAGCGATAAATAACTTCTATGCGTAACCCTACTTATAATATAATGCATACGCCTAAAAATTATTTTCAAATGAACAAATAATTAGTTAGTTACATTTAAACAAAATATGCATCCACATTTGAGCCATTCTGATCATGACCCAATATAAGTATTTTGTTTTGCTAGAAAGACTAAAGATATCCAATCATAATAGTAAATGGAGGTCAGTGCTACCTTCATTGATTTAAAAAACATAATTACTTTTTAAAAGAGTTTATTTTTCAATTATCATATGCTGAATATTAATTATATTTGGTTGTTTATATTATTTAGAGAATTTCTTCTCTATCGAAGATATGCACCCTTTATGCATCATTTAGTAAATATTTTTTTTTTATTTAATTTAAAGCTTAATGTTTTCTTTATAAAATATAAATGTACTTTTCAAAAATAATAATATAATATATTTGAAACCAGGCATTGAACAACTAAGTGAATATGAAAAGTAAAAATTTATTCAAGAACAATTACCTTTAAGTATATTAGTGATTAGAGAGTTCTTGATTATATTTTACTATAAAATAAGGATTGCTTCTTGTTTCGTGTGTGGAGTCACCAACATTAACTACAATTAAACCAAATTACCATAGGGAGGAACATGACCTTGAAAGAATTGTATTATTGGTACGAAGAAATATATGCTAAGTCTTAAACTGCATTGTATTCAAAATCCGCTATTGGTGATGTTTGAAGACTTTATATAAGCTTTGCACTTCATATTAATATATGATTTACTTCATATTTTACATGATAAAGACACCTAAGAATTATAATTTTCAATTGTAGGAATGTTTGAAGGATATTCCTCCATATTTTAATAACCCTATTTTGTAGAAACTATTATTTATTTTTAGTTTAATGGTCTGATGATTTAATTAAGGATTCTTCTTTTGAGGTGTACTATAAAGTTTGACTTAACCTATTGTGAGCATTTCTTAGTGTAAATTTTGATTAAAACTATTATGTTTATTATATTATTTTAAAATATGAATAAACATTATGGTTCATTTATGTTAATGATGATTATAGGTTTAATATTTAAATTAATATGGATAAATATTATGGTTCTTTTATGTTTGAATCCTTCTTTGATATTATTTCTAATATGTTCAGGCCTATTGCTCTCTGTAATGTTGTGTATAAGATCATCATAAAAATTATTGTTGAGAGGTTGAAGATATGGTTGAGCAAAATCATCTCTGAGGAGCAAGGTGGGTTTGTTGCTAGCCGAAAAATCATGGATGGGGTTGTTATTGCTACAGAATCTATTCACTCAGGATTAATGAGGACATGTGATTAATGAGGACAAGTCCTTTATTTTCTTCTTCAATACCCCCCATCTTATTCAAGCCAGGATTGCTCGCATTCTAAGATTTCAGGTCGAGACTTCCCCTTTCATTTATCTTGGGATTCTGATTTCATCTCATCCTCTGCCTAGATCTTCTTGGCATTCTATACTTGATAAGTTTAGAAGGAAGGTAAATCACTGGACTGTCAGATGGCTATCCTCTGCAGGTAGAGTATTGCTTTTAAAATCTGTTATTCAAGCTTTACCCATTTATAGATGTTTTGTGCAAACAACTCCTCGTTTCATCAAGGACATGGATGCTTTGTCAAGACAGTTTTTGTGGTCTGGAAAACTTGATCAATCTAAATGGAGTTTGGTTAGATGGGATTCCATTTGTAGGCCAGTTCAAGAGGGAGGCCTTGGGTTGCGACAGGCAACTCTTTCAGGGCAGGATTTGGCTGCAAAACTTTATTAGAGATGGTGTACCTCTCAAGATCATATTTGGGCTAAAATATTATCTTATAAATACTTAAGAGGTATTTCTGAGGTAGATATCCCTAGAGCCAGTTTGGTTGGGAAAGGTTCTGTTATCTGGGACACTCTGAAAAGAGGAGCTAATTTAATTAAGTAGGGTTTGTTCTAGATTTGCAATCGGGGATCAGATGTTCTTTTTTGGGAGGATTCTTGGGATGGCCACCCTCCTATCTTGACTCAATATCCCAGGTAACATTCCCTAAGAATTTTTTTCTTGGAAGCGGGCTGGTCTCATGTGGAGGAATTTAAAAAAATTCAGTATTTTGGAAATATGGAGATGTATAGATGGAAATATCCGTAGGAATTGCCCCAAGGGGGATTGGTCGAGGATAGAGATGTGCTTGCTCTTATTCTTGCAGGGAGGTACTATTCTTCATTGAGGGATAAAGACATTCTAGCTTGGAACCCTAATCCCAAGGGAACCTACTCTGTAGCCTATGGTTATCAAGTTCTTGATAAGCAAAAGTTCGGGAGTCTCCCTATCACATGGTGGAAAAAGGTGTGGAATAGATTTGCTTGGCCGAAATGTAACTTTTTTCTCTGGTTGGTAGATTGTAATAAATGCCTCACTTGGGATATCTTGAGGAAGAGGGGATTTTAGGGTCCCTCTTTATGTGTCCTTTGTGGTAAGAATGAGGATGACTCTTCTCATTTATTTTTACAATGCTCCCTTGCTAGAGACATTTGAAACTATTGGTGGAGTGCCTGGAACCATCCTTGTTTTCATGTGCTCTCCCTGGTGGAGTTTTGGAGTAGTCTAGGTAGACCTCTAGCCAAGGCCCCCTTCCTCCAAGTGGCTTGGAATTTGGGCCCTTCCTACATCATCTGGAAGATTTGGCTTGAACAAAACCGTCGCATTTTTGAGGGAAGTCATTTGGTTGTTCAACAGATCTGGAAAAGGATCCTGTGTATGGTTCAAGAAACTATCCATAGTAAATGTGAGTGGACCGCCATTTGGACTCTAGGGAGGAGAAGGTACGATAGGCCCTTTGTTTTTTTGGGGTTGGTGTGAATTCTTCTAGCCCTAGTAGAATTCCTCAACTTAGCAAGAAGGTTAGGAGAGAGGGTAGATGGAGACTGCCTCCTAGAGGAGTTTTAAAAATTAATACTGATGGGTCGTCCAGGGGAAATCCTGGACATGCTGGAATTGGTGGTGTTGGGAGAGATTCTGCTGGCATGGTCAATTTTTTCTTTTCCATTTATAAAGGTGTTCACTCCAACAATCTTATGGAAGCTCTGGCGATACTTGAGGCCTTCCAAAGGGGGTTTTCTCTTTGCTGGCACAGGATTCTTTGCGAGTCTGACTCTCAAATTTTGGTTAATATTTTAAACAACAAAAAAGTGGAGGATGTTAATTGGCAGTTGGCCTTTGTGACCATTCAGATTCTCAGAATGAGTGAAGAGTTCAAATTTATGTCCTTTGTGCACATTCCAAGGGAATGGAATGGGGTTGCTGATTACCTGGCAAAAAGGGCTTCTAAGCTATTGGATACTCAGAGTATTGATAACTAGGAGAGTCTCCCATCTGGGGATTCTCAACACCTACGAGAGTTGATCCATAAGGATGTTCAAACTTAATGTGGTTTGTTTTTTTTGGTTTTCTTTGGGAGTTGACCTTGTCTGGTGATTTAGCCTGTCTTGTTGCTTATTTGAGTCCTGGTTGGGGGCTCAGTTGTACTTTGTAATCCAGAATTTTTATCAATAAATTTTTACCCCTTTATTTAAAAAAAAAAAAAAAATATTATATGAATTCTAAAAAAATAAGAAAACCATAATATTATTAAAACTAGAAATTTAACCTATTAGAGTAGAAACCTTACTCTAAAAAAAAGAGGTTTTTGGTTAAACTTGAAAATAAACTTATGGTTGGATTATAGGAAGGTGAAAAACCATATCATAATACCCAATGTTGGTTGGTTACAAGAAGGTAACCACTATGAATCGAGAACAATCACTTTCTAACAAGACATGATAGGATGAGTAGGTAATGAGGGGTATTATAGGACATATCCTCTAGGTCATTGTGCAAGTGGTATGGATCAATTTATGAGTAGGAGTAACCTAGCATTATAAAAGGAGCTAGATTAATCAATGATAGTTGGTATGGTATAACTTATCATTATTCATAACATGGCAAGTGTGATCCGGTCTAGAGCTAGAGAAATGGCATGGCCTTAGTTGACTCCAAAGTAGTGGACAATCAACTAAAAACTAGGCATATACGCTAAACACCCTTACATGTTAAATTTGGAATATGTGATCATAATTAAGATTAGGTTCCACATGTTAAAATAGGATAATTATGCATCCATCCACTAGGTGTTCTGGTCCCTAGAGGATAACCCCAAGCCATGTATTTGTGCTCTCATAGCAAAACCAGAGGATGAGAAGATAGATCCACTAAATGGCACCATCTACAAGATTTGGCCAATCTTATCCACTTGGGAGGCCATATGCAATGATCATAATTCCTAAAAGTGGTATTCTATACCTTGTACTGATTAAACATTGGGTGACCATTAAATTTTACCTAACTAAAATTTTTTACTTTGGGTCAAGTCTAGTTAGTGAAACCAGAGAATTTTTTTCCTTAATGAACCAGTGAGCTAGACTAGGTTGTACAACTGATGAGTCAGATCCAGGTTGTTACACTTGGTATTATATCCTAGGACATAGGATGTAAAGCTTCCATAGGAAAAACATAATCTAAAATGTCAAACCTAACATAGCTCTTGCCAAGGTTAGGAAGTGATGGAGGACCTTATATCTATAGTCAATTCATTTCAAGGGAGTTGGAGCAATTAATGTCTATGATTAAGTTATTAGTACAAAGGATAGACTTGCAATAAAATATGATAGATCTAAAGGTAAAAGAAACAAGTAAAATCAAGGAATAATACGAAATTTCAAGAGGATAAACATAAAGCCTAATAGAAATAAGGTAATAAAATCAAATATTTTGGGTAAGAAGAACTATACAGAGGGGATTTTGGAAGAGAGTGGTTTGGAACCTATAAGCACTAATGAATATAAGAAGGAAAAATCATGAGCATAAAATATGGGTTGTTATATATGTGGAGGGCCAAATTTTTCTAACAAATTCCCTTAAAAAATCAATCAAAAGGAAGAATCTAAAGAAAAATCCTATGGAACTTGTGCAATATATAAGGCTTAAAGCTGAGAAGGGGAAGCCACTCCACAACTTTGAGAGGTAAAGTGTAATTTTTATTGACATTGGTACAATAAATAGTTTTATTAGCATAATCAAGGATATACCAGAAAGGTTTGGATTTTTGGAAAATAAGTGGAAAGTAGAATATGGGTTAGGATAAACCTATATTGTTAATAAGTGTCTATTTGACCCCCACATTACCTTACGTCAAGGAAATACCAATTGGTACATGTATATAACTCTTTTGCATACCTTTAATATTATTATTAGAATGGAATGGCTAAGAGCTCATAAATACCTTCTTAGATTTGAAGAAATATGGATAGAGTTCACTGATGAATCCAATCAATAAATCAAGGTCCATTGTGATCGTAACTCTTTTATACCATATTTGTTATATGCATTGCAAGTAAGAAAGAGAATTAAAAGAGGTCGAATAATATATGTGGTCAAAATGAATAAAAGGGAAGAGGTTAAAGTAAGTTTTGATCATTTTCAAAAATATCCTGTACTAAATGAATATAGGGATGTATTCCCTAAATATTTGCTAGGTCTTTTGCCTCAATGAGAATTTGATTTCTCCATAGAAATTTTACCTAGGATTGCACTAGTCACCATATCACCTTACTAGATGACTCCTATAGAGTTGCAAGAGCTAAAAACACAACTTCAAGACTTATTGGAAGATAGACTAATTAAATCTAGTGTGTCACCATGGGGTACTCATGTTTTATATGTGGAAAATAAGGATGGGTCCTTGATCTCAGATCAGGTTATCAACATACTCTATCTCAGTAGTTGATAATGCAAAAATTGATTGCTTCTTTGATGACCATAAAACTACACCTGATCCAAGATGGAATGCATAACCGAAAGTGCTCTTCCTATCATCTATACTACTAGTCCAATCCCTATCTATGTAGTCAACAAGCTCAAGCTGGTCTTTTATTGCATAAAAATTTCATGGTTATGGTCTCATTGACATGAGGCAAAATCCTTTTTCCTACCTATAAGTGAGGGTTCTTCGGTGTTTCCATAAATTTGTTGATCATACTCACTGCAAACATTAGGTCTGGTCTGGTTGTTGTGAAGTACATGAGACTTCCAACTAACATTTTGTAGAAAGTTGGATCAATATTGCTAATGCAATTGTTCTTGCTCAATTTCAAGCATGTGGCAACCAACGTGATCATTGGTTTACTATCCTCCATTTTGAACCTCTTCAAGACATCTACTACATGCTTGCATTGAGAGATAAATATACCATCAACATATTGGTTAATTTCAATGCCAAGAAAATACTTTATCATGCCCAAGTTTGTCATCTTGAACTCCTTCTACATGGCATGTCTAAACTACTCAAACAACATATTGTTATTGCCAGTATATATCATATCATCTACATACAAGCAGATTATTATCATCTCCCCCTCTGTATTTATCTTCATGTAGAGAGTGTGCTCATATGGGCATTTGATGAATCCATTTTTTTTGAAAGTATGTATTAATGTAGCTATACCAAGTCCTAGGTGCTTGCTTCAACCCATACAAGGCTTTCTTAAGTTTCAAGATCTTGCCTTCTAGCCCTTCCAGCTCATAGTCGAGTGGATGGTCTATGTAGACCTTTTCTTCCAACACTCCATTGAGGAAGGCAGACTTGAAATCCATCTAGTAAATATTCCAACATTTTTGGGTTGCTAATACCAGAATCATTCTGACTATGTCAAGTCTTGCTACAAGTGCATATACCTCATGATAGTCAGTCCCTGACTTCTGCTTGTAATCTTTTGCAACCAGTCTAGCCTTATGCTTGCCAACATCACCTTGGGCATAAAACTTAGTTTTATGTATCCATTTTACTCCAATGGTCTTCTTGCCTACTAGAAGATCTATTAACTACCAAGTCTAATTTTTCTCTATGGCTTTTATCTCATCATCCATAGCTTTCACCCATTTTTTATTCTTAATTACATCTTCAAATGAAATTGGATCACACTTAGAAATTAAAGCAAAAATTGAATGTTCTACTTTGTCAATTTCATTTCTAGTTACCTCATATATATCTTGCAAGCTCCTTATCTTTGATGGTGTCTTCAAGTTGGAGATTTTACTTGCAAGTGGAGGTGACCGTGATGATGAGGCAATATTACTTCTTGCACTAGTATTGTTGCTTGAAGCTATAGGCAGATGCACTCTATTTTCGTCCATGTCCTAAGACACAATAATTACTGGCTCTTGTTGACCAATATTTGATTTCCTATTCTAAGCTTCATATTCCATGAACTTCACGTATCGACTTATGGTCAACTTCTTTGTTATAGAGTTATATAACGTGTAAGCCTTTGATTCTTCACTATAACTAGTGAAAATGCATTTCTCTACTTTGTCATCTAGTTTCTTTCTCTCCTCATCTAGGATATGTGCATATGCTATGCAACCAAAAAATTTTAAATGAGCAACACTCGGCTTTTGGTTGCTCCATGCCTCCTAAGAAATTTTATCCTTCACACTCTTCATGGGATACCTATTCAGCAGATAAACTGCACAAGTTACAGCTTCTGCATAGAACTCATGTGGTAAACCTTTCAACACAGATACTATATATATTGCTCAAGATTGAAAATACATCCACATACATGAACTGGAAATACATCCACAGATAACTACAACTTAGAAATATATAGGTTACATTCACATAGGTGTTTCTGAAGGCTACGACTTCAACTCCTGGCTTTGCTCCACACTTCTGCTACACTATTTTGATCAGCTCTCGTCTTCTCTACTATATTGATGATACCAGTTGTTCATATATTTATAACTGGGGACAGAGAGAAAAGCTTACCAATTTTCTGACACGCATTGAGTTCAAAAGTAGGGCTTTTATCTAGTCGTCGAACAACTGCAACTGCCCGATAATAACTATAAATACTTTAAAATAGGACGATCAAATTTAAAAGATAAGATTCATTAGAGATCTATCACATATGAAATCTGATTTAATTTTTAACCTCTCTCAGCATCTCCATTATCATTGTAGTAAACAGATGTAAATTCTAAGTTCAAATTAAAACTGCGAAGGGAAAATTCCTGGAAAACAAATACTTTTACATTTAAGATTTACAAGTATCTAAATTTTTTCATTACCCCTATAAATTGCGGAGCGTATGGAGAATCATATACTAACCATTGGAAAATTCATGATCCATTGTTTTAGTCTCTGGCTCCCATGATTTTCATCTATGCATCTCGATATATGAGAAACAGTTATATTTTCCGTTAAGCCTGTGATATGACATGTGTTAAAAAAACCATAATTCTTTGTGCACCTTAAATTGATTAGATTAGTCTTCGCTAGGTACCATTAATGTAGAAAGAAGTTTATTGCACATACTTTTGCCCGACCTATGGCCATGGTGATAATCGAGGACAAAACGTGAATAACCGCCAATACGAAAACGAAGATTTGTAGCTGGTTAAGACCATGTTGGGAGATAAACGGGACTTTCCCCTATAAAAGACTAGCAATATATCAATAAAATTCTGCAACTTGGAGACAAAACCAAGGGAGAACAAAGCTAGCAATCTGGTTCGCGTGCCTATGTCTGTTATGTTATTTGTGTGCTCAAGCCTTACATGCTTGCCACAGTAACCAGTTTCAGTCACATTTTCTGCCAGGATACGTCCCAATCGAATTTCTATGGGACCTCCTCGTAACGTTAGCTTTCGATGGTGCCCTAGTAATGAGAACTTTATTGAATCGTCATCATCTGTAGAGGCCTCCTCCTTAGACCAAGGAAGTAACGAGTCTCCTAACCTTTCAGATATACAGATCTCTGAAACTGGCTTCTGCCCAGCGGTCAGTAGAAGAATCCCAGAAGCATGAGTTCTGTATTCGCATTAAAATAAATTAGCCAAAAGAGAACAGAGAAATATCTTTGCGAGCTACGAAAGAACCCACCCACAGTCTAAAATTGTGGATTACCTGCCTTGACCTTTTTGAGTGCTTCACTCAGGAATTTATTGCTCCTTTTTTTGAGCCACTGCAAGTCAAATAGAAGACAGTTTACAAATCACGGTAAGGTCTTTAAAACATTTCCAAATATTATTTTTAACAGAGTCGTATACAGCAGCCTTACATGCTAATTTGAAGACGAATTGTGTTGGACTTACCTTTCCGACGATGTTTATGGCTTCTTAATATCGAAATAACTACAAAGGCCAAGCAATAGCAAAAAGTCCATGTGGGCGTCTGTTCTAAGGACCGAGAATCTCCATCGCTACCTCCTCCTCCTCCCATGTCTCTCTAATTGTGGCGGAGAACACAAAATTACTAGGAAAAATACAAAAGAATGGTCCATGAAGAAGAAAAAGTCAATTATAGCTCATTGATACATACACATCGTATCCTAATTTGAATTATCACATCCTATCCTAATTTGAATCTAAGACAATATAGTAGTTAAAAGTTTAAATTTTTTAATAATTTTAAAATAATTTATCTAATTTTAAAAATAATAAAACATAATAATTTCAACTTTAAACTCTCTTTCAAATTGAACAATCGTTTTATTAAATATCTTTCTTCTAATTAAACATCTTCCTTTAAATTAGGAGCACAAATACAATGCACGGAAGGGATTTTAAGTCTAGATTCCTGACCCCACGCGTTTCAGATTTATTAAATATCTTCCTTTAATTAAACATCTTCCAGCACAAATTCAATGCACGGAAGGGATTTTAAGTCTAGATTCCTGACCCCACGCGTTTCAGATTTAATAATTGAAATGTATCCCATTATTTCACCTTCAATTCACCTTGAGAAGCAAATTTCAACACACGTGATTTGATTTACATGACTGTAGCAGCAAATTCTTCCATCAAATCTGTGCTTACTAAGGACTTTATCTCCGCGGGCAGGGCTTCGTCTAAAACGTGATGGAGACTTAAGGAAGAAAAACCTGTACATGTTACATCCTTTGAGCGTTTGTTAATTAATTGTTTAATTTAATTTATTAATAATTTTAATTAAAATTTTATCTACTTTTTAATGATCAACACATAAATAAAAATTATAAATAAAATCTACAATGTAATTATTTTTACAAAGCTCAACATTTATACATTTCTCTTTAAAACAAGTAAAGGTTTCATGAATAATTATCTTATGATTATATGTTTAATATGAATAAAGTAAAATATGGAAAGATGCCATCTAAAAACCTTTAGAAGTATTTTAAGATTTATAATATTATATGTTTGAAAGTTAATATAATGATAAGTTAAAACTAATAATAAGAATTTATATTGGTATATAATATATAATTAGTTTTCTAATAAAATTTTAAAATAAATGTTCAAATCTAACCAATAAATAAATAATATTATATTTAAATTAATAAAATTTTAGATAAATATTAAGAATTTAATTATCCTTTGAAAAGAAGGAAAATTAATCTGATTAAAGATTAGATTATTTTAGTAAAATATTTTTTCAATTTTATTATTTTTCATTATACAAAGACCTTTTTTTATTAATACCACCTTAAATATCATTAGACTTCTTCATGGATTAACTATTTACAAAGGAAAACACCTATCTATACCTAAGAATCATTTAACGAGATATGTTAATTATTCACTCAAAAGGTATAGGTTGGTGGATGATTGCTTCTCTGTGGATTGCCCCAATTTGATTTTGTTGACATTTTTGCCACACTTAAAAATAAATTTTTAAATTTATCCAAGTATGAAATACATCCACTGGTGAAAGTAAAATTGGATGAAATGATCTTTAGATATTTCATTGTGATATATATTTTCTCAAGCTTTCCAACGATATATTACAATAGACAATTAGGTGAATGGATCAAAAGTTATGGCTCTAGGAAGTTTTACCACAGAAAATCATTTTGGAGAAGCAAATGCAATTACAAAGTCAAAGAAGTCAAAGGTTGATTCGCTAGGGAGAAAGTGGGAAAATTTCCGAAAATGGAAAGTCACCGAAAATGGAAAGTTTTTGAAAACGGAAAGTCGTTGAAAATGGAAATTTTTCGAAAAGGGAAAGTTGCCGAAAATGGAAAGTTTTCGAAAAGGAAAATTCGTCGAAAATGGAAAGTTTTTGAAAAGGGAAATTCGTCGAAAATGAAAAGTTTCAAAAAAAAGAAAGTTACTAAAAATGGAAAATTTCCAAAAATAAAAAAATTTACGAAAAAGGTATTTCGCCCCTCGAAAATGCCTTTTCGCCCACTGAAATGCCCTTTTCGGCTCGAAAATATAAATTTTCTAAAAATAGAGAGTTTCAAAAAATATAAACTTTCTTAAAATAGAAATTTGTCAAAAATAGAAACTTTTCAAAAATAGAAAATTTCCAAAAATGGAAAATTGATGAAATTTAATTATTGGGGCACCGAAAGTGATATTTCTAGAATCCCGGTTGAAGAGATGCCAGTATTAAATGCTCTTGTTCATTTCCAAGGCATCGACTATGGATTCCATTTCTTGTCAAAATGGAGTTAATTTTCTAGGGCACGAGGTGACAACGCATCAACCAAAATTTAATGCTAAAGATCCTGATTTTTATATGCTATTGCGGTGATTTCAACATGCCGAATTTTGGAGCAATTTCCACCATCCATTTTTGTTGATTTTCTAGGCGCACTCCATGAAAAAAGGATCACTGTTTCTTGAAGAATGTTATGATTCGAGTATCGTTGTTACCAAGGAGAAAATCACTCTTGATGGTCTTTGATTTACCAACATTTTGTTTTTGTATGCATTTAATGAAAGAGGCACAATCCTCTATAAATACTATGTATTTTGATGTAATAAGGAGACATTCTGTGAGAAAACTTTTTAAGTTCTCTACATAAATAGAAGAGACTTGGCTTCTGAAGTTTGGAAAGCATTTTCATGTGTGTGATTTCCTTCTATTTTTAAGCATTTCTATTTATGCTCATGTTCCTATTGTTAAGTTTAAAATTATGCTTCTGAATTTAAAACATTGTTGGTGAGTGAGTGAGTTCTGGAATGTGATTTGGGGGTTGTCTCTGCAAGTTTGTGAGTGAAATTTTGTTGTTTTCCTTCAGTTACATGCTACTATAAAACTAGGTAGAATTCTTACTGCTAGTCCGCCCCAAGTCATACACTTCAGCCTGTGGCCATATTTTCCATTTCTTTCCATCATTTCCAATTTCTTTCTTACAACTCTAGTCTTAAAATTGTGTAGGATTAGTAAGGGAGCCAGCCCTCTCTAGAGATTGGCATGAAGGACATTTTTTTCCTTCGGCATTTCAATGTTAGTCGGGTCTAGGGCACACAAGTGATAATATTTTGTATTTAGGCCGATTCATGACCAATATTTTTTGGTACGCCTAATGGGACACACGATTTCTGTATTGATAGTCCCCATATTTTAAAGGAGCCCAAGTTTGGTGAATCTCTAGCTTGGTTTTATCTGGTAAAATCACCTGGTGACTCTGTTAAGCTAAAGATCCATATCTCATGATCGATGGATGTCTTTTTTACTAAAAGAAGACACCCTAGAGGAATCAAGATTTGGTGAGTAGCCTTGACCTCACAAGCAAAGAAATAATGTTCACCTAGCGACTCTAACTCAACGACAATGACCGTGATATCTGAAGACCACTACTATAATGGTACAGGTATGCTATCCTAGCTGGGATGATCTTGGCCCTCTCAATA
Source organism: Wollemia nobilis (assembly GCA_028583015.1). NCBI lineage: Eukaryota > Viridiplantae > Streptophyta > Pinopsida > Araucariales > Araucariaceae > Wollemia > Wollemia nobilis. The sequence goes on from JAQPPZ010016475.1 coordinate 1,507,617, forward strand.
TCCAAAGTCAACATGATATTCCCAAAAATATCCTGAAGACCCTAACAAAATACAATGGCACTGAGGGAATGGCCCGAGAGCACCTCGAAGATGTCGCTGCTCTAGCGACCCTCCATGGCATAGCCCACAAATATGTCATAATTAGACTTCTGGTCTTATCTCTAGAAGGAAGGGCACTACAGTGGTACAAAATGCTTGGACGTAAGAGAATATGCTCATGGATAGACCTAGTAGGAGCACTAGTTGAAACATTTGATGGCTCTCAAGACCCCTTTCAACTCTTGATGCACCTCTCCACCATCACGAGAGCACCTCAAGAGCATCACATACTTCAATGTCTGATTTTGGAGAAGTTGGAGGAGAATTCCAAAGAAGATCCAACCGACACCCGCACAGGCCCACCTCTACTATATTCAGGCTTTCCACCCAGACATAAGCCCCCTCCTACTCCAATCTAGAGAAAAAATATTTCCTCAAATATTTCAGGAAGCAATACAAGCAGAGCAACTCTTGCTCCAATTAGGAAAAATATAGTGGAGAGAACCTGCTTTCCCATCACTTCTTCGACAATTGTTGCTCCTATCTGTCTTGCGTAGTATTCACAATGGCAGACCCCTCAAACTGTGCAGACCTGAAATGCAATTGTGTGGAACACAAGAGGTGAATCTCATCCAAGACCAACAAAGGGAGTATGTAAGCACTGCTCTAGGAGTGAACAATATGGTTTCTTGCAATTTCTATCAAGAGTTTGATCAAGGAGCGTAACATGCTCAAGAGGCTAATTTTGAGAGTGAATAATGCACAATTTTGCACCCTTTTTGTGTTCCAATAAGCATGCCTCACTAGGAGGATGGTCTTGAGGAGATCCTGACAGTAGGGCTATCACCAAAAATATCCTACTATTACATCAAGGATTCAGAGGAGCATGTACCCAAGATCCTGCAGCTAGTAGACTCTCAAAAGCGAAAGCATTTTTTCCAGCCATCACTGCAATCGGTACTCAAAAAAGGCTCTGATGTGGTAAATATTTTTGCCACATTATTTATTAATTGTATGAGTGTTGGTATGCATGATAACCTGCCACATTGTAGCTAGCTTACAACCTGGCAAACTTTAGGAAGAGGACAACCAAACTTCAAATATTGTCTGAAGTACAATAATATTTGGTCCGAACACTACAAATTCATAGGATAAGCATTCAAAGCTAGGTTTATGGTGGCGGTATGCCAATCATGTCATAAATTTTTGTGTAAATATTGTAAATAGGTCGACTAAGAAAGAAAGTGTTGAGGGCACTAAAATGGTGTGATATGATTTAAAGAAAAATCTACGTCATTGGATCAAATGGTGTCAGAGCCTGCAGGTATGCATTTTCTCTTCCGTTGATCATGAGCATTTGGTGATCGTTTCCCTTCATTTTTTAGTACCTCGCTTTCATTCACTTTACCCACCACTTATGTTCCCCTCCCCATTTCAGTCATTAGTCACCAATGTTCCTTCCTCCATTTCTATTTCCTCCATTCATCCATCTTCCAGTTGGTTTGCCTCTGCCCTAACCTATTTTCTATTCTACTAGCATTTGCCTCATCATCCCATCTTCGCTATAAGTACACCAACTCTATCAAGGGTGAGCCAAACCCTTCTAGCCTCATCCATTTCTGCTCCTTCCGTTGAGTCAAACCCTTAGTAGCCTTTATTTCCTTTTTTCCCATTTTGTTTTTGAATTACAGGAGTTATTGGCGTCAAAGATCGAAGTCTTTCCAAAGCACCCTAAAACAGAGAAAATCATTCGAGCTCGACGAAGTTCCTCACATTGGGTGAAAAATACCAATAGGTGATCGGATAATATCAAGCAATGTAGGAAGAAGTTGGTGCAAGCAGTAAACAATTTGATGTAGCCGAAAGTTATGACATTGTTTCCCAATGGATAAAGGCCCTAGGATCGATTGCATCCAGACGAGCTGAATACCCCACGAGCCATCAAAAGTGTTGGCAGTTTTGCCACACTTAAAAATAAATTTTTAAATTCATTCAAGTATGAAATACATCCAATGGTGAAAGTAAAATTGGATGAAATGATCTTTAGATATTTCATTGTGATAGATATTTTCTCAAGCTTTCCAACAATATATTACAATAGACAATCGGGTGAATGATCAAAAGTTATGGCTCCGAGAAGTTTTACCACATAAAATCAATTTTGGGGCAGAAAATCAATTTCGGGGAAGCAAATGCAATTACAAAGTCAAAGAAGTCAAAGGTTGATTCGCTCGAGAGAAAGTGGGAAAATTTGCAAACAAGAAAAGTCACCGAAAATGGAAAGTTTTCGAAAAGGGAAAGTTGTCGAAAAAGGAAAGTCATCGAAAATGGAAAGTTTTTGAAAATAGAAATTTGCCAAAAATGAAAAAATTTTGAAAAGGGAAAGTAGCCGAAAATGAAAAGATTTTGAAAAGGGAAAGTTATCGAAAATGAAAAATTTCCAAAAATAGAAAAATTTTCGAAAAAGGCATTTCGCCCCCCGAAAAAGCCTTTTCACCCCTTGAAATGCCCTTTTCGGCCTTTGAAATGCCCCTTTTTGGCCCGAAAATGGAAAGTTTCCAAAAATATGAACTTTCCAAAAATAGAAATTTCTAAAAATAGAAATTTTCACAAATAGAAAGTCTTTTAAAATAGAAAGTTGCCGAAATTAGAAAGTTTTCAAAAATATAAACTTTTCAAAAATAGAAAATTTCCAAAAATGGAAAATTGATGAAATTTAATTATTGGGGCACCGTAAGTGATATTTCTAGAATCCTAGTTGAAGAGATGCCCGTATTAAATGCTCCTGATCATTTCCAAGGCACCGACTATGGATTCCATTTCTTGTCAAAATGGAGTTAATTTTCTAGGGCACAAGGTGACAATGCATCAACCAAAATTTAATGCTAAAGCTCCTTATTTTTATATGTTATTGCTGTGATTTCAATGTGCCAACTTTTGGAGCAATTTTCCACCATCCATTTTTGTTGATTTTCTAGGCGCACTCCATGAAAGAGGGATCACTGTTTCCTGAAGAATGTTATGATTCGAGTATTGCTATTACCAAGGAGGAAATCACTCTTGGTGGTATTTGATTTTCCAACATTTTTTTTGTATGCATTTAATGAAAGAGGCGCAATCCTCTATAAATATAAAGTATTTTGATGTAATAAGGAGAAGACATTCTGCGAGAAAACTTCTTAAGTTCTCTACATCAATAGAAGAGACTTGGCTTCTGAAATTTGTAAGCATTTTCATGTGTGTGTTTTCCTTCTATTTTTAAGCATTTTTATTTATGCTCATGTTCATGTTGTTAAGTTTAAAATGTTGTTTCTGAATTTAAAACATTGTTGGTGATTGAGTGATTTCTGGAATGTGATTTGGGGGGTTGTCTCTACAAGTTTGTGAGTGAAATTATGCTGCTTTCGTTATGTTACATGCGTGTATAAAACTAGGTAGAATTCTTGCTGCTAGTCCGCCCCAAGTCCTATACTTCGGCCTGTGGCCATATTTCCCATTTCTTTCTATCATTTCCAATTTCTTTCCTACAACTCTAGTGTTAAACCTATGTAGGATTTAGTAAGGGAGCCAGCCCTCTCTGGAGATTTGCATGAAGGACATCTCTTTCCTTCGGCCTTTCCATGTTGGTCGGGTCTAGGGCGCACAAGTGATAATATTTTATACTTAGGAAGATTCCTGACCAATAGATTCCTAACAATTAGGGTCATATTGACTTTGTATTTACCCAATAGGTTAGGGATTATAGAGGTTCCCTACTCAAAAAAGAAAATATTTTACTAATTCATTTAGTTTTAACTTATACCAACTAATTAAAATTCACTAACATGATAATGTGATAAAGTACTTATAATAAAAGAATTAAATTTCTTGAGTATGAGAGACCTAACCTTAAATAAATATTATAAATTATTACCAACAATAACAAGGATGCGAGAGAATAATATAACATTAAATAAAAGGATAATTTTTTCAGGGACTAAATGTATAGTCCTAATTATTTTTAATAGAAGGAAATTAGTTAGTGCTTGTATCCTATCACTAGTTCTTATAAGTATTATAGCTTTGGTTACACATCTATTCAAAAATTTTAAAGGATCAATAAAATTTTGAAAACCATATATTACATTTTACACCATTCGACCAACATGAATGATGCATTGGTTATGGGTGAGCAATTATTTCAAGCAACACAGTATTTCTTCAGATGAAAATTTTATCAATAATAGATATAATTTAGTTTTTCTTTGAAATGGTTGGTGATACATGTAATGTAGATACTCCAAAGCAATGCCAACAATTTTAATGATGACAACCCAAAGCAATGTCAATAAGTTTAATGTTGGAAATCTAGAGCAATATTGGTAAGTTTAATGATGATAATCCAAGGAAACTATTATGTCGACAATTCCTCAATGATAATATTCTTTGATAATATCATCAAAAGTGGTTGTTAGTCGGTCAACCTTTTATTCCTATTATATGGTAGCTTGTTCGTCATTCTTGATGGTGTGCTTTAACATAAAATTGTCCTGCATGACACTTCCCAATGTTGCAAGAATTTATCTCCTAGGCAATACATGCGAGGACAATATATTTGTCTACAAAGTCCAGCTTCATGATAAATATCCTATGATGGCATCAATTTTCTTTTCTTATGGAATAACTCCTCTAGGATATTTTAATGACCATTCTTACATGTCAAAAGGATTATTTATATCTTAGAATCTTCATGGTTTAGTACCCCATCTACACCCATCTAATCCACCTATTTTAGACTTTGGTCATTTCCTCATGTGTGTTCTACCTAAAAACTTGCACTTAAAGTCCTCCAATGTATGTTTCTATCATTTCAAAATATTTAGCATATTTTTAGAGCAAAATGTATATGAAAATTAATCATGTTTGATTTATTAATTAAATATTACAACTAGAATAAATTATGAGCAGATTATTTATTATAGTCTAGGTGGAAAACTCTATTGTTTTCCTTATTTTTCTTAGTGTAGAACACGTTAATCTTCTTTGGTATTCACTAGTTTCTATCCATAAACTCTCTGTCCTTGACTTGGTCTACTATCCTTCTGTTTATCCTTTCTTTTGCCTCGTCATTTCATCTTCCTTCTTAAGCTTATCCTATCATTTCCTCTTTATATGTCTACATCATACTCATCGAGTAAGAGGAAATATTTCATAAGTGAAGCTCATGAATATTTTTGAAGTCCTTAATTGATATTCCATACTTAACAATCTTAAAAGCATTCATATAGGTTGTCCCTTCAGTCATTTTTTTATTCCACTTGATCAAGTACTCATAATAGACCCTACTTCTCATTTTCTTTGACATTATTGAATCTATGATTACCTCAATTTCGTATTGTTCTTTATTTGGTATTTTTGTTATCCATTGTTCTACTAAAAAATCAACTATCTGATCTTGATATGCATCCTTAGGTGGATCATAGTATGGATATAAATCAATGATATTAAATATTGACTAAATAATGATACCTTCTGGAAGCTCAATTTTATATACATTGGAAATAAACTTCTTCAGGTAGTTACAAGGTCCAATCATATTCCAAATTTACTCATTTTTAGTGCCTTTGAGAAACCTTTCCTTATACAAGTGTGCCAAAACCAAATCTCCAACCTAGAACAAAAATTTACTTTAAATTGAATAAACATCCACATGAACATGAGTGGACACTGAAATAAACTTAAATAAATTTGAAAGCATACATCAAATATTTCAACTTCTTGAAATTGAAGGAACATGAATAAACTTGAATTTAAAATAAATAAGCTAAAAAAGCTTGAAATCAACTAGATTGAGTGTAAATTTAAACTTGAATGAATATGCATTCTACATAAATTAATGTGAACTTGAACTAACTTGAATATGGCATAGAATAAAAAAAATATAGCCTTGAATGATTACAATCTTCAACAAACTTAAATACTACATTAAAATCAAACACAATTTACTCTATATAAAATTTGTATAGTTTGATTAAAATTTGAATTTGAATGAACATGAATATATTTGAATAAAAATGAACAAATATCAAACTAAGCATCCAAGGTTTCATCAACTTAGGGTTAGAAAAGAAGATATTCCAAAGTTTTCCTTTCTTACACATGAAGTTCATTATGATTTTTGGTCATGCATCTTGGTCTTACTAATGATCCTTCCACTTTTAAAAGCCTACTATATTATTTATTTCATCCTCTTCTTCAAAATTTATAATTGGTTTTCTTCAAGGATATTCTATTTTATAGTAAGTCCCTCATTTTAGATAGTGAGTGGGTATCACCATTAGTGGTGGTGCCTAAGAAAAATGGAAAATGAAGGATTTGTGTTGATTATAGGTTGCTAAACAAAGAAACTAAGAAAGACCACTTCTCCTTATCCTTTATAGATCAAGTCCTTGACACCTTAGCAGGCAAGAAGTATTTTTCTTTCCTGGATGGATTCATTGGATACAATTAGATCCAAATACGAAAAGAATATCAAGACAAAACCACCTTCACTTGTCCATGGGGGACGTTTTTTTATCAAGTTTTATCATTTGGTCTATGCAATGCACCTACCACCTTCCATAGGGAAGTTCTGAGCATTTTTTCTGACATGATTGGAGAGAATGTGGAGGTATACATGGATGATTTCACTGTATATGGTTAAAATTTTGAAACTGCCACAAAAAATCTGGAAAAGACACTTAAACATTGTGAGGAAACTAACTTGACCTTAAGCAATGAGAAATGTTATATGTTGATGCAGGTAGGGAGAGTTTTTGGACATCACCTTTCTGCAGATGGGATCAAAGTAGGCAGGAATAAAATAGAAGTCATCCAAACCTTACCTACTCCTAAAACACAAAAGGATATCCATGATTTCCTATGATTAGCTTGTTACTATAGGAGGTTTATATTAGACTTTAGCAAAACTACTAAACCTTTTACCACATTGTTAACTAAGTATGCAAATTTTATCTAGATTGAAGAATGTGAACAAGCATTCAACACCTTAAAGGAAAAACTAATTACTGATCCAGTGTTGAGAGATCCAAATTGGACCATATCTTTTCTTATATATGCTGATGCATCTAACAATGCAATAGGCTCAGTACTAGGATAGAAAGATGGTGATGATTTTTATGCCATCTATTATGTTAGTAAAAACCTCATAGGTGTTGAACTCAATTATACTATCATAAAGAATTATTTTCTTGCATTAATACATGCTCTTAATAAATTTCATCATTATATCATAGGATATTAGGTTTTTGTACACACTGATCACTCAACAATCAGATACTTGACAAAAAAAATTGGGATTAGTGGTAGAATTATCATATGGCCATTGCTTTTATAGGAATTTGATGTGACAATAGTGGAAAATCCAATAAAGGACAATGTGGTAGTTGATTTCTTATCCAGATTAACACCTCGAGACTATGCAACTATAGAGGACCAATTTCCAGATGAGCATTTGTTTACTCTAAATGATCAAATACATCGGTACATAGATATGGCTAATTATTTATCCATTGGTAAAGTATCCCCTACACTTTTACCTTGTAAAAAATAGACTTTAATAGAGAAAAGTGCAGATTTCTCATGGATTGATGGGTGCCTATTTAAAACATGGATAGATCAGCTCATGAGAAGATGTGTTGTTGGGAATGAAATAACTCAAATACTGAAGGCTTGCCATGATGAACCTTGTGGTGGCCATTTTACAGGAAAAAGGACTGCATATAAAGCATTGTAGGCTAGTTATTACTGACCTTCACTATTTAAGGATAAAACCAAGAATGTGAGTAAATATGATCAATGTCAGAGGATGGGTAGACCTACTCTCAGAGATGAGATACAACTCCAACTACATGTTCACATTAAGCCATTTGATAAATGGGAGATGGACTTTGTAGGACCTATTAATTTGTAGTTAGGATGTAAGAGGTACATCCTAGTTTGTACTAACTATGTGACAAAATGGGTTGAAGAATAGGCTTTGTGTGATTCAAAGGAGAAAAATATAGCATATTTCTTTTATTCATCATTTTTTACAATATTTGGGATTCCAAGTGAGATCACAACTAATCAAGGACCCCAGTTTACTTCAATGATATTTTAGGAACTCATGCAATAATACAAAATTAGGCATAACAAAACCACTCCCTACCATCCACAAGAAAATGGGCTAGTTGAGGTGACCAACCAAGAATTGGAAAACATTATGACAAAGATAGTGCAACAATATAGGAAGGACTGGACTACTAGATTACCAAAAGTAGTATGGGCCTATAGGACCACCTAGAAGACTACTACTGGGTTCGCACCATTTCAATTAGTCTATGGGAAGAGTGTTATGATGCCTATAGAGTTTGATGTCAAAATACTTAGGACTGCATTAGAGTTGAATATAAACCTAGATGATGCATATAAAGAATGAATTTAGCAGCTTAATCAACTGGATGAATACCACTAGGATGCTTTGCAAAAAATAGAGATCGTTTAGAAACAAAAGGCCAAGTGGCATGACCACCACACCAAACCAAAGTAGCTTAAAGTGGGAGAATGGACATTATTATATTATTCTTTATTCTAGGAAATAAAATGTAAGCTCATGTAGCATTGGATGGGGCCATATGAAGTGACTAAAGTTATAAACAATGGGGTTGTGAGGATCAAAACAATAGAAAACAACAACATTACCTTAATAGTCAATGGCCACCACCTGTATCCATACCATGTGTCTGAAGCATACATGATTGAGTCTATATTAGGCATGGGGGAGACCCTAGTTGATTTTGATTTTATCTTAATTCAGTAATATGTGGACCTAGTCCACATAGTACCAAAGACAATTATTTTTTTAAAGTTTCTTTTTAGTTGTATTTTTGTTCTGTAGGAATTATGCACTGAGTGCAGCTATTAGATAGCCTGGCAAAACTAAACCTAACAAGCACAAGATACATAAACCTGCACCTTCCAAGATTTCTAGGAGAATTTACTTGTAGTAGGAGTAGCTAGTCCCCACTTAGAGATGGGAATACTAAACCTAAATCTACACAAGAGTATTTGTATTGGTCTTTATGGACAATAAAATACTCAATTATCAGTTTAGGGATGGATGATAATTTTGTTCCTATTATTCAATTAGAAACACTGAAGGGCCTGATCAACCTTATAATGTACATACAAGGAAAATTCAACACCCATTGAATAAGGAGAAGCACTTGATTCTTGTGGTACGATAGAAGGCACCTGATTCCTATTATATGGTAGAAGGAACCTGATTCCTATTTTATTGCAAATGGTGCCTGATTCCTGTTATATGGTACTGTTGGCATTTTTGCCACATTGATCCCCATTTGTTGAAGTACTAAGGCTTAAGTTGTTGAAAATCTAACTTTTGTACAGGCTTGGATGCGGTTTTGATGAAAAAAGGAACAAAAAGACTAAGTCCAGAAACTATCGCGATTTCACGACGTGTCACGAAATCGTGGTCAACGCAGTCAACGCATGCAGCTAAGCAGAACTGTAGCGATATCGTGACGTGTTCTATTTTCGTGACTTGCAACGAGCAAAGGAGGACGAGCGACAAAATTTCATGAAATCACGACAAAAAACTCAGTCGACGATTTAAACTCAAAAGTTGCAGCGATGCGCTGCACGTTCCAAAATCGCGGAGCATTGATGCAAAGGGGATTCTGAGCTCGAATGTGCAGCGATTCGCTGCACCTATTAAAGAAAGCACTTAACCTCAAAAGTGCAGTGATGCGCTACACATTCCGTTATCGCGGCCGCTGTGGTTTCAAAAGGCTTAAGTCAAAAAGTTGCAGCGATGCGCTGTATGTCTCAAAATCGCGGGACAATTGTCAAAGGGATAAAAGCGCAGCGATTTGCTATACTCTTGGGAAGGAGCACACAGTGAACAATGCGAAAGATGTTGCATTTTTTTTGAAGGAGTTAATTTTAGAACGTGTAGCGATATCGCTACCGTTCGATACAAGGCCAAACAAAGTAAAAAGTTGCAGCGATGCGCTGCAAGTTCCAAAATCGCGAAGCATTCTTGAAAGAGGAGTCACAAAGCAAAAGTTGTAGCGATTCACTGCACTTTTAAGAAAGGGTTCTGACAAGGTAAAATATGTCGCATTTTCACGACGAAAAGTGGCAAATGGTACGAAAAGTAAAAGACGTAGCGATATCGCTACCTGTTCCAAAATCGCGGCCATTTTGGTCCGAAAGCAAAAAACATGAAGGTTGTAGCGATTCGCTGCAATTTTGACGACAAGACTGAGCAAGATGAAGACATCGCGTTTTCGCGACCTGTGATAGTTTCTCGTCAAATCACAGTATGAACGCCCGATAAGTTTTTTTTTTCGATTTCCAAGGATTAAATGCTTGCCCGAATTTAATGTTTTGCGGATTTCCAATGCGGTCAAGATTAAAGAAGCGCCCAGGCCACCAAAATTGAAGATTTTATTTGTTCAAAGCTGCTATTCGTGGATTGTTCTAACGGTTTCATGCACATGTTAAAAAACAAATTTAATGAAGGTGACCGCTGACGTCTAATTGCATTCAATTTTGTGCTTCTTCAAGGCTGCGATTAAGGGGATCATGTTCCTAGTTTCCATCGCACAATTGTAGATCTCAAGAAAGTCGGTGACAAATATTAAATGCTGCAAAGAGGACGGCCCTCTATAAAAACCAATGTAAACCTCATTTGCAGATGTTGGAAGTTTTGCTAAAAATTGGAAGTGCATTTGCGAGAATAAAGTATTGGCTTCAGATTTTTCAAGCAGTTGTTTAGGTGATTGTCTTTTCTGTTCCTTTTGCATTTCTAATAGAATTTATATTCCTTAAGTGCTGTTACATTCAAATTCTGCATATTGGATTTGAATCTTGCTTGTAAGGATATGATTCCTGGAGTGTAATCTTGGAGAGATTTTCTGCATACAGTTGTGTGAGAGTTGAGTCATTATCTTTTGTTGCTTGTTGTTGCTGCACTTTAAGTTTTCTGCTGTTGTTCTTCCGATCCCATAACTCCGGCCTGCGGCCATATTTCCATTTCTTTCTGCAACTTTTAATTTCTTTCCAAAAACCCTTATCTTCAAACAGAAATTTAGATTAGTAAAGGGAACCAACCCACTCTGGAGATTGGTCCGGGAGCCATTTCTTGCTTCCAGCCTTTCAATGTTGGCCGGGTCTAGGGCGCACTTGTAAAAATCCTTTCCTGTGGCAGATTCGTGACCAACAATTTTTGGCACGCCCGGTGGGACAGATTTCTTCTGTCTCTAAAAGATCCCATAGTATCGAAGGTCTAATGTTCGCCTTTATACTGTAAAATTAGAGCATTTGGTGACTCTGCTGAATTCAAAAATTATTCATGATCACGAGATCACAGTCCAAGAAATTTGGCGATCTTGTCGAATTTTTTGAACTTGACAGTTCAAGAAGTGGTGAGCATTCTAGGTTAGTTTCCTCATCCCTTCCATATTCTGCTACATAGAACTCTGGTGTTGTTGCTAGTGTTTCATTTTCCCAACCATATCCACTATTTCCAATGGCACAATATCCTCCACCCAGGAAGTTCTTGGCATGGAACAGTTCGGGAGCCTTGAACTTGCAGGCTCAGAATCCAGTCCCTCAGGCTGCACTGAAAGCTTTGCCCACTTATGATGGTACGGGTAGGACAGCTTATGAACACATAAATGATGTGGCTTCTCTAGCAGCCATCCATGATATTACTGATGAAGATGTAATGGTGAAGTTGTTGGTATGCTCTTTGAGAGGCAAATTGTTGTTTTGGTACCGCACGCTGCCACCAGGCACTATAACATCGTGGGATCAATTCGGTGATCTGCTGGTAAAAAATTTTCATGAACAGGCTGACCCCTTCTCATTGTTGAATCAGTTTACTGTAATACAGAGGCATCCATAGGAGGAAATAGCTGATTTCAACGTCCGATTTACCAGAACCTGGCACAGAATTCCTGAAGGTATTCGGCCTGCTGATGAATTGGCTGCACTGTACTATCTTAGAGCATTCAACTCAGATATCGGCTGGGCTGTTCGGCAGTCCAATGTGACAACATTTCCAGAGTTGTTTGAGCAAGCCATCAAAGCAGAAGCTGATTTGGTTGTTGTAGGGAGACTTCCACCAAAGGTAACTATGCCCATAATTCCTGATTTGCCTCAGTATTTATATGCTGGTTCACAACCACAGCCCATGCCATCAATGTATCCTACACCATCATGGAGCTCCAAAGCACTTCAAATTACACCTGTCCCAGCTCCTCAGTTGCCTACTTTAGCTCCTTTACCGCTTCCTGCACCTAGCACTCAGCTATCTCCCATTTCCACTTCATTTCCAGCTTTTCCAGCACCACCAGCTCCTTTGCCCTTGCCAGCACCTCCTACACCTGTGAACCCTGATCCATATACTGCATTATTACAGGAGGTGAAGTCTGCAAATTCGGCAATTAGAGCCATGGGAAACAAGATCACACTCATTGAGAGGAAGTAGGCTGAGAGAGATTTCCAGCCAAGGAGATTTCAACCTCCTGCAATCACTAGAGACCAAGCTGCATCAACAAGTAAAGCACCTGAAAAAAGCTTAACTGCTTTAGTAAATGAAGATCCAGCTCTTGCAGACAGAATGTATTGGTGCTCAACCTGCAATGACCCTCATGGAGAAGATACTTGTATGGTCCATCTAAATTATGTGCAGACATTGGCTGCTAGCTCTTCAGGCGGACAAGTTAACATGATCTCAGAAGCTGGTCATAGTTTGATGACTGCAGTGGAAGATCAAGTTTCAGTTCTGACAAGAACTGGAAAGAAGCCTGTGAATGTTGATCCTGCTGACTTAGAGCCGTTAAGAGTGCCGGCTGAGGTGAAGAGGCCAGTGAAAGCTCCTGTGCCTGTTTCGAAGTCTGATGTACCTATTTTTCCAAAGGATCCTATTTCTTATAGAGTTCAAGGAAAAGCTACAGCTGCACCAGCAAGATTGGAAGCAGAGGAGCAAGCTCGCAAAAATTTGAAGTATCCCTCACTAACAAAGAGGCTAATGGTGGAAGCCACACAGTAGTATCGAACCAGATTTGAACAACCTGCTGAAAAGAAAGACTCTGCTGCGGTGGCATACAATATTGTTGAAGACCTAAAAAGGACCCCCGCTAAGGTAAGCCTCTATGATGCTTTGCAGTTGCCAGGTCAGGTAGATTTATTGCAGGAATCACTAAAATCTATAAAGGATAATGAAAAAGGTCCTACCCAGATAGTGTATGCTCAAACCTTACCCACCTCTGCTACTGGGAAAAATAGACCACCTCCATTTTATTTGTCATTGCAAATAGAGGGTTGGATTGTGCATAATTGCATGATCGATTCTGGAGCTGCCATGACTGTAATGCCTAAGGGAGTTTGTGAGGCAATGGGAATGGAATATACACGGAGTAGTCCTGGAGTTCTGCAATTGGATGGTACACCTATAAAAATAGTAGGTGTAATCAAAGATGTACCCATTGTCCTGCATACAATGCCACAAATTACTGTTATTCAAGAAATTGTTGTGGTAGATTTAGAGCCCTACTTTAGTATGTGTTTATCCAGGGAATTTACTGCAAAGCTAGGGGGTTATCTGGCATTAGATTATTCACACCTAGAAATTCCTTTCAAGGGTAGACATCTCAGGATTCAAAATGAAAAGCCTTCCCCTTTTCACATCGAGAAGTTGGAAGATGCAGAAAAAGACATGCAGTATGTCCACATGCTTACTGAAGAGTCTGAAGATTTTGTTTTAATGAGTGAAGTTTTAAATAATCTTCAGTTGGATGACCAGTTTTCTATGCTTAACTTCAATGCCATGTTGGAGACAGAAATCGGTTGTTATGCCATTCAGAAACCTGAGAGTGACACAAAGCAGGAATTGTCTAACCAAGCTGATCAGAATGATGTTACAGATCAATTATGGCAGCTATATTTCGATGGAGCTCGATGCAAGAACGGAGTAGGGGCAGGTATTGTGTTAATTTCACCTTCTGGTATACAGAGAACTTATTCATATCGTCTTACATGGAGTTGTACTAATAATGCTGCTGAATATGAAGCATTGTGTTTGGGTTTGAAGAAAGCAAGGAAGTTAGGAATTGAACAGCTCAAGATTTTTGGTGATTCCAAGCTTGTTGTAAATCAGATTACAAATAGATGCATTTCAAAGCAGCATTACCTTAAAGCATATCGAAATCAGGTTTGGGATTTGTTTGAGTTTTTTACTGCTCTTAATATTCAAGCTGTTTCCCGAGAGATGAATAAACATGCAGACCTGTTAGCATCTCTTGGAGCTAATTTTTCCCCTGTTGAACAAGTTGTGAACAAACCCAAGACAGTTAGAATGGTATACAGGCCCAGTGTGCCAGACAAAGAAACTTTCTGGCAGGTCTTTGAAAATGATGAGCAGATTGTTAATTTCTTGATCCATGAAGCTGCTACTGTCGAAGGAAGAACTTTGGAGGATGAAGGAGCTGAAGGGCTCATTCAATTAAGGAACAACCACATTCCGAAGGGTCTCATAACTCTGGAGAGCTTGTTCGACCAGCATGATCGGTCCACAAAACATCGGATCGAGATTGACAAAAAAGAGTACATGGAATTGGAGTTAGAGCCTAATAAAGCTATTAAGGTTGGAACTGACTCTACGCCAGATGAACTGCAGGAGATTAAGCACCTGTGTGAGGAGTTTTCTGACATTATAGCTTGGAGCTATGAAGATTTGAAAGGTTACAACAAACAGATTGTGCAGCATACAATTGAATTGGAGGAAGGAGTCAGACCTTTTCGGCAAAAATAGAGACCTGTTAATCCAAAGATTGAGATGTTGATGAGGGCTGAGCTTGTAAAGATGCTGCAAGCTAAAATCATTTATCCAGTTAAGCACTCAACCTGGGTTGCCAATCTTGTCCCAGTTCGGAAGAAGAATGGAGATATTCGATTGTGCGTTGATTTCAGAAATTTAAACCGTGCATCATTAAAAGATCATTATCCTTTGCCGCGTATAGATCAAATACTGCATGTTGTAGCTAGAGCTCAGCGTTTTTCTTTGTTGGATGGATTTTCTAGATACAACCAGATTTGGGTGAAAGATGAAGATCAATATAAGACAGCATTCACAACAAAGTGGGGCACTTTTGCTTATCAGCGAATGCCTTTTGGACTTGTCAAATGCTGGAGCTACCTTCCAAAGAGCCATGGACATTGCATTCAAGGATTTGTTGAACAAGATCATTGTCATATATCTTGATGACATGACAGTATTTTCACACAGACGGGAAGATCACTGCTCTCATCTGAGGCAAATTTTTGAAAAGTGCAGAGAGTTTGGAATTTCCATTAATCCGAAAAATTATGTGTTTGCAGTGAAAGAAGGTAAGCTTTTGGGCCATGTGATTTCAGAATATGGATTAGCAATTGATCCAGCCCGAGTTGAAGCATTGAAGAAATTGTTACTCCCTGCAAACAAGAAGGAACTTCAGTCTTTCTTTGGACAGATCAATTTCATCAAAAAGTTTATTTTTGATTTTGCCCAGGTTGTAAAACCTATGACTGAGTTGTTAAAAAAGGATGCAAATTTTCAATGGACAGCTCGAAGAAAAGAAGCATTCCGAGAAATCAAGGAAAGAATAGCACAGGCTCCTATTCTGATTAATCCTGATTACTCCAAGGATTTCATTTTATATGCAGTTGGGGAAGATGACAGTTATGCCGCGGTGCTTACACAGAAGGGAGATGATGGGAATGAAAGGCCCATTGCCTTTCTCAGTCAGGTCATTCTACCTCATGAAGCAAAGTACAATTTTATTGAAAAATAGGTATATGCTGTTATGAAATCCCTTAAGAATTTTAAACATTTTATATCTCGGAGTAGAACCATTGTTTATGTGATACATCCAGATGTAAGAAATTTCATTCTTCAAGGAGAGTTGGGTGAAAAACGTGCTGGTTGGGTCACTAAGATCCAAGAATTTGATGTAGAAATTCACCCTACTAAGCTAGTGCGTGGTAAGGCTCTGTGCCAGCATTTGGCAAAGATGGCAGCATCTGGTGTAGGTGAAGATCATGAAGAAAATCTTGTTAGTAATGACAATTTAATGAATTTCTTAATTCTGGAAAAGGACTGGACATAAGACCTCATTGATTATTTCACAACTGGTAGATGTCCTTCACAGTTGAATGCTTCTCAGAGGAGGAGATTTCGGCTGCAAGCTCTGCGGTATGTTTTGTTGCCAGAAGGATTGTTTTTTAAGAATCTTGATGGTGTTCTTCTGAGATGTGTTAAAGAAGCAGACAAGGCTAGGCTCCTGGAAGAATTTCATTCTGGTCTATCAGGAGGACACTTTGCAGGAAGGCCGATGGCTTTGAAGATAATCCAAGCTGGTTATTACTGGCCAACCCTGTTCTCAGACGCTTTCAAGATTGCACAAGCCTGTGACAAATGTCAGAGATACACAGGAAGGGTAAGAAATGCAGCACTGCCTTTGCATCCAGTTCAGGTTGAAGCACCCTTTCAGCAGTGGGGGTTGGATTTCATTGGAATCATTGATCCTAATTCCTCAGCTGGTCATAGATATATTTTGACAGCTATAGACTATTTCACCAGGTGGTCAGAAGCTATTCCTACAAAGGTGGCCAACCAAACTGTGGTGATATCTTTTATTGAAGGTTTGATTACTCGCTTTGGTATTCCTGATGCCATCATTACTGATAATGGGACCCCATTCATTGGAGCTGAACTAGCTGAGTTTGCTAATAAGTATGGCATTTTCCTAAAAACATCTTCCAATTATTATCCACAGGGAAATGGCTTGGCGGAGTCAACAAATAAAAATTTGCTCCGGATTTTAAAGAGGTCTTTGGGAGAGAACAAGAGATCATGGCATCTTTTATTAAATCAAGATTTATGGGCCGATAGAATTTCAGTTAAGAAGTCTATCAAGACATCACCCTATGCCCTAGTTTATGGGAAAGAAGCAAAGTTGCCTGTTCATCTTGAGTTGCCTGTTTTGCAGCAATTACAGAATTTTCAGGACAATGAGACAGACCTGAGTTCCTTGGATTTGCGGATAGCTCAGTTATTGCATTTGGAGGAGCAGCGTTCTGAAGCATATGATCAATTTTTTAAACACACACAAGGTATTTCGAAGTGGTTTTGTAAACATTCTGCATATCGTCCACTCAAAACAGGAGATTTGGTGTTGAAATGGAATGAGAATAAAGCTAAACCTGGGAATCACAAGAAATTTGATGCTTTATGGGAGGGTCCCTTCCGTATCACCAGCACAGGTACAACAAATTCATTCTATTTAGAAGACCTGGATGGCAGTCCACTTCCAATTTCAGTCAATGGCTTTCATCTGAAAGCCTACACTTCTTGAATTATCAGTTCAGTATGAGTTTGTATATAGAAAAAAAAAAAAAGAATAAAAAAAAAATATATATATATACATGTGTTACTTTTCATTTTTGTCACCTTGGTTCTTGTTGCTTGCGAGCCATAGATGCCTTTTGTCTTTCTGTGTTTTTTTTTTCCCTTTCCCAGCAGTTGGTGGCTTTCAGAAAATTCTTCTTTTCCCTTCCCTGTTTCCTCTTTCCTTTCTTCATCTTCTTCTTCCTTCTTTTTCTTCTACAGAAAAAAAAAAAAAGAGGGCCACGGCTGTTTTTTCTTCTCCCCATTCTCATTGTTCCCGTTCCTTCCTATCATTTT
Source organism: Wollemia nobilis (assembly GCA_028583015.1). NCBI lineage: Eukaryota > Viridiplantae > Streptophyta > Pinopsida > Araucariales > Araucariaceae > Wollemia > Wollemia nobilis. Next base: position 1,525,429 of record JAQPPZ010016475.1, read on the forward strand.
CCTCTCAATTCTGTCTTTTGCGCATTTATGTTACAGTTTAGTTCATTTCATTCCACAGCCTTCATATTTCATTTCCATTCCCTAAGTTTATTCACTTTAAGTCCACATCCATTGCAGCTGGTAGTATGGCAACATTCTGTTGCTGTGTCCACCACATCGCTTTGTCTCTATATCATTTCATTATTTTCATCATTCCATTTGCATTCACCGCTTGCGCAATCGCAGGAGCTCACTCCATTATCTCATTTCATTTCTTTCATTCCATAATCGGTTATATGCAGGTTCTTTCAGCTTTTCAGCAGAAATATTGCAGCAGTCCCCTGAAATGTATCACAGCAGCCAGCCTCTTATTCTAATATGACTCGTGCCCAATGGATTCGAGCCTGGATCCTTGCATACAACGAGTCAGTATACCCCGCGAGCCACCAAGAATGTTGGCATTTTTGCAACATTGATCCCCATTTGTTGAAGTACTAAGGCTTAAGTTGTTGAAAATCTAACTTTTGTACAGGCTTGGATGCGGTTTTGATGAAAAAAGGAGCAAAAAGACTAAGTCCAAAAACTGTCGCGATTTCGCGACGTGTCACGAAATCGCAGTCAACGTGGTCAACGCATGCAGCTAAGCGGAACCGTCGCGATATCGCGACGTGTTCTATTTTCGTGACTTGCAACGAGCAAAGGAGGGCGAGCGACAAAATGTCATGAAATCATGACAAAAAACTCAGCCGATGACTTAAACTCAAAAGTTGCAGCGATGCGCTGCACGTTCCAAAATCGCGGAGCATTGATGCAAAGGGGAGTCTGAGCTCGAATGTGCAGCGATTCGCTGCACCTATTAAAGAAAGCACTTAACCTCAAAAGTGCAGCGATGCGCTTCACGTTTTGTTATCGCGGTCGCTGTGGTTTCAAAAGGCTTAAGTCAAAAAGTTGCAGCGATGCGCTGTATGTCTCAAAATCGCGGGACGGTTGTCAAAGGGATAAAAGCGTAGCGATTCACTACACTCTTGGGAAGGAGCACACAGTGAACAATGCGAAAGATGTTGCATTTTTTTCGAAGGAGTTAAGTTTAGAACGTGTAGCGATATCGCTACCATTCGAGACAAGGCCAAACAAAGTAAAAAGTTGCAGCGATGCGCTGCATGTTCCAAAATCGTGAAGCATTGTTGAAAGAGGAGTCACAAAGCAAAAGTTGTAGTGATTCGCTGCACTTTTAAGAAAGGGTTCCGACAAGGTAAAATATGTCACATTTTCACGACGAAAAGTGGCAAATGGTATGGAAAGTAAAAGATGTAGCGATATCGCTACCTGTTCCAAAATCACGGCCATTTTGGTCTGAAAGAAAAAAACATGAAAGTTGTAGCGATTCGCTGCAATTTTGACGACAAGACTGAGCAAGATGAAGACATCGCATTTTCGCGACCTACGATAGTTTCTCGTCAAAGCACAGTATGAACACCCGATAAGTTTTTTTTTTCTATTTCCAAGGATTAAATGCTTGCCCGAATTTAATGTTTTGCGGATTTCCAATGCGGTCAAGATTAAAGAAGCGCCCAGGCCACCAAAATTGAAGATTTTATTTGTTCGAAGCTGCTATTCATGGATTGTTCTAACGGTTTCATGCACATGTTAAAAAAATGAATTTAATGAAGGTGACCGCTGACGTCTAATTGCATTCAATTTTGTGCTTCTTCAAGGCTGCGATTAAGGGGATCATGTTCCTCGTTTCCATCGCATAATTGTAGATCTCAAGAAGGTCGGTGACAAATATTAAATGCTGCAAAGAGGACGGCCCTCTATAAAAACCAATGTAAACCTCATTTGCAGTGGTTGGAAGTTTTGCTAAAAACTGGAAGTGCATTTGCGAGAATAAAGTATTGGCTTCAGATTTTTCAAGCAGTTGTTTGGGTGATTGTCTTTTCTGTTCCTTTTGCATTTCTAATAGAATTTATATTCCTTAAGTGCTGTTACATTCAAATTCTGCATATTGGATTTGAATCTTGCTTGTAAGGATATGATTCTTGGAGTGTAATCTTGGAGAGATTTTCTGCATACGATTGTGTGAGAGTTGAGTCATTATCTTTTGTTGCTTGTTGTTGCTGCACTTTAAGTTTTCTGATGTTGTTCTTCTGATCCCATAACTCCGGCCTGTGGCCATATTTCCATTTCTTTCTGCAACTTTTAATTTCTTTCTAGCAACCCTTATCTTCAAACAGAAATTTAGATTAGTAAAGGGAACCAGCCCACTCTGGAGATTGGTCTGGGAGCCATTTCTTGCTTCCAGCATTTCAATGTTGGCCGGGTCTAGGGCGCACTTGTAAAAATCCTTTCCTGTGGCAGATTCGTGACCAACAGGTACATGATGCTTGACTCCCAGTATGTGAAGGATATGGTATCTACATCCCATTTTTTGAAAGACCGATACCTACTTCCTAGTTTCTCTAGAAGGGCATCCAACTCTCAATTTTTAGGAAACTGACACCAAATCTTCTTAACATTGTTAAAAAAAAATGAGTTTGTATAAAGTTTGTTTTATAAGTATGACACCCAACAACTAAGGTACCTACTTCCCATGTTAGGCAAAGCACTCAATTTCTAAGGTTCCCACTTTCAATTTCCAAGGTACTTGCACGTCATAATTTAAAATGAATGCACCTAATTTCTATATGGAAAAGGTTCCTGATTTCCATATTTTTCGACCATTTTTTGCCTTGAAATAATAACATGTCAGCATTGGGATACGTCCAGAGCCACGTCAGCAACCCACGTATATGCAAGGTCAAATTTTTCATGGATAAAATTAAAATTTGACATCAACCAACTTTCGAGGAGGGGATGTTTTTCATCCTAAGAAGATACAACTTTCTTAACTTTTATTTTGATTTTGTAGGATATCTCGAATAAGTCACATTGCAGCTATCGAGAACTAATCATGTGGAAGAGAATTCATTGTGTGTGAAATATGGCCATCATTTTTCATGGCAGTTTTCCTAGTCATCAAATGCCAACCAATAGCGATGCACCACGGATATCTATGCATATACATCCATGGAACGAATTTAGGTGCATAATTAATTTTTTTATTTTATGTCTATATTTTTTCATATGCATGTGTGTCTATGGAAAAGTGTCAGCACAACCCTCATTATTTTCCTAGCCAATAGAACAACTCCACTTGGCACTGTGCTACGTGGTATGAATTTGATTGGTCGATTGCCTATGGTTATCACCTCCACACAATAGAGCACATGCTCGAAAGAAATTTACTATGCAGATAACCATAATCATTATTTATTACAATAATTAACCACCTACATGCAAGAAAACAAATGTTTTAAAAATTACTTAACAACTACTATAATGTTGCCTATAGAAAGAGAAGAGTGTGAGTGCTATAGCAATTCAGGGAGAAAACCAAAGGTATTATTGAGTGAATTGTAAACCAAAGGAAAAACATGGAGGGGAAATCAAAGAACCATGACCTCAAGAAAAATGAACCCATCGATTACTCAAGGATTTTTATAAATGTGCAAATCTAATTAAACACTGCAATATGGATGAAGTATTATAGACTGGTTAGTGAGATCCAATATGCAGTGGTTTCTAATAAATTTATAGTATCCATGAGGGATGGGATCATGCACATGTGAGGATTGGAGATTTTAATCACTAAAAATTATATCACTACAATGACAGGCCTCCCTCTGATAGGGGAGTGCACATACAAGGAGGATAATCTCACTCTCTATGTGAAAATATTCTTTGGGGGATCAACCAAGCACTTGACGCATGCTGTTTTACCCAAAAGCCACATCCTCAGGCTTTGGAGGGTGGCCTTCGAATAGATCACATGATTCTTCACTTGCTCGGGTAGGTAGTCCACATTGAATGTAAATCATTTTCATTTTATCAATCACATACTGCATGGGGATAAAATCATCCCACATTACCTTGCACATGCCCTCAAGGATGAGGCTAAATGGCACCAGGCAAGCACAAAATCTACCTTGGCTCACCATGGCCTAATTTTAGCCCTAGAACGATATGCAGAGTCACATAGATATGTGATAGTTGAGGATACCGAGGGCACAAACATAGTTCAAAGGGTACAAGAAGAGGAAGAGGTGCTAATTTAGAATGATCAGTTGGCCCAAGTGGTGCTAGAACGAGAGGAGACGGTGCCTACGTCCCAGCATATAGAAACTACAAGGGAAGTAGGACAAGCCTCTCTCCAATTTGATGAGGAAGTAGGATAAGCTTTGTCTCCCACTACCCCTCAATTTGAGGATGAGCCAAGGTAGGAACCACCACACCTGACATCCATGCCAATTTCCTCCAAAGTAGAAGGATGAAGGTATCTAGGATGGTTTCGAGCTCATATAATGATAAAACACCGATAAATAATTTGAATAAGGAATAGTACCTAGCCCAAATTTTACAAGATATCTCCAAGGAGCAAATTCCTCAATAGTAGGTTGCAGTAGAATATTTGCTACAAGAGGGCTAAGAGGAACATTTAAAACATCAATTGTAGGTATTAAGAGAGCAGGCTTCCACTTGGGAAGCCAAATATAGAGAATAATAGACTCTATTTTAGGATTCTGGGAAGGAGGCTATGTTGAAGATGCACAAATTGTATCAGATAATTCTGAAATTGTAGGGGAAAATAATCCAATTGTAATTGTAGGGTAGAGCAGTGGGAGCCGATCAATCGACCAAAGTTGATGTGATGGTGCATATTGATGGGGAAATAGAGGTACCCTTAATGATATAGAAATAGAGCAGGGAGAGGATGTTGTAATGGAAGTAGAGGAACCCTGTTCTATATCTCCTTTTATAAAATAGGTATGTCAGGAGGATGAATTTGAGGTTGAGGAACCTCAAAATTTAAAATAGTATGCATAAAAAGGATATGAAGAGAATAATGAAGTGGAGGCTGAAGAGCCTCAAGTTTTAGGTAAGGAGGAAGAGCCACAACATTCTCCATTTGATGCAGGACCTAAAAAAAATCATATGGAAGAAGCAATTCTAGCTGAGTAACAATTCATTGCATAAGAATAAGAGGTTCAATAGCCTACATCTACTGAAAACTAGGGAGCAATAGTAGCACCAAAATACCCTAATATGCAACACATAAAGTTGAGGTCAAAAAAAAAATTTGCTATCTCAGCAAAGACCTAGAACCAGAGTGAGAGTTGTCGAATTGAATGCATTGGGTATTGAATCTGATAAATAATCAGAGCTAGATTCTTATGAACAATGGGAGGTAGTAAATAATTTTTTTGCTACCCAAAAACAAAAAATTTAGGAGCTTAAAGATGAGATTAAGGTATACAAGAAGAATTGGAAGAAGACCTCTAAGAAAAAATGCAAGGAATTAGAAAAAGAGGCCAGAAAGCAATCCAATAGGCCTCCTAAAAGAATTCCAATTGTCCAACCTAATAATTTATAGAGTTTGTATGGTTCATTAGGTGATGAACCTTCAAGTATGAAGGAATATTTTATGAAGATAAGATTTCTAGGACCTATGCTACCTGTAGAACAGGCATCAAGCAGCAAAAATACTTCGATGGTAAAAACAAAGGTCAAATTTGAACCTCATATTGAACCAACAGGGGCTAATTTACCCATAACCAAGGTTTCTAAGAAGTCTAGCATCCCATTTGACGATGAAGAATCAGTGCTTGTGGGTGAAGAGTTACCCCTTCACCATGATTACTAGAAAATGGCGGAGCCTGCATTCAAGAAGGATACCACTGGTTTATCTGGTTACTATTTGAATGAGGAAAAAGGCAAGGTGGTCTAGACCATAGAACCACCCAATAAAATAGCAAGGTCAATTTAGCCAGTTTGACATAGTAGGTGCCTAAAAAAATAAGAGCAAGAGGTAGCTGCTCCCAAAGCACCAAAGGTTTGAAAGCCCCATGACAAGGAAAAAATAAAAGTCGTTAAAAATAAAATGACAAAGACCAACATGGCTTATTGTGGTGTTGTAAACAGAACTAGTAATTACCAGTATAAAGTGGTACAGGGATGTGCCACCCCTTAAGCATGGGGGATGATGAGCCCCAAAAATGCTTATTTTTGTATCTCTTTCCTTATAAAACAATGACACTTATATTATAGATGTATATGTTTTATAAAAATATTATATATATATATATATATATTAATAGTTTATTCTACATGTTATTTAATATTTATCTTTAAGTGTATTTTGTGTAGATTTTGTGGAAATTATTGCATTTTGGCATGTTTTTGTCGAGGTCCCACTCGGACCTAGCACTTGTAATTTTATGAAGAAAAAACATCTATGGTACATCAATGTGAAGTATGAAGTCAGGAACCCAATTTCCTTTGAAGCACTTGAATTTCGTTTGAAATTTAACTATTAGGCGTCTGCTTCCTGTTAGGTGTCTGCTTCTCGTTAGGTGCTTGCTTCCCGTTAAGCGCATGTTCATGTTAGGTGTCTGCTTCTTGTTAGGCGTCTGCTTCCCAAATTCTTTACACAAGGCACCTGCTTCACTACTTCTTCAGACAAGGCACCTGATTTCCACTAAAGCCAAATTCCAGCACGACTCTATGGTCGGTAGAACAGAGCAAACATTCAGCAACAAGCATAAGAGGAGTTTCAACATTGAAACCGAATAAGGGACACTGTCAAAGATGACTCACCACCTATTTTTCAACTGCTACATGAAATATTTATGTAAATCATGCACAAAAAATATCAGACGTATTCTGGAAATAGAATACACTGAAATAGCTTATCAAGGTCGATATTTTACCCTATTCCTTTATTCATGCAGGTGGTGGTAAAAGTGAATCATATTTTTTATTTGTTTTGAAAATTGTAATATGGTGTGGCTGCATATATTATAAATATGTAGGCCACCCCTAAAGGAGACCCCCTAGACTTTTTTGTAAATTCTTTGTTGCAGTTAATAAAACATTTTTGAGTTATTTCATGTTAAATTCGTCTAAGCATCCGATGAAGATTTAATGCAGGTATAACTTGTTGGAAGCATGGGCCCACTTACAACAAATTTCTTCCCCTTATTTCCTCTATTTTTTTTCTATTTAATTTTGTGTAGATTAATTTATTTCTCTATTATTTTCTCCCGTTTTTAGTATTTTCCAACAAAGTATCGCTTTACTTTATGTCTGCATTTTTTTTTTCACAAATATAGGATAGATTATTGGTTTATCATTTAGGATTAAAAATTCAATGAACATCACACACCCCCCCAAACCATAAATATGAGGGACTCATATTTGAAGGATAAATTATAAGCATATATCATGCACAATTGATCACAATACTACGAGCTACCCCAGGTTGACAATTAAATGGACGTAATTAATTGAACCATACAAAAAACTAATCAATATTTTTACCAATAGTGATGCTCCCATAGGAGAGGATGAAGCATATGGTTGGGCCATGATTCACTCGTTTAAAGGGCTGGGTCATGGTTCATCTACTTCCTAATTTACAAAGATCTATGTGGATCTTGTGCTTTGTATAACACCATGAGGGCCATCATGGGATACATGTGGGATAATAGCTCAAGATTCTCATAATGTTTCTCAAGGTACTTTTAGAATTTTTTCTTTCATAAATTATGAGATTGGGTAGTATGGGAGGAGCGAAGTAATGGACCTTAGAATTAACATGGTGTAGGGAAAACAACCAACATAAAACTACACATGGAAAGAACTCCACACTCACCACCATCAAGCGATGCTCCCATAGGAGAGGATGGAGCATAGTGTTGGGCCATGATTCACTCATTTGAGGGCTCAGTCATGGTTCACCTACTTCCACTTGGGCATTTCACCCAAAATCCTACTTCCCAATTTGCAAAGCTCTATGTAGGTGTTGTGCTTTATATACCACCATGATGGCCATCGTGGGATACATGTGGGATAATGTCTCAAGACTCTAGTAATGTTGCTCAAGGTATTTTTTAAAAAAAGTTATTTGAGAAATTATGAGACTAGGGAGTACGGGAGGAGCAAAATAATGTACCCCAAAAATAACATGGATCCCATGAGGGAAACCAGCCAATGGAAACCACACATGGGGAGAACTTCAAACTCACCACCATCGAGTGATGCTCTCGTTGAAGTGGATGGAGCATATAGTTGGGCCATGCTTTGATCGTTTGAGGGATTGGGTCATGGTTTATCTACATCCACTTGGGTATTTCACCTAAAATCATGCTTCCTGATTTGTAAAGGTCTATCTGGGTGTTGTGCTTTATATATCACCATGAGGGCCATTGTGGGATACATGTGGGATAATAGCTCAAGACTCTCGCATCGTTTCTCAAGGTATTTTTTAGAATTTTTAGTTGAGAAACTATAGATTGGGTAGTACGGGAGGAGTGAAATAATGGACCCTAGAATTATAATGGGAACCACAATGGAAAATAGCCAATGGAAACCATACATGGGGATAAATCCATACTCACCACCATAAATCAATGCTCCCACGAAAGAGGATGGAGTATATGGATGGGCCATGATTCACTAATTTAAGGGGTTGGGTCATGGGTCACCTACTTCCACTTGGGAATTTCACTCAAAATCCTCCTTCTCAATTTGCAAAGCTCTATGTGGGTGTTGTGCTTTATATACCTCCATGAATGCCATCATGGGATACATGTGGGATAATGGCTCAAGACTCTTGTAGCATTGCTTAAGGTGTTTTTTATAATTTTTTATTCGAGAAATTATGATACTATGTAGTACTGGAGAAGTGAAATAATGGACCCTAAAATTAACATGGGGTCCATGAGGAAAAAAATCCAACATAAACCACACGAGGAGAACTCCACACTTACCACCATTGAGCAATGCTCCCATGGGAGAGGATGGAGCATATGGTTGGGCCATGATTCGCTCGTTTGAAGGGCTAGGTCATGGTTCACCTACTTCCACTTGGGAATTTCACCCAAAACTTACTTTTTGATTTCCAAAGATCTGTGTGGGTGTTGTGCTTTATATAACACCATGATGGCCATCGTGGGATACATATGGGATAATGGCTCAAGACTCTTGCAACATATCTCAAGGTATTTTTTAGAAATTTTTATTTAAGAAATTATAAGACTGGGCAGTATGGGAGGAGCAAAATAATGGACCCTAGAATTAGCATGGGGCTCATGAGATAAAATAACCAACAAAAACCACACATGGGGATAACTCCATACTCACCACCATCGAGCAATTCTCCCACGGGAGAGGATGGAGCATATGGTTGGGCCATGATTCACTCGTTTAAGGGGTTGGATCATGGTTCACCTACTTCTACTTGGGTAATTCACCCAAAAGCCTACTTCCTGATTTGCAAAGCTCTATGTGGTTGTTGTGCTTTATATACCACCATGATGGCCATCATGGGATATATGTGGGATAATGACTCAAGACTCTCGAAACATTTCTCAAGGTATTTTTTATTTAGGAAATTATAAGATTGGGCAGTAAGGGAAGAGTGAAATAATGGACCCTAGAATTAACACGAGGTCCATGAAGGAAAACAACCAATAAAAACCACACATGGGGAGAACTCCACACTCACCACCATCAAGCGATGATCGCACGAGAAAGTATGGAGTATATGTTTGGGCCATGATTCGCTCATTTGAGGTGCAAGGTCATGGTTCACCTACTTCCGCTTGGGTATTTCACCCAAAATATTGCTTCCCAATTTGCAAAGCTCTATGTGACTATTGTGATTTATATACCACCATGAGGGCCATCATGGGATACATGTGGAATAATGACTCAAGACTCTCACAACATTGCTCAATGTATTTTTTTGGAGATAAAAGGGTTTCCCTATTTGAAGAAAATAGCTATTGAAAAATTGAAAGAAAATTTGCATAATTTTTGTTTAAGAAATGGATCTTAATGAAAACAAAAAAATACAATATAAATGTGTATTTATGATTCAAAATTAAAATGAACATATGAAGTGTTTTTTAGTATAATAAGCGCAAACAACAACATAAAGGAAAATTTTAGAATTTGAATTTCATGTAGTGCAAGAGCCAGAGCAGGAGGACAAAGAAAAAATCAAATATTAATAGGTTAAAGTATTTAATAACCATATAATGTAATACAAGGGGGTATCTTAGAATATTACATTATTTGGTACATGCTAATGTACTCCCATGGTACCTATGGTACAATGTAAATATTATAATAGGGTTTGAGTCTATAGTTTAGGAGTGTGATTTATATTTCCCCTTATGTATGTGTCTATGTGTAGGATGTGCACAAGTGTCATGTAACAATGTGTGTAAATGTGTAAAATTATAATGTATGCAAGTGTCATATAGTAAAGTGTGAAAGCGTCATATAATAAAGTGTGTATGTAAATAGAGAGTCATGAGTCATGTATACAAGTGGCAATATGAGAATCCATAAGGTATGAGAGGTTTATATTAGAGCAATGTAAAAATATTAAAGGATTAACCTTTCTAAGGTTATATTATGGAGATAAATATCCATGAAATGTATTTGAGTATTGAAAAAATCTCAAGATTGTATATTTGACTCACCAATAATATTGAGTATTTTCATTTAGTAATATTGTTATATTGTTGAATGCTATGTTTATTTATATTATATGAGATTTTTATGCATTGATATTATTATGTGATTAAGTCTTCATATGATCTTGGACATTGGGACCTATGATAATCTGGATGAAAAAACATCATCCACCCTAGAACTTGGAAGAAGGATTTGAGATTCTAAGTTGACTTCCTATGTAACCAAGTGATGTTGCTCCATACCTAATCTAATACAATTTTGAATTCCGTACATATTTCTAGATATAAATAGAATCAATGCATCCCCTAAAGTATTATACATAAAGAATTAAAAGGAACAAAAGAGAGAAAGACGTAGTGGAAACCCATAGGCACCATAAATAATCACTATATTATCCATAGATAAGAATCACAACACTTTGATACAATGTATGGAGTGGATTAGGATATTTATACCAATACAAAACCCCCAAATATTAATATAATATAACATAACAAGAGGGTTTAAGGTTAATTATAAATTATAAGATGGATTTAGCCATACCAAGGTTAACCATAGCCCATAGCACTTGCATAATAAAACATTATAATAAATCAAATACACTTATATAATTATTACCCTTAGGCCTATACAATATTACATCATACAATGTTAGCCTTGGCCATATGTCAAATTATAATTTCAACGCTCAATCCAATATCTTTTTTTTGATGAGATGGATGCCTTAGTTTGAGGATTGAGTTTTTCAAGTTTTTTTTTTAAATAATATTTTCTTTATGATTTACAAAAAAAATTATTATTTTATTCTAGTATTTCATATATAATAATGGCACATATAAGAGGATATATTGCATGACTACCAATTAAGAAAAAAAGAACAAGTTGAACATTTTTTGAGAGACTTGAATGCTAGAGAAGTCACGGGTAGACTTTTGTGAATGGGAAAGATTTATGAGTCACTTGATAAAGTTGCTAGCATTGTTTGGTAATTTTTTTATTACATTGACATGAGAGGATGTCCTATTTAGTTGGATTTAATAAAAGGTTGCATAGGCTAGATTATGATAGATATGAATGAGAAATCAACATTTTTTAATTTTTCATAAAATTTTAAGGGTTCCACCTTAACACTTTTCTTTATTTCATCTCCAGGTACCTATTTTTATTAGTTGAAAATTTTGTGCAATTTATTTTTTCTTTTGAAAATTTTAATTTAAAATTTTAGATTTTTTTAAAAAAATATTCCTTTGGGGTCACATGATTTACTATGCATTCCATATCTAATATGTATTTGTATGGGTATGGACATAGTCAATGGAGATATGATGCATTGAATTTAATGGGAGGAAACCCTTTCAAATAATTATGGTGGTATTCTTTTTTTTTTTAAATAACACCCACACCAAGGGGGCTAGGGGAGTTTTCCTTAAGGTGTTGCACCTTGAAGGTCTAAGGTTTAAACCCTATATTCCCATATTTTTAAATGAACATATTGAAATAACTTCCTTGATTGATGACACCAATATCTCTAAGTTGGCATTGTGTAATGACATGGCATTATGTCATGATGTGGTACCCCATGGTGACATCACCCATTTTTGCTTGTACATGCTGACATGGCATCCAAAAATGGCATGGATTTCAATAATGATGTGATACCCTATGATGATATGCCAACCAGTAAATATTTTGATTTGAAGTATAATTTTATCAAAGATATGGTACAAGAGAAAATAATAGATTTGAAATATTGTAGCACACAAGAGGAGCTTGTTGATGTGTTCACAAAAGAAGTTGTCAAAGCTTAGTTTTCAAAAAATAGAGATAGACTTGTGAGATACCTTAACATAAATGGGGATAATGTTAGAAATTTGATGCTATGCAAAATTCTATAACTACAACTAAGCAAAAAAACTATAACTATAGTTGAGCAAAAATTATATTTGGAAATTTGATTCAAAAAAATTGTGCAAAATTCTATAATTGGAACAAACAAAAACTATAACTATTAGTGGAATTAATAATTGAAAGTAAAAAATAAAATTCCGAATTCCAAAATATAGTTAGTGTAGAATCAATTAGTTCGTATTAATAGATTTAGTGTGATAAAATTAGTTTGTATATTTTTTCTTGGCTATGTATGAAAACTGAGTAATTTTTAAAACTATGTATTATTAGATGTTTTTGGCTATCTAAAAGAGTTGTAGTTTTCACATGTTTGGTTGTGTAAAAAATCTATAATTTTCATATGCATTTGACTATGTATAAAACTTGTCATTTTCACATGTTTGGCTTTGTAAAAAGGATGCAATTTTCACATTTATTTATCTATGTAAAATAGCAACAATATTTATATAATGAAGCCCAAAAAATAAAAAAATAATTTATCAAATATTAGGGTTGCAAGAACCAATCCTAACCTTCCACTTAGAAAATATTAGTTTTTTATTGTGCTTAGCAAATTTCAATATGACATTGTGCTCGAATCACCCTTTGTCACTTCATCCCATCTTGTTTGTGTGATCATCATAATTTCCAAGGATTTGATTGGTTGAGGCTTTTTAGATATGGGAAAAATCAATTTTTATGGTAGGTGAAATCCCCAAATTAACCATTATTTTAGCCATAGAATTTTTTCCTTCAACACATGGTGTTAGATGGATTCAATCTTGGGTCTCTATTGGCCTAAAAGTAGCATGTTGCCTAAGACAACACAACATCCATTGGGCCCTTTAAGGAACTTTCAATCATAAAATTTAAATCATAGATATAACAAAGTGTAAAAGTAGACTTTATGGGAATCCAAACATGAGTCAGTCCCCTTGCCAAGACTTCAACTACCTTGACATATCCAACCAGCCAAATCTCTTGCTTGAGATGTTATGGCTAAGCCCATAGGTAAAATGTCTCCATATCCATGTAAAATATGGTAAAATATTTAGGATGGGATGTGAACATAGTTCTAAGCACATATAACACCTCAAAACCACTTCACATGGTCAATCCACAATTGGTATATGTTGTAGAAAAAATTATGGCTTAGCCATCTATCCTTTGTAAACACATTATGATAAACTAAAGCAAAGCATTGTGTTGAACCCATGTCACATAAAAAAATTATTTATAATATCTTAACCTAGCCACCTAGATGACCTTAATATATGTTCTCAAGGGTGTGCCTTTTACTTAAAAAATAAACCCCTATCCTATTGACAAAACATTGTAGGGGTTGTGCATGGAAGACAAAAAATGGTTAAATTTAAACTTTTCCTACTTGCTTCCTTCCTAAGCTATAGCCATGGAAATTTAGTGATTTAATGAATGAAATCAAACATATATATAAGGAGAAGGAATAAATTCTTTGATATGTTTGAAGAAGAAAAAAAGATCTATGGATTAGGGTTTCTTTTATAAAAAGAGCTTATGAATATCTGAAGAATAATTCATAATAAAAATTAGAATAAAAATTAGAAGCACAAAATTATATTTTCATGTAACCATATTATGTTGCTCCATTTACTACTAATGCCATGTTGAAATTCACAATATTTTCTAGAAATAATATAAGCAATCCATCCACTCAAATCTTATATAGAAAGTAAAATAGAAAAAAAATAAAATAGATTTGGTAGGAATCCATAGGCACAATAAATAATCACTATATCTATATATAATATTACACAATACCATGATGAGAAAATGAGTAGTGGGACGGAGAATTTATAGCAATACCAAAACCCCAACTACATATTGAGCTTTAACCTAAGATAACATAACAAGAGGACTTTCAATTAATTAATGAGCCATCAATATCAATAAGGACTAACCCATAACCATAGGAGAGACTACTCAGTGGCATTATGAATTAATTTAAGGGTTAGAACCTTAAAGGCTAGAATAAGATGAAATAAATAAGTCAACACTACAATAATATCACCAACGATAAGTTGTGGTACTAACTAAATTGGTTGAGTGCTAAAAGAATATATAGTTTGGTTGTATTTAAAGGGTATTAAAGTCTATACACACTAGAAATTAAAAGAACAAGATGATAATAATCATCTAGGTTGACTCAACCATGAACGATACCCCATAAGAGGTCAAAATGCTTATGGAGATCATTAAGAAGTACATAGGTAAAAAGAAATAAATCTTTAAAGACCTATAGATATTCATGAAAAAAAAATATCCCCATTTTTATGAGCTAAATGAAAATATTCAAAAGCACAACCAAGCTATCCAAGAACTTTTTGCATATGATCTAGACAACGCTGTGGTGGCTACAAAAGTATACTAAAGTCTAACTATTTGTGCATGGACATCATTGAGATGTTTTATAAATGCATAGACATTTATACGGGACTCATAAATAAATACATAATCCCTAAGCTTCTATATTTTTCCAATTCCTTGCAAGACTACAAAAAATTAGAGTAATCCCAATGATTAGTTAAGGATTATTGTTAGTAGGGGACAAAAAATTGTTTTATGCTAGCCCTACATTAGTGTCACCGTAAGCATCATCCCATTTGGAAGACATGTTAAATATTTTAGGAGGTACCTTAGAATAATCATTGGTACTTAAGGATTAGTTTTAGCAAGTAGAATTTTCTACAAGCATACTAGTAAAACTATATTATATAGCAAAGCCTACGTGTATGATAAGAAAATTATAGATATTTATTTATATATAATCTCAAATAATAAAGATATAATTACTAATTGGGTATATTACTATTTAATTATGTAGGTGGATATATGATTTTTATCTTGTATGAAGTGTTTGATATTTGATTGAATCAACTAATTTAAATTTTTATTAGGATTTGACTGAATTTTCTATAATCTTAGAAAACTTGTTTGATGAGAGAAGAGGTAGTGACTCTCTACAATATCTAGAATTCTTGAGACAATTTAGCCTTCCTAGTTTCATAACTTCTAGAAGGAATTTCTTATAAGGGGACGGTGATGTAGTTCCCACCTCCTTCACCTCATTAATATATTGAGACTTACGTATGAATACTAGGTTAGTATAGACACTAGTAATGCATGATGTAAATCGATCAATAGTAATGAATAAAAACTTTTAAAATGTTATATATTTGTTAATGATATTTTGATGGATTACATGCAATAATTTATATTTTGAATTCATGCCCCACATTAATAAATTACATATACAAATAAGGCATTTATTTAAAAAAATACAAGGACTACATGAAAAACAATTATTTTGATTGTGTAAGTGTTGAAAGCCATGATACAAGATAAAACAATACAAAAACATGTATGGATTTTACATTACAATCATCTTGTGATATATCATGTTGACATGTCATATTAATCAAATCCATATTGTGATGTGAAACTACCTTGTGTTCTAGGTCAAAGTTATGAAGTCTAAATGTATCCCGCCATGAAAATAGAGGATAACCATAAAATAATTCTAATAGATAACTAAAGGGCCACTTAAGCAATAAGGTCATTTAATTATTCTAGGGTAATTGAAATGGATCATTTACGTATTAAAAGGTAATATTTTTGGATCCAATGTGAATGAACAACATTCACCACTTTTTCCAAGTATCAAAATTAGTAAATATCACTCTTATTTTTCATCAAGGAGAAGGTTAACCTATATAGTAGCATTGGAAAAAAATATATAGATTTCGTAGATGGAATCCATAAGAAATTCAAGGAGATAATGAGAAAATGTGGAAATAATAGAAAAATAACACATAGACCAAAAGAAGAAAGAGAAAATGAGAAGGAATAAGTTGGGAAGGATCCACACATAGAATGGAGGATAAACGAATTATGACATACCATCTGAGAAATAGAAGATAATGATATGAATTATATTTGGTAATATTACCCTTCTAAACTATATGTTGGCATGTTAATGCAAACTCTCACACAATATATTTATTACCCTACATTTAACAAAAAATAAATAAATAAATATAATGGAAAAAACATGAGGTTTCTCTCCTTAGCCAAATATCTATAAAGTATTAATATTTGTTTGAATGTGTTGGGATTGACACTATGTTTGTTTGGAGATGAATATGTGTTAAAGGTCATGTATTGTCCTAGAGAGCTTACATGTTGTGTTTTAGGATCAATGTTGGTATGTTGCTTTTCATTTTGACTATTATGAAGCTTTACTTAGAACTCGTAGGCTATTGAATATATAGTTGAACTTTTCGATACCATTGATTGCTAGCCTATAGGTTAGTGAATTAATGAGAAAACTAGTGAGTTTTTGAGGGTATAGTTGACCCTTCAAGTCTCACTATTCTTCATCTTGTAAAAATATTGTGTGATGCATATGATTTGGAAAATAAGTCATTTGGGTTTCAAAAAAGGGGTTATACTAAAGAGTAGTATGCGCTACCAAAATACTAGCATGAAACATAGAATGGTAGGTTATCCATGTTAGGTATATAAAATAAAGGAGTGGGTGGAGATTATCTCCTATAAATGGATTTTGGAGCATAGATGACATATTTGAGAATGGATAAGACATACATACATACATACATACATATATGTATATATATATATATATATATATATATATATATATATATATATATATAAAGATAGATATTAACTATGGCTTCTTCAGATCCAACCTAACCTATGAGTTTGATAGGAGTTTAAATACCAGCGTATCTAGGTGCTTTGCACTTTTGTGTTGGTTAAAATTTTATTAAATGTACTTATGATTGGTGGAAGTGTGAATTCTCTCTCTCTCTCTCTATATATATATATATATATATATATATAGGTAAATAATGGGTTTTGAAGGGATATTAAATGCTTACAAAGAGAAAATAGGTCCTCAAAAATTCAAGGAGGAACAAAGAAGAGGACACAAAATGAGATAAGGCTTAAATCCATAAGACAATGGTTAAAAGTAGACACTGTAGAGAAAAAAAGTGACCAACTAGAAAAGAGATGCACAACTGAGTAGGGATAGAACATATAGGTAGGATTAAATTCTTTCCTTTGGGATTTTCCCTAGCATATCTAGCTCTTATTTAATGAAAATACTCATCAAATTATTTTTAACATCATCCAGGGGGGAGCCACCTCTTCTGCCATCATACTAACCATTCTATTAATTCTTAGAACAAAATCATTCAAATTTTTTATTATTTCATAGTTTTTACATAGATAAAAAAAAAAGAGTGTGGTCCAAAGGAAAAAAAAATTCCCTTTACCTTGGCAGAGGATTCTCCCATAAGGCAATCCAAAGCTTTATTTCTTGAGGGAGAAGGAGGTTTTTCATTAATTAGTAGCTTGCACTTGGGGTCCTCATCACCCAAGTTCTCTAAATAATTATTAGAGAGGACATGGATGGTAGCATCCCCATCATTGCTCTTCTCTTTAGGCCATTTTAGGTGTTTGGAATACCTTGTATTAATGAAGGATTGAACTTCCTCATAGGAAGTGGTCCACTGCTCAATATTATTCTTGCAATTTTAGCTTTTATGCCAAGATAATAATTAGAGGAATAACTTGATAACTTCTCTTCCTTGTCCCCAAGAATAAAGGATGAATCACCAATATTTTCTTTCTAAGAGCACCAAAATTATACTTCAAAGTTGGATGGGAGAGTCATAGTCCAATCCCAATCTAACCTTATTTTAATATCTCTTTTATCTATCACATGAGTAAAAATTAGTTTTAGAAGTCCCTGATGTAGAGCCTTGGAGAATCTACCATGCTAAAAATCCTTCATAGTCTTCTCAATTAAGCATAATAAAAATATCAGGATATTGAATCTCTTACCATGTTGAAGATAATTTTAGAATACCATAAGGAAACTTTGTATAATACTAAATTTCCTAACTAGAATAAAGCATCTCATTATTAGAATAACCACCCTATCCCAAGGTTTGAGTAAGGAGTATTTCAAAACACCATTTTCAACCTTCTTATTTATTTTGTTCTTTTTCAGAAACTTCTTCAGTTCCCTAGTCAATGATTTCTTCTCTCGATTTATACAATCACATTTTTCATCCAAGGATGTTGCTTCAATAATAATCATTGTGTTGACAATGAATTCAACACCTTCAACTTTAACTTTCCCTTCCATCCAAGAATGGGTGAATTGGAGAGATATGGGTTCATCAAACCTATCAAATTTCTTAATACATTGGAGCAAAGCCCCTCTATCTAAAATCTCATAGACCTCCCTCTCAATGAACATCTTAGAATATAAAAATAAAAATTGTATATATAAGCATACAACATCTTGCATGTATAGAATAATAAATTTAAATATTAACTAAACAATTTTATTCATATTTATAATAACTTTTAAGTAAAATAAATAGTCATATTTTTAATTATTTATTTATTTTTTAACAAGTTCACTCATACATACACTCCGCCATGGTTTCAACTTGGGTCTCCCTTAAGAGATCCCAAAGCCTAAACTACTATGATGTCCCATAGGAACATGTTTTTAAATATGATAAGCTTAACTATTTGAACTCAAATGTCTAACTTGATTATGCATATAATTTGAAACTATATATAAACCATGGTCTAGCTAATGACCTCACCTAAGATTTAGGTAATAATTTAATTTTTTTAAACAACTATTACACTTTGATAAATAGCAAGGCTATGGTAAAATATAATTTATAAAATATTTCAAAAAGTCAAAATTCTATTGTATATTATTTAAATACATTTATCTTAATTAAATTTTTTTCTTTTTGTTTTTAATTATTAAAAAATATCAATTTATGCATTCCTAATGTTTTTCCATCTCTAACACTAAACTATTTAAAAGTGAACAAAAATATGCTTTTCTATCTCCACCATTGAGCCACTTTAAAAGTGGATCGAAATATATATATATTTTTTAAATATCAATAAATTTATATGTATTCTTAATGCTTTTCTATTAAAGTATCCACCATTCATCCATTTTAAAAGTGGGTCAAAATATTAAATTATAACTTATTAACACACTTACCCTTTAACATGGGATTTAAACCTTAATCTCTTTACGACAAACACTATATTCACCATTCCAAGACCTAGTGTTTAATATTGTGATATATTATGAATATATATATATTTTTTTATAGGTAAAAGAATATTTATAGCGGGTTTTTTGAATAGGATCCCAAAACCTTAATTACAGTAGTAGCCGAAGCATTTGAAAAGGAAAACAGAAAGATCGGCCCAGCCCCGGGGCCCTGAAGACTACTGAAAACAAAAAACCACAAAAAACCTCCACGAAACCGAAATTCTTCATAGAAACCAGCATCCACAAAAACCAAGAATCATTGGAACGACAAAGGCCAGGTGGCCCTAGCTAACTGGGCCCTGAGCCATCCTCAGCCCGCTCGGACTGTCGCTGAACCTTGGTAGAGCTTTCCTCCAGCTTGCGGCAGAGCTCGAACAAAGCCTTGGAGGCATGAGAAGCAGCTTGGGCAGCAGTGTTGAGGGAACCGATCGCTGTTTCCAGGAGGCCTCTGAGCGCCAGATTTTGTAGTTTGTTGTCAGACTCGGATCTGATCACAGCGGGCTCTGGGATCTCTGATTTGGCGTTCTTGGGGTTATCTATAGCACAGCTGGGCCCGAGGTATGCCCTTTTGCGGCCAGAGCTAGGAGGCAGGGCCCTGACTGGGCCTTTACTTGAAGCCCTGCATTTACGGGTTGGCCTGCGACGCTTCAGGGAAGAGGAGTCATCGGGGGAGGGGGAGCCCTTGGCGGCAGGGGATCCAATAGGAGAAATGCCTTCTTCAGGGGGCGAGACAGACGAGAGGGGTGGAATGTTGTGTAGTTGGGGTTGGTTGGCCAGGGTGTGCCTATAGAGGATAGCCATGAGCCCCTGGTGCATGGGTCTGGAATGGTTTCTGCGAGCACGATCAATGGTCAAACCCAGGGAGTAGAAGAGGAACCGCGGAGTGCTGATGAGGGTTACTCCTCGAAGATGGTTGAAGTAGCTTAAATAAAAGCTATACAGCCGCTGCTTTGGATCATCACAGGTAACATATTACATTATCGGGACAATGGCTTCGTCGAAAGGCGTCGAGAGGTGAGAGCAGAGCAGATTTGCTTTGTCCCACTGGTGGTCTGGGAAGCGGGAGAGCTCCTCTTCCCTATTGTGTTTGTCATGCCTGACAACGTGGCCTTTCTCTTCATGGTGGAGGTCGGTGACCTCCGTGAGGAAATCCTTGGAGACTTTAAAATGGAGGCCCTTGACTGTAACTTCGCCATCATTCCATGTGTCCAGGAACCCCTGGGTAATCTCGTCCTCATGGCCTATGAATTTACTAAAAAATGGGGTGAATTTCTTAGCATCAAAGAATAAGCGGGTGGGACCGCTCAACTCAAGGACAGGAGGCTCTAGGAAGACGGTTTTGGAAGCCATTGGAGCTGAGCTGGCAAGGTGGGGACAGAGGGGGCAGAGAGTGCCAGACCAAGGGAGAGGGAGCAGGGGATGGAGAACACGACAGCAAGATGGGACAGCGAGGGGAATATAAAGGTCGTGCGGGGGCCTTTGAAGGGGGAGCACCGCTAGCTTTGGAAAGGGGCACACGCGGCTGGCAGCGACACGACGAGGAAGGGGCTAAGGGGGCGCACCAGACTGCTGACACACGGGTAAGGGGATGGGCTACTACCAAAGCACCAGATGCCTGATTTTGAGCGAGGGAATGTCGGGAGAGAACCGCGTTGGACTGGACCACGATCGGGAAGGCATGGCACAGGAATCCGTAGTCACAGAGATCGAAGTGGGAAGGACGAGGTGGTCTACCATGCGAAGAGAGTTGGGACTGTCAGAATTACCAGCTAGCCACCGTGGGCATCTGATAAGGCAAGGGGCACGAGCTGCCATGAGGAGGATCGGGATGATCCCCTCGTAGACAAGGTGGCCAGCCAACGGATCGACACGGGGGCGAGGGGCCCTGGTCAGCAGAAGCGCATGTCGGGGGGACTTCACCGCTCTGCCATGGGGAGGCCTAGACACCAATGTTAATAGCATGGTCAAAATGATCCTACAGCACAATTTGGACTAGGCCTGCAGGGAAGTGTGAGGACCAGGTGGTAAATTCTTCGACGGTAATGGCTAGATTTGCCATGAAGTCAGTAGCCCTGTTGCCTTCTCTAAAAATGTGCTAAAAGGTGTGATCGGGGAAGCCCTGAATAATGAAGAGGGCCTCCCGGATGGAGTTATGGAATCGCCAGGAGTAGGACTCAGGCTTCTTGGTGGCTCTGATTATGACTTGGGAATCGCCTTCGATGAGGATTTTCGATGAGGAGCCCCTAAGAGCCGAGAGACCACTGAGCAGGCCAGTAGATTAGGCAAAATTGTTGGTTTGCCTGCCCAGCAGGACCATGAATGCGGTGACCAGATTCCCAGAATAGTCACGGATGACCCCGCCAGCCCTAGAGGGCCCGAGGTTGCCTTTGGAGGCATCGTCAAAATTGAGCTTAAGCCACCGGGGGGGAGTCCACCTGGTAAGGGAGCACCGGGAGGGGGTGGGAGGGGGAGCAGGGGGGAGAGCTGAATGCAGAGGGAGGAGAGCAGGGAGGCTTCACTCGAACACCGGGGGACCACAGAAAGGGGTATGAAACAGGAATTCTCGGTGGCGAAGGAGACTGCTTTGGTCGCTAACCACTGAGGGGAGCAGGTCGAGGAGGAGAAGGCTCGCCTGTTACGCTTGAGCCAAATTTTCCAGAGCATATGAGGAAGGCAGGCCTTCCAAAGGAAGTAGATAAAGGGATGGGCAAAGGAGGTGGGCCACTAAGACAGGAGGTCAGAAATGGAATTGGGGGCCGCCCACTAAACAAAGAAATGGGAGAGGATGAGGCCCAAAAATTTAGAGGAGAAAGCGCAATTTATGAAAATGTGGTTGGTTGACTCCCAGGCAACACGACAGAGGAAGCATCTGTTGGGGATCTGGAAGCCTCTCTTGATCAGATTTTTTATCGTGAGGATTTTGTTTTGGACGGCCACCCAAACAAAATGGCTGATCTTGGGGAGCAAATGCTTGGCCCAGACCTGTTGGGTCTGGAAGGTGGTCGCTCCCGGGGTTCTCTGGATATGGTAAGCAGACTTGACTAAAAAAATGCCACTGGGAGAGCCATGCCACACGCATCTATCACTATCTCCAAAAGAAGGAATGACCGTCGCACTGAGGATGCACTGAAGTCTGGCAGCTTGATGCGGGAACCTGGGGTTTAGGATGGGTTTCTAGACGGTCCACCCCTGGAGCTGGGTCATGTAGTCAGACGCTCTGGGGCCTTGGTCCACAAGCCCAGGTTTGAGGAGAAGGAGCTCCCTATCCGAGCTCAAGGCCTCGTCGAGAATCCATCTGTCTTCCTATAAGTCAATCTTGGTACCGTCTCCAAGAATCCATCTGGTCCCTTTCTGAACAATATCTCTAGCAAAAAGTAGGGCCTTCCAGAAGGCAGATCCATCATGGGGTTGGGTTTCCCCAAGGAAGGGGTGGTTGTGGCAGTACTTCCTATGCACAATGCAAACCCATTCATCGGAGGTATTGGTGTGAACCTTCCAGGCATGTTTGGACAGAAGGGCCTTGTTCATGGGAACCACCCATTTGAGCCTGATCCCTCCCTCTTCTTTGGGGTGGCAGACCAAAGGCCAGGAGACCAGGGGAATCCTTTTCTTGTCTTCGCAGCCCGACCAGAGGAAGCATTTCTGAATTTGCTCAATGAGAGTAGCGATGGAGGCCAAAATTCTGAAGACAGACATGAAGTATATCGGAATGCTTTGGAGGATAGACGCCAAGAGAGTGGCCCTGCCGACCTACGAGATAAGGTGGCCTTTCCAGTGGGCGAGTTCCCTTTGGATCCGCTCAATCATCCCGTTCCATAGCACCTTGGAGGATGCCCCTGTGAATAGAGGAAGCCCAAGATAGGAAGAGGGGAGGGAGCCGGGGGAGCATCCCAGGATCCGCTCAATTCTAATTTGCCTAGCCAAGGGGGTGTTGATGAAGTAAATCTTGCTTTTTTGAAGATTGATTTTCTGTCCGGTCGCCTCCTCATACAGGGTAAGGATGTTCTTGAGGGCCTTGACTTGAGGGACCGATGCCAAAGATGCAAGAATGGTGTCGTCCACAAACTGCTTGTGGGACACGGGGGGAGGCCCTGCATCGACCTGATGCTCGAGATGAGACCGCGAGCCACAGCATTCAAAATGGTTCATCCCAGGGCCTCAGCCAAGATAATGAAGAGAATCGAGGATAGGGGATCACCTTGGTGGAGGCCTCTAGAACTAGGGAAGAACCCGTCCGGGGATCCATTGACAAGGATTGAGAACCAAGGGGAGGACATGCACTTGTTGATGAGTTGGACCCAGGAGGGGTGGAACCCAAATTTGAGGAGGACCTTGGACAGGAAGCTCCAATTGACCCTGTCAAAGGCCTTATTCATATCAAGCTTGAGCAAAAAATGGGCCTTTCTGGATAAGACAGCTGAGTGAATGGCCTCGTGCATGATTATGACCCCATCTATAATCAGCCTGCCTTTGACTGAACTTCCCTAATAGGGGGAAATGATCAGGGGAAGGATGCCTTTGAGGTGGGTGGTCATGGCTTTAGTCAGGATTTTATAGAGGACATTGCACAAGCTGATGGGGTGGAAGTCTGACAGGGACCTGGCTGCCTGAGTCTTCGGGATCAGGGCTATGAAGGTGGTGTTGATGCCTCTAGGGATGGATCTGGAAAACTGCAGGTCCTGGATGGCAGTGCACACATCATGGCCAACGATGTCCCAGAAATATTGGAAGAAGTAGGGAGGAAACCCATCCGGGCCCGGGGCCGCCTCAGCCTTCATGGAAAAGGTGGTGACATGGATTTCAGAATCAGACAGGGCCTAGACCAGCTTTGCATTAGCTATGGCTGGGACAGACGTCAGGATGTGATCTAGAAGGGAGTCGATCACCTCTGAGGATATAGGAGGTTTGTCGCCCAGGAGCTCTTGAAAGAAGTGGACTGCCTCAGCCCGGATGTCCTCCTCCTTGTTGATGGTTTTGCCATTGCTGTCAACAAGCTCAAAAATTCTATTAGAACCCCTATTTCGGAGGGTCGATGCATGAAATAACTTGGTGTTAGCATCACCATCTTGGATCCACAGAGCACGTGACTTCTGTCTTCGAAATGTTTCTTCCCTGGCTAGGATATTGTGGTACTCGCTGAGGGCAATGCGTTCCTCTTCTCTGAGCCCTGGCTTGTGAGAGCCTGCTTGGAATCTAGACTCAATCTCTTCGAGTTTCTTTTTGATAGCCTCCTTACTTTTGAAGATGTTACCGAACACTTCTTTGTTCCATGCCTTGAGGTGCTCCTTGAGGCGTCTCAGCTTATGGAAGACTTGCTCAGCGGGGCGACCAGGGACAGGGGAAGCCCACCAGCAGCCGACCTGGGCTCGGAGGTCGGGGTGGTGTAGCCACATAGACTCAAACCGGAAGGGTCTCCTAGGGGGACGAATATTTTTAAGAACATTATGTTTATATATTTAACCCTTGTTAATAACATTGTATAGTAGAACACTGCAATGGTATGACTTTGGCCTTTCTTCTACAAGACCATTGTTCAACCTAATAAATGTAGAACCTAATTTTTTTTAATTTCTTCACACTACAAAAATCAACCTTTGGTGAGTTTTTTTTTGTGAAAACAACATCGATTTCTCCTAAAAAAAATGGTTATTCATATAAAAATTGGAGAATGGGTTAATTTTATTTTATGAAGCCATTTTCCTTCATTTACTCACTCTTCCTTCTCTTTGGCTATATACACATTGTTTTTAGAGTGAAAACACTAATTATAAACTAATTTTTAGGATCATATTAGATATTTAATAGTGTTTGTACATATTTTTAAAGGTATCACCCCCCCAAAAAAGAAAGAAAGAGATTTTGTTGGTTTTTTCTAATTTTCTTTTTGTTTGTTCTTTTCAAGAATGTAGGCTAGGTCATTGAAATTATCATGGAAATTAATGATCCTCCTTTAAGTGCAACCCAACCGATTCCTTAAACTATAGCCTCGATTCCAAGCCCAAGAAGAGAAATAATGTAAAAGTATGGGATTAAGGAAAACTTTTTGAATCAAATATTTTGTAAACACTATGATAAGGACATCCATGGAGGCATCCATCACCTCAAATACCATTTGATTTAGAAACTGATACATCATGTAGATCCTTGTCCTAAAGTAGATGATTTGATTAAAAATGAGGTGAAGTCTTGGTTGTGCAGCAAAGTGTCCAAAATATTTAGCACAAAAGGATAAAAGTTGTAGAGGGACATTGATTGGCACCTTGGGTCTCTTTTTATGTGGATAAGACCGAATTGGAGGATGTTGATGTCATGATTGAATAAAAAAATGTTATCCCTCACATTCAACAAGGTAGTAGTAATGGACGTGGGATGAGTGCTAGATAGGACTCCAACATAAGATAAACTACACTTTAGAATACTATATAAGGGAGGGACAATGAAAAGGATATAAGTTAAACTACAACTATTTTTTGGTATTACTACAATATTTCCTTCAATTGTACAAACAACCCCTATTAGCAATCCCTAATGACGACATTGACAAGTCTAGCAAAGGGGTTAATACACCTTCAAAAAAAAATTAATTAGACCATTGTTGGAGTGTATCATCAACACACATGCTCTTGTAGAAAATCACAAAAATATATAGAGGACAAGTGGATGCAATGTTCTTTCAAATGGATGGATGGATTTAAGAAATGACATGCTCCTAATGGTGGATTTGAATGGATCCATAGTCTTCCTAAAGTAGGTTGATGCCTCATGAGAGGTAAAGAATACATACTTTTTATTTAGCTTGTTGGAGGATATCATGCTAGAAAAAGAAGTAGAGATTGTTGTCCAAGTAGTGATGCACAATTTAGTAGCATACATATCTATGGGTAAAATTTTCAAGGAGAAGAAGCCCTCTATTTTTTGGAGCCCATGCATTGCCCATTGTATTGACATCATGCTTGAGAGCATGGGTGAAGGATATGGTAGAAAAGGCAAAATCCTTTCCACTAATTACCTAAAATCACATATGGGTGTTCAAATTGATGAGGTGGCATAATTATGGGAGGGACATTCTTTGCCTAAGGATCACTCTATTTATCTCCAATTTCATCACCTTGCATAACATTCTAATGACATCAACCACTTTGAAGCAATGTTTGTGAGCAAGGAATGTTATGCCTCACAATTTCTTTCAAAATGGAAATGGGAACGAATATGGAGGTAAATATGCATTAAGGAAATTCTCAAGGTAATTACTCGTTGAGTTCAAAATTTCACATTAAAATTTTATTTTATACTTGAAAATGTAATATTACTTTTTCTAAAATTTTAGTATTCATTTTTCAATTACAAGTGGCAAAATCCTTGGTAAGGGTTATTCACCTTGTAAATGGTGAAAATATGGCAATGGGTTATCTATATGAGGTAATGGATAGAGCCAAACAGGCCATTGAACACTATTACAATGGAAACTCGCATAATATGGCAATGGGTTATCTATATGAGGTAATGGATAGAGCCAAACAGGCCATTGAACACTATTACGATGGAAACTTGCATAGATACATCATTGATAAGAGATAGACAAGGCAACTCCATTGACATATACATAAACCAATTTGATGCATCATTGATAAGAGATAGACAAAGCAACTTCATCGACCTATTCATGCCACAAGATATTTTTTGAACACTAAATTCCGTTACACTAATAGTCTTAGCGGTGATGAAGAGATCCAAGTGGGCTTCTATACTTGAACAATGAAAATGATAGATAACCCCGTTAAACTTCACCTCATCCCTACTAAGTTGTAACTTTATAAGGTCATAAGAGGGCTTGTTTACATCCTCCTTTGATAGGAAAGCAAGGTCAACCTCACAACTAGATAAAGCATTTAAACTTTTATAATCTAATATTTTTTTAATAAATATCTAATATAAAAATCAACTTTACTCTTTAATTAATGTTTAATTTTATTTTACAATTAAAAAAAAATCTTAAAAAAAAAATTCCAAAGTTTTTGAGTTGTCGTGGGTTACCGATAAACTGCCAAGCTTATGCTTATAGCCAGTTGATAGTTTTCCAACTATATATTTAACAATGTGTATTATCTTTTTAATCCACTAATGGACCTGCATGAATTCTGCATGATGTAGTGCCCCAAAAAACAGGGCGGCATCTAGATTATTCGTGCGAATGCATTTTTGGGAACGCATGGGTAATTCTACTTTGCAAAGCAAATCGAAGTCAAACTCATGGGTGTCATGTGATCCCTGTAAATTAAGGGAGGCTGCACGTACTGTAACAGGTTAGTGAGATCAAGGGAGGTTACACGTGATGGCTTAGATTCTTTAAAATAATGCGTCAGGAGAAACAACCATAAACAAGAATCGAACGTCAACGCTACTAACCGTAAAATACAATGACAGAAATAATAATCCACATTATTTTAAATAATTGGCGTTTTTGGCATTTCGTCGAAAATTACTCTTACACGGAAAGATTGAACTTTCAGGCCTGGAACGTGTCTCAGAGTCTACTCTGCTGTTCAGTTTGTTTCACTTTCCATAGTCACAAAGATTCATTGTTACATGTCAGGGGGAGATAAAAGCGGAACAGGCGCTTCTCTAAGAGTATTCATGGCAGCAGGGACATTGGCTTGATCATTTACCTTCGCAAACCGATCAAAGCTCAACTCAAAATTATTTCTTTCAAAGGCTTGTGTGGCTCGCTGTTCTTTTTCATTGTCAATGTTAAGATGTTCGACTGTACTAGTTTCTTTGCCGGCAATGGGATGTTGTTCTGTCTGTTCTCCATTCTTATGGAATCCAGAATTATTGTCGAGAGGAGTGTCATGAAAGCGAGAGTGATAAGAAGGAGATGTGTCTGTGTCAAAATCTGAGATTTCATATTCTGATTGTTCGAATCGGCGGGGAGAAGTTTGTGCACTTTCCAGGTCTCTCGCGCTTCTGTAATTTTGAAGAAGATGGACCGGAGATAATCCTTGAATTGGCGTAGTTTGTCCGCTTGATAGGTTGCCTGATCTCTTGTTCCGTCTAAGGTTTCGCTTAGCCCTCCGATGCCACCTCTTCAGGGACTCAGCTATCCGTTCATCGAATATCGTTGTTTTCATATTTGTGCCCATCTGAAAACACGAATACATTCCGGGACTCACATACCATATTCTGATAATAGATTTTGAAAATAGTATATAACAAATTTGATTTCGAGATGAAATGAGGTGTCAAATATACCTGTGTGACAAGAGCGTAAAGAGGGAGGGTCACATAGCTGCATAAGATCTGGACCACGATCCTGTTCATTGACAAACCAATCATCTGTTACTGTAAACTCGAACGTTCTCTTGTACAAAAAAAATATCTTAGAATAAGAGCAATGCAAGATAAAATTTAGTGGTCCATCGAGGTAATTATACGAAGAACTTAACCTTTCAGTCACGTCGATAATATTTTTTGTAATCTCATGTCCTCATGATATTTCAAAAATAAATTAAAAAAGAATTCACAGAGAACATTCGTAATAAGTAAGATTACCCTACGCCCACTTTGCTTGCAATGTCTGTCGTCCTTTCATGGAAACAGGAATGCAGACCATATTCGTACTGCAAGTATATACCATATATATGTAAGATTTTTTAAAATTATTCAATCAAGCTAAGTTTTTGGATAAGGGAAGCTCACGGAAACCTCTAGCAATCAAATGGGAGGCACCTACTTCACTTTAATGAATAGCATTAAAAGGCTTACCCATGTCCAAAAGAAAAACGCGAACTGGAAAGCGTTCTGTAAAACAAATTGCAAGTATTTAGCCCTTTCTCAATTGCAGCTATTGAAATTTGAACATGAAATTAAATATTTGGGAAGATCATTGGAAGTTCTGTCATTGCCTATCTAACCTCGAAGAGAGTGAAGTGAATAAGATAAAGAATCCATCGTGGACGACCGAACCAGAAAAGTTTATCGTTGGGCTTCACCACTGGGGGTCCTTGGACAACAGGATTTCTGGCCTGGATTTCTAACGCCATCTTGGTTATTATAACTTGCAGTTTTGTTCCGACTATCAGAAGTATCTGCAAAGTAGAAAATAATATGACAATCAGCATTATAAAGCTCTCAAGTGACTATGT
This sequence comes from Wollemia nobilis, assembly GCA_028583015.1. Classification (NCBI taxonomy): domain Eukaryota; kingdom Viridiplantae; phylum Streptophyta; class Pinopsida; order Araucariales; family Araucariaceae; genus Wollemia; species Wollemia nobilis. The sequence continues at coordinate 1,555,189 of JAQPPZ010016475.1, forward strand.
AAATGATTTAATTGGAATCAAACTCGAAAGTATTGGATGCTCTTACGATTAATGGAACAAATGACAGCCAAAAATGTGTGAACCACCCTGCAAAAATAAATCACATGTACGTCAGTCTCTAAAAGCATGACGCATACATAAAGTAATTTGGACGCAACGTGTTCTAAAGTTGGCGAAATTTACCATGCCTGTTAAGAAGCAAAAATAACACCGCGAAAAGCCACAGAGGTGGACTGCACAGAAATTCCAATAATTTTACAACCAATCAGATGAGTGAACGACAAAAGCTGGAAGATATACATATAATTAAAAAATACCTTCCTTAAATTATTATAAACGCGCACGCACCTGATGGAAACAATAACGCTAAAGTCATATTCCAGAGATCTCTTTATGTATTTTCTAAAATCAAAACTACTGTTTGGAGCAAAGTGGGCCTGCGAATGTAGACAATATCCTGAATATAAGTATTAATAGGAAATGGCAGGTTGAAATTTCCATTTCTATATGAAGTCGCCGTTACAATTTAAAGAAATGACGTGAGGCATACGAGTATAAAGCCATGGCGCAATGTCAAATAATCGACTTTGGGCATCGACCTAACGAATTGTCTGAAGAAGCATACCTGCAAAGTCAAGTCTCATGAGAAACGTGTCACTCGTGACATTGACAAATTGCAATAACGGAAGAGTAGATGGTCAAAGGATAAGAAAAAACAAATTACAATCCAGATGAGAACTGGCGTGCGAGACAAGAAGCTCATATGCCTCTTTCCAAAAGTTGTTTGACGTGTAAATCTGAATCTCGCAGGATCTGCATTATCATTGGAATAAACAGATGTAAATTCTAAGTTCAAAATAAAACTGAATAGGGCAATCTCCGTGAAATCGAATACTTTTACATGTATCTAAATTTTTCATTACCCCATAAATTGAGGAGGGTATGGATAATCATATACTAACCGTTGGAAAATTCATAATCCATTGTTTTAGTCTCTTGCTCCCATGCTTTCCATCTATGCATCTGGATATATGACAAACAATTATATTTTCAGTTAAGCCTGTGATATGACATGTTTTCGAAAAAAACCATAATCCTTTGTGCACCTTAAATAGATTAGATTAGTCTTCCCTATGTACCATTAATGCAGGAAGAGATTTATTGCACATACTTTTGCGCGACCTAGGGCCATGGTGATAATGCAGGACAAAATGTGAACAACCGCCAATACGAAAACGAAGATATGTAGCTGGTTAAGGCCTTCTTGGGAGATAAGCGGGACTTTTCCCTATAAAAGATTAGCAATATATCAGTAAAATTCTGCAACATGGAGATAAAACCAAGCGAGAACAAAGCTCGCAATCTGGTTCGTATGACTATGTCTATTATGTTATTTATGTGCTCAAGCCTTACTTGCTTCCCACAGTAACCAGTTTCTGTCACATTTTCTGCCAGGATACGCCCCAATGGAATTTCTATGGGACCTCCTCCTAACATTAGCTTTCGGTGGTGCCCTATTAATGAGAACTTCATTGAATCGTCATCATCTGTAGAGGCCTCATCCTTAGAACAGGGAAGTAACGAGTCTCCTAAGCTTTGAGATATACAGATCTTTGAAACTGGCTTCTGCCCAACTGTCAGTAGAAGCGAGATGAAACCCAGAAGCATGAGTTCTGTATTCGCATTAAAACAAATTAGCCAAAGAGAACAGAGAAATATCTTTGCGAGCTAAGAAAGAACCCACCCACAGTCTAAAATTGTGGATTACCTGCTTTGACCTTTTCGAGTGCTTCACTCAGGGATTTCTTGCGCCTTTTTTTGAGCCACTGCAAGTCAAATACAGAAGACAGTTTACAAATCACGGTAAGGTCTTTAAAACATTTCCAAATATTATTTTTAGCAGGTTTATGGCTTCTTCGATTAATATCGCAATAACTACAAATAGACAGATTGGAAATTTGAAAACGATTTGTGTTGGACTTACCTTTGCGACGAGGTTTATGGCTTCTTCGATTAATATCGAAATTACTACAAAGGCCAAGCAAACAAAAGCAAAAGTCCATGTAGGCGTCTGTTCTAAGGACCGAGAATCTCCATCGCTACCTCCTCCTCCTGCCATGTCTCTCTAATTCTCCTGAAATCAGTATGATTTCGAGATTACGTATTCTTCCGAATTAATTTTTAAATCCGAGGCGAGGTTGCTATGCCTAGCATATATAGCCGAAACCTAAAATTTCAGGCTCTCTCTCTGCTTCTTAATTCTCACGAACAAATATAAATAGAACGTAGATATCATCCTAACAGAGTGAGACCAGAAAATCATAACAGGCGGTTTTAGAATATTCCGCAGACCAAAAGTCTCTGAAGGCGGCCGTTACTTAGAATTTGTGTCCAGCAGAAACTGAGCTACCAACGACGGCGACTTGGTAAATTCAATAATTGAGCCGCGTAGACTTTCATCTTATCTGTGCAAATCTTTCGACGACTATTTAATGCTATATTTTGGGCGGTTTACAACACGTACGGAAAAATGACAAAAATAAAAATTAAAAATTAAAAATAAATAAATAAATAAAAAATAAAACACGATTAAAAACTGGTTTACAGTACCCTTAACGGATCTATTATGTACGATCTTCCCACAAATTTTCTTTCTGCGAATGTCGTCAGTCCACGGTAGGGTGAGATTTAAAATTACAAATTTGTAATTGGTAATTGTGGCGAGAAGACCAAATCACTAATAAAAATACAAAATGAAGTCAATACAAAAATGAGGTCAACTGGTCCATAAGAAGAAACAGTCAAGTTCATTTATAGAAGAAAAATTCAAGTTCATTTATATATACATGTTGTTGTTTTTCTCAAATGTGGTTTTGAACAAACTATTTTAAGTAAGACAAAGATTTTTAATTTTTTCTTCAATTCAACATTTTAATTTAATGTTTTAAAGGTTAGTGGATTGGTAAGTGTAATGTGGTTAGGCACTTATGAGACTTAGATCCAAATTTTGATGGTGCTATTTAATAAAGGTAGTAGTCTGCTTTGTATCTTCTGAGTGCACATTAGATCAAAAACGACCATATGAATCCTGAGCCCTGAGTGACCGCTGATCGACCAACAATAACTAGATAAATAAATTTATTGAAAACAATCGTATAATTTAAACCCTAACCAATTACTAAAATAGTAAAAAAGGGATTAAGTCTAAGAAGCAAATTTCACACACGTGATTTGATTTGCATGACTAGCAGAAAATTCTTCCAGGAACTCCTGTGATTACTAAGGCCTTTATCTCCTCGGGCAGGGCATCGTCGAAAATGTGAGGCAGACGTAAGGAAGAAAAACCTGTACACGTGTTTTTTTAGTTAAATGTTTGTTACTTTGTGTTAATTTTTTTTTGGAGAGTTGTGGTTTAGTTGCTTTTGCTTGATTTACTTTGATTTTGTTTTTTAATGGATTAAGGTTTATAGTGATCGTATTCAAACTTGCTTTTTAATGGATTAAGGTTTATAGTGATGGTATTCAAACTCATTTTTGAAAAGTCCAGACATTTTATTGATTTTATTTTATTCATTGGACTAGGGTTTACAGTGATAACATCAAGTTCACTACAATGAAGGTAGTTTCATTGACTTCATTTAACTAAGATCAAATTTCGTTGACTTCATTTTACCTAGTAAGCTATGGGCTAGGGTTTATAGTGATAACATCTATGTTCACTGCCTTGTGTAGGGTTGAGGTTTGGTTGACTTCATCTCACTAAGGTCAAATCTTGTTGATTTAATATTACCTAGTAGGTTATAGGATAGAGTTTATAGCGATCCAAGCCCTACCTGAAGGGTTAAGGTTTGGTTGACTTCATATTACATAATAGGCTAAGGTTTATAATGGCCACATCCTGGTGTCCTACCCCGTCTCGGGCAATGGTGTTCTACCCATATCGGGCAAAGGTGTCACTATATTCAATGATGGGTATTATTGATGCGCAATGGGGCTAGTGGTGTTTCTAATTCCCTATGTCAAAAAAAATAATTATATAAATAAGTTGAAAATGATTAAGGTTCTCTTAACATCTTACCTAGTAGACTAGGGTTTATAAAGTATCGAACAAATGTGTTACCATACTCAAAAAGGAATCTCATTAACTTTATGGTTAAAATTTATAATGATAACAAAACAAAATTTATAATCGTATTATACCTAATATTAATTATTCTCATGTAACAATTTTTTTTTATACAAATAATATGAAAAATGATATAATTTACTAATGATATAATTTACTTATGAAATAATTTATGGTGATATGGTCTAATGCAAATGACAAGACCATTGGCATAGAGTAATGGTTTAATACTCAACAAGTCTTCTAAAGATGTTAAACTATGACATGGAAAAAATATTTTCGAAAAGAATTTATCATAAAATAATTATAATCTTTTTTTTATTTGGTTAGTGTGAGAAATTTCTATGATTAATGTACAAGGTTGAGTAGTTTCATTTTAACCATGATCTCTTATAAAATCGAGAGTTATGCCTAGCAATAGGAAATTTAACACACCACCACACACCCACCCCTTCACACACTTGCCACACCGTGGTTTGAACCATGGATCTCCCAAAAAAGAACCAAAACCTCAACCGTTGCACTGTCCCCTAGAACAAATAACTATAAAATTTATCTCCATAAAATAAAAGTAATAATTATTAAAATTGGTGTTTACTTAAAATAATCAGCATTACATTCAAATTTTATAATTTAAATCTTTGGAAGGTTTAAAGTTCAAACTGTGGTGTGGGTGAGTGTGATAGAGGGTGGGTGTGTGGTGGTTGTGTGTTAAATTCATTATTTATAAGCATAGTTCTTGTGCTTTACGAAGGGTTATTATTGAAAGGAGATTGCTTAACCCTATGCATTGATTGTAGAGGTTTCTCACACTAACTAAATCAATATATATTTATAATTTAAATAAATTATAAATTTAATTTAATTTATTATTATATTTTATTTAAAATTTAATCTTTTCAATGTATAGTATTAAATATTTAGTTCTTATTCGTCATCAAACATAAATTAAATTTTTTTAAAAATAAAAAAAAGAAATTTTCACCATATAACTATTTTTTACAAACCTAAACATGAATATATTTCTCTTAACTAATATTTAAGATAAATTAAGGTTTCATGACTATATATTTTATTTAAATAAAGTAAACTAAAAAAATATCATTTAAAAAGCATTAAATTTTTTTTAATATTTATTAGTTAATAAACAAAGTAAACTAAGAAAAGATGCCATTTAAAAACCATTAAAATTGTTTTAATATTTTTAAGATTATAAGTTTGAATGTTAATAAAATGATAATTTTAAAAAAATTAATAAAAATAATAAGGATTTATTTACATGTTGTAGGTGAGTTGGAGAGGGTAGGGTAATCTTCCAATGGAGGTCCCTAGTTCAAATATTCACCCTATCAAATGCACATTGGATACCCAAAATCCAGTTGATTATGTGGGAGCGGTCAGGGCCGATGCGACTCTTGGGTGATTTTGACAGTGTAGAACCTCCTGATCGTGGTTTCTCAAACCAAGGTAGTGTGAATCCCAAATGATTTTTATGGTGTAGAACCCCATGATCGTGGTTTCTCAGACCAAGGTCGTGGTCCCACAAGAGGTTTTTCGTTAAATTGAAAAATATTAATAATAAATATTTACAATGGTATTTAATATATAATTAATCTCTTAACAAAAGTTTAAAATAATTATTCAAATGTAACCAATAAATAAAGTATATTATATTTAAATTAAAAAAAAAAAAATTAGATAAAATATTAAGAATATAATTATCCTTTAGAAAGAAAAAAAATTAACCTAGATATTAGAGTATCTTAGTAAAATATCCCTTTAATCATTTTCACCATACAAAGACCCTTTTTATTAATAACACTTTAAATATCATTAGACTTCTTCAAGATTAATTACTTATTAACAAAAACACCTATCTATACCTAATATACCTAATAATCGATATGTTAATCATTCACTCAAAAGGGTAGGTCGGTTCGTAGTGGACAAGTGCTTGTCATTAGGTTGACCACCCTAGTTTAATGGCTGACAAAAGAGGTCTCATTTACTTTGTCTTTGCCCAATATGTTAAGGATTATAGAGTAAATATATATAATTATTTTAGTTTTAACTTATACCAACTAACTAGGTACGAGGTGTACACTAATTGGTTCCCCCAAACCCCATAAGGGGTGGAGGTTCAAGGTTCAAATATCGAGCCTCATTGAATTGAATGCTTGTCCTTTCTTGGTGCTTTCAACGGTGTAAAAGGTTTGAAATGATCGTGACATGGTGGTTATAGAGACGTACTACATAGAGATCTGTGTGACAGCTTCCAGGATGGACAAAACAGGATATGATGACCATAAAAAGCTAGACAACCTACCTAGATTCATGGTGACTACCGATTCCACCATGTTAAAAAAATAAAAACTTATACCAACTAACTAAAGCCCACTAGAATGATAATGTGATAAAGTACTTATAACCTTGGAACCCAATTTCTAGAGTATAGAGATTATAAATTATTACTAACAATAATAAGTATGTGAGAGAAGAATATAACATAAAATGAAAGGGTAAGTTTGTCAAGGACCAAATGTATCGTCTTGATTCTTATAAAAGGAAACTAATTAGTACTCCTATCTTGTCACTACTTCTTATAGGTATGATAGTTTTGGTTACACATCTATTTTAGAGGATCAATAAGAAAATAAAATTATTTTAGTTTTAACTTATACCAACTAACTACGTACGAGGTGTAGACCAATTGGTTCCCCAAAACCCCATAAACAGGGTGGAGGTTCAAGGTTCAAATATCAAGTCTCATTGAATTGAATGCTTGTCCTTTCTTGGTGCTTTCAATGATGTAAAAGGTTTAAAATAATCATGAAATGGTGGTTATAGAGACGTACTACATGTAGATCTGTGTGACGGCTTCCAAAATGGACAACACAGAATACTATGACGACCATAAAAAGCTAGACAACCTGCCCAAATTAGACGACCATAAAAAGCTAGACGACCATGTAAAAAAAAAAAAAAACTTATACCAACTAACTAAAGCCCCTTAGAATGATAATGTGATAAAGTAATTATAACCTTGGAACCCAATTTCTGGAGTATGGCAGACCCAACCTTGAATAGAGATTATAAATTATTACCAACAATAATAAGTATGTGAGAGAAGAATATAACATAAAACGAAAGGGTAATTTTGTCAAGGACCAAATGTATCATCTTGATTGTTATAAAAGGAAACTAATTATTACTCCTATCTTGTCACTACTTATTATAGGTATGATAGTTTTGGTTACACATCTATTTTAGAGGATCAATAAGAAAATAAAATTTAAAAAACCATATATTACATTTTCCATCATTCACCCAACATGAAAAACTATAATATCTTCATTTTATCTACAAATATAGAATGAAAATATTTATGTATCCCCTCAGTTAACTTAATAGTGGTCTTCTAATACAATATAATGCATTTTTAATTATTTCAATAATTGAACTACTAGCTCTAGTCTCAATTCACAATCTAGTTGTTTGATCTCAAATTAAATTTACAAGAAAAAGAAATTTGAAGAATCTATGTATGCACACTTAGTTTTATCATCTTGGTCAATTAAGAAATCAACCATTCATCTACCATGTCTCCCTTCAAATATAGTTATTCTAGAATCTATGAATCCTCAAAAACTCTTTGTCATAAATTAAAAAATACAAAGACATGAAAAAATAATGCCCAAGTTTAATACTTCTTTAATAAGATACCAAGAATATTGATTTTCATTTTTTACTTTTCACAAAAAGTTCAAAAATTTTATATTCTTGAGTTTAGTATTATATCCATAATTTTTATTGAAAAAATGATTATTTTATTTTTGAATTAAACAAAATAAGTCTAAACAAGCATAATAACATGTTGAATTGTAAAAATAATCTTGATAATGTAAATGATCCAATTATGATTATTAAAAATATTTTCTTTTTAATAAACATAGAAAACATAGTCCACACAATGGGATAGATAAATAAAGAAAATAAGTAAATAGAGATTTTTTAGTTTTTTTTATTTCAAGCATCCACAATCCAATCAATGAGTAAGTTTCAAAATTGGTTTTTCCAATAACTTTGAAAAAGTTCCTTCCATAAGAACATCTATAAAAAATACTACTTAGAATTTAAATTAGGGATTATAATTAATTCAAGTACTCTTATGTCAATATCATTGGAAGATTGAATGTTAATCAAAATCAAATCCAAATTGAAATATCCATATAATATCTCATAAAATATTTTGGAGACATTCAAAACATCTATATCATTATTTTGATAATTTCTCCACTATAATGAATTTCATATATTCTCATTCCAAATTGTTAAAGGGTTAGAAGTAGGAGTGTCAAATTATTTGTCAAAATGGTAGAGTTTCTCTAGTCCTATTTGACTATTTATATCATTATTTAAGTTAATGAGAAGGCATCCAAATGCCCATCTCCAATAGATAATTTTGTATATAAGCTTATGTCAATCTAAATTGTCTTATACATCCTATAAATTGAATAAAATTTTAATCATAAATTAAAAGAACCCATAACATATAAAACTCTAACATTGCATGGTCATCATTTAAAAATTTCTATATATATATATATATATATATATATCAGAGAACCAGAGATAAAACCCACCAATTCCAAATCCAACAAAAACAAAGGAAACTGAGAAACTAAAAACCAGAATGCCAAATAAGAGAACAAAATCAACTATTGTCATTGATGTGGACAATATCATTTCTCACAAAAAAAATAATATTTTACAATAAATTCTCTTTCTAAATAAACATACCTTCATTTTGAACTCCGAGATTGGCAAGGAAATTTTCAACCTTGGTACCTTCCCTATAAATATGCTTACTTTGGTAGTTCACAAATTTTATTAGGAATATTTTTCATCCATCCATAAGATTACCAATATTCCAAGTGGGTGAAGCTTGTTCAGTGAGGATATTCATAATGTATAAGAAATATCCTTCTATAATAATCTTACCATACCCCATTGAGTCAAGTAGGTATAAACCTTGGAAGAGGGCCATGGCCTTTACAAAATTTTTGGTTTGACGGTGAAGGTTCTCAGCAAAGGCTAGATCAATTTCTCCATTTGAGTTTTTGATCAATCCTCCATATCCTGTCATCCCCAAGTTTCCGTTGGATGCTCCATCAAAGTTCAATTTTAGCTAACCCAAAGAGAGAGAGAGATCTATTTGGTTTACAATCTACTTGAGCCATGGAACGGGATGATGGTCCCCATTATGGAGTACTTCACCATTGACGAGATTAGTTTATCACTCATAAGCTTCCATATGGTATTCTTGAACCATATATGTGCTATTGAGGAGATTAATATCCCTAAGTACCTCTACAGGTCATTGGAGATTCCAGTTGCAAATGTTAGAGATGGTTCCTCAACCCACCCTAAATAGTAGGGCCTCCACCTCATCCTGTACCATCATGCCATTCAAAATGAGGCTAAAAAGGAAACCCTAGCCATTGTCAATAGCCAATAGATATCCCTTCTACTTTGGTCCTTAATGATGATGACTCAAAGAAATACTTAGAAGGTGTAGCCAAAGGTGGGAGTCGGATCCTCTATTTGCACTCCATCTCCCACCAAATCTAATTCGTGTTGCCACTCATAGGAGCGGGGCCTCTAGGGAAAACACAAAATCATTTTCATTGATCAATCAAAAACCACTCTTGAGAAGACCCCTATTAAGCTTAAGAATGTCAATACTAAGGGTGGTTCCAATCAGCTCTGTTATTCGAATATTGAGAAATCCCAATAGAAACTCGATTCCTAGGCCAACATGGGGAAACTTCTGAGCTTTGCTTCGACTATGCTCCTTCAGGCTGACAATATTCTCAGCACTATAAAAGAAGACAACACCCAAGCTATGGAGAATGAGCACAATGTTGATTCGGCCGAGCAGGATCACCTTGAAGAGTAACCTAGCCCTTAGAGGTAGTGGTGTTTTTATTAATGCCATGTTTATTGTCGCTGCTCCTTGCCCTTTCAGTCCTATTTTTGTGGAGATAGGTTATTTTGTCTTTGTTATTTCTTTGGTTTATTGGTTTTTTGAGACCCTCTCTATTGAGATGGCCTCCTTTTGGTCTATTGAGATCATTTCTATTGAGATGACCTCCTTATGATCTTTTTTTTCATGTAATTTTATTTGTTCCTTTGTAAACAATTTGGGGTACCTTTCAAAACCCTTTTTCAATCTATAAAAAAAAATATTGGATTGACATATTTATACTATCCTTAGGACATATATATGCAAAAAATATGATATTGAATATGTAAAAATTATTTATCAGGGACGTGGTGGTACTCTAAAATTTAAATCATAGATTACCAATAACATAAGAACAAAAATAAAAAATAAAAGAATTTTCGTAAAGCCTTAAAAAATACTTCATCAATCATCAAATATTTGTATATTTCTTCATTGTCTAAAGAGATTTTTGAACCTTCTCATTATTTCCAAATATTTGTGATAGTATTTTTTCACTTCAACTCCAATTTTGTATTGTTTGGATTTTTTTTATTCTTGTGTTGTTTTGGCCTTTATTCCATTCAATATCACAACTTCCAACATTTACTATCATGTTATTTAGCTTCATGTTATTTTAGGTTTTTATCTTTTAAAAATGTTAACCAATACATCAAATTTTACATGGATTTATAAAACAAAACTCTATAACTTAAGTCAATTATCTATTTATTTTTTGTTATAAACTTTTCAAAATTTCTAATATAATTACAAATGTTGTAAATATAAAAAAACAAACATAATTTAGTTAAAAATAAGATAATTTAAATTCGATAAATCTACATCAAAAAAATTGAATTTGAATTAAACACATAAATTTTCACTAAAATACATGACCTTCACTAATTATATGTACATATATCATAAAATATACTTAAATATAGGGTCTGAGGGCTTGGTTCAATGGTCAAAATGCTTCTATCAGAGCGTAGAGACCAGGGTTCCAATCCCTCAGACCATGTAGTACTAATGGGTGTGTTGTGTCAGCATAGCCGACTACGTAAAAGGTTTACCCAATGCAACTAGAGGTTATAGTGGCAAAAAGGAGCGATATTTAAACCCATGAAGAGGCATAGAAAATTGTAATGAGGTACCTATTCCTCTATTATAATAATAAAAAAAATATACTTCAATATAAATATGTATAATTATATAAAAATACAAATTGCATATATACTTACATCTTGCATGTATAAATTTATATTTTTAACTAACAACTAAATAATTTCATATATAGAATAATATTTTTAATTAATAATTAAAAAAATTTATTCATATTTATAATAACTAAAATACTGAGTTGGTCAGGCAGATCCTATTATGGAACAAAGTGTTGAGCATGAGGTGGAACATGTGGTAGAACCTTCTATGGGTGGTCAAGCAAACCCTTTAGTGGAACAAATTGTTGGGCATGAGGTGGAACATAAGTCAAAAACTACTGTTGGTGGTCAGAATTAAATTAATGAGGAGGCTCCTAAGGTGGTCAATTCCTTTTGTGAGTCATCTTTGACTGTTGGGCCTAGTCCTCCAATTGATAAGTCTTATGCTATGGCGGTCACTCAGAGTACCATGTATGACTGTCTTTTGGACTATCTCTTTAACCTCAATCATGTTCAATCATCCCTTTCTATGCCTTCAGAGTTGATCAAGGCTACTATGGGAGAGGGTGAGGCCTCCCTTGTTGAAAATTTTCTTGGGAATTTGAGACCAAACTTGGACCCCATCACGAGATGGGCTACGTCAATCTAGTCATCAAAAGACCACATGGAATTGGTAGCTCTTCCTAATGGATTCCTTCTGATTAAACTTTATTTTTTAGAATATATCATATCCATTTTGGGTGGAGGTCCTTGGTTCTTTGGTAGAAGGTGTCTTTTATTCATAAATGGGGTTTGAATTTTGAACTGGACACCCAAAAAATTAACTCAAGCCTTATATGGGTTAGATTTCTAGGGCTTCCTTTTCACTTCTAGAATGAAGTAATTTTGAGGGGCATTACAAAATTGATTGGTGATTTTGTTATGTTGGATGCTCCTACTAAAGCAAGATCTTGAATGGTTTTTGCTTGTATGTGTGTGATTGTAGATCTGGATGTTGACCTACCTAAGTCTATAGAACTTTTATCAAAGGTGGGTAATAGGAATCAAGCCATCTTGTATGAGAACAAGCCTGTAGTCTACACTCAGTGTAAGACAATACCCTCAAAAGCATGTAGCTAGAGCCTTGATAAAGGACCCTACTAAGGAGCCTGCAAAGGAGATAGATATTTTCAAATGAAAAAATCAATATTGATCCAAAGATGACATCAAGATACTAGAATCACATTAACATTTCATAAAGGAATAGTTGCAAGACCTCGACCCCTCCTTCAAACCAAATTTTAGAGAATCCCTTTGCTTGTTTGGTTGTCGAGTCAGCTCCTAAGATGATGGAAGATCCTACAATGGATTTGGATTTGATTAAGCTAAAGGATATCCTTTTACTTCCATCAAAACCATTTTTTTAAATACTGAGTCCTCAAGTTTTGTAACTCATGGATAAAATAAAGGTAATGCAAAAAATCCTCATTGGATGCTCGCTCAATTTCGGTTTCTAAAGTGAGAGTAGGGAGACATCGAAAGTGATTTTTGGTATCCCTTGCTAGTTGGTGGTTTTGGTGCAAAAAAATTATTCAAATTTAAATTTTCTAGTTTGTTCCATGGGCAAGATAGTGGTCTTTTTGACTAAGTTTTTAATGTTCTTTATGACTCTTTAATTTCTAGTTGGCTGGACTTTGGTAGTAGTCATACTAAATTTGATGTCATACTAGATTTGATGTTGGATTCAGAATTCAAGTTCAATTTTTTTAAAACTCCACTTTTTGGTGCTTGTTTGGAAAGGGTGGTTGGTGGTGCCTCTTTGGAATATATGTTAGGTCATCAAGAGATTATGTGCCTCCCAAGGTGATTGTCTTTTTTTATCGACATTTTTGCCACTTTTCTTGTGATGTTTTGGATATCAAACTTTTTCCAGGAGCTTATTCAATTTTCTTAAGATGATATCAACTCTTAATTCCTAATCACAAAATTTGTCCCTTCTGGTTGTATTAAAAGAGTATTGGCAATTTAAAGGGAAGGAATTGGGTTATAGTTGGTTGAGTGGTAGGGATTTTTTGGCTACTCTAGTATGGACCTCAAGGTTTTTAACTATAGGTGGTTGGATTTGGGTCTCTATTTCTATTTGTGTCCTTTTTGGGATATTATCTCTTTTGGTGTTCTAGATTGTTATGAGATATTGAGGGTTGTCTCTAGGTGGGATAACTTTATGAGTAATGTTTAGCTTCTAATGTAAAATTTTGTGGGGCCCCTTTCAAAATCCTTTTCCCAATCTAATCAAAAAATAATAATAACTAAAATACATACATAAATTACATATGACCTTCACTAATGACATATATCATAAAATATACTTCAATATAAATAATATATTTATATAAGAATACAAATTGCATATTTATATTAATTTATATAATAAATTAAGTTTTTAAACTAAGATTTAAATAACTATGATTTGAACTTAGGTCTCTAAGAAGAAAAGCCAAACCAAAACCACTATGGTATCCCATAGGAACATATTCTTATATATGGTAATCTTAACTACTCGAACTCAAATATCTAACTTGATAATGCATATAATTTAAAATTATTTATAAACCACTCATCAACTAACAACCTCACATAACCTTTAGGTAATCATTTAATTTTTAATACAAGTAATAAAATTTTATAAGAAAAGGTATGATAAGATAGAATTTAAAAAATCTTTCAAATAAATAAATAAAATTATATTATTATTTTATATATAAATATAATTATTATGAAAAAAACATATGCATTCCTAATGTTTTTCTATCTCCACCATTGAACCATTTAAAAGTGGATTAAAATTTTGTTTTTCTATCTCCACCATTGAGCCACTTTAAAAGTCGATCAAAATAGGATCAAAATTTTGCATGATTCTCCTTATTAACAAACTATGTAATATGAAATGACTTGAGAGCTCTAGAAGAGAAAACTAGTGCATCAGTTGGGTAGCTGAAGAGATTTTTGGTTACTGTGGATTTGAAGACAATATTTATGCCCTAGGAGGGCCCAATGGGGACACCTCCGGATCCTCTTTTAGAGAGACATAGTTATTTTGCAAATTTGTTAAAGGATAAATCTCCATCAAAGACTGAAGAAGCATAAAAAACTGCATTAAAATTATCTTTACGGCTGCTGTAAATAGATCAACATCTCAACGAGTTAATGGATGCTTGCCACAGTCAGAATCAAGGCCAAATATTGTCATTAAGCAAAGGATGGTCAAAGAAACAGTTTTATATAGAGCCAATCATTAATTTATCTGTAAATTCATGGGTATTCACCCTACACTAATTTTTTTGCATTCCTGGGTCAGGAAAAACTAGGAGCCTCTTGGTGAGTATTCTTTGTGCTTTATTAGCAATGGATATTTTATTGTTATTTTTTCTTCACTTGTCGATAGAAATAGGGCTTTCGAATAAGAAAAGAGGAATCATGGTCCGACATGATTATTTGTTCAACCCTGAAGAGTGGTATTTGATCCTCGAATTGAACCCACTGCTGTCTCGGTTTGGATCCGTTTGTATGCACTTCCAATGGAGTTTTGGAGTGAGTAGGTATTGTAAATTAGTGGTAATTCCCTTGGAAGACATTTGGGTGTTTCCAAAGACACAATAAAAGGAAACATAGTTGTTTATGCAAGATTATGTGTGGAAATGGATCTTAGCCAGCCTTTACTGGTAGAGGTGGAACTCGAACTTGTAGGACTATCTTGGATTCAAAAATTGGATTATGAGGCATTGCTCTTCAGATGCAGAGTTTGTCACAAATATGAGTATTTGGCCCGATCTTGCCCAATTAATATGAACATAAAAATGAAGGCTCCTCTAAGAATGTCAAATATTCCTAAGGAGGGTAAGCCAACAATCAACAAAGAACCAACAAATATTTCTTAGGGTAAAGAAGCACGGGGAGATGGTTTTGAACAACCCAAAATAAGGAGAAGGCAAAAGAAAAAATATGGTAAAGAGAAAAACCAACTCAAGCCCTCCAATAGGTATGAGATATTTAAGACACTAATGGACCAAGAAGAATAACAATTAATGGAAGGAGTGGATGGGAATAATGAAAATAATAATAGCCATGCTCAAGCTCCTCTTTCATCTCCCCCCATCATAGAGCAGGTAATTGAGTACATTAAGTTACCGCAGTCAGAGAGTGCAGGGGTATTTATAGTGCATAACCAAGAGCAACCAATAATTAAGGATGTGAGCATGGGCATAGCAGAAAAGAATAGAGAAATGCCAACTCTAGGGATAACTTAGGTGGAAAAGAGATAAAAAAATAGCAGTTCTCAAGGAGTGGGTAGAAAATCAAATAAGGAATTAATAGTAGTTCAATGAGATAAGCTAATCACTAGAGGATCGATGAGGCCAATAGATTTTTACTGCTCTCAAGGTAACAAATAATTATAAAATCATGGAATGTTAGGGGTTTAAACAGTATAACCCATCAATATGTTGTTTGAAGACTCTTAGAAAAATGTAAAACAATTTTTTTGCTTATCCAAGAGACAAAAAATGTCATTGGATCTTGTGTAAAACAATTAATAGACTTTGGAGGAGTGTTGGTCATATGGAAGTGGTTGCCCAAGGGGTCTAATGGGGGATAATTACTCTTTGTAACTCTCTTGAATGGACTGCAATAGAAAATATAGCTTGGAGGGGTGATCTCACATCATATTTTAGAAATAATGTCACAACTAAACATGTTTTAATCACAAAATTTTATGGGGCTCAAAACCTAGATGGTCAGATGCATCAATCGAAAGTTGTGCATAACATGAGAGTCTCAAGGGAATATTTAGATTGGATTATTGCTGGGGATTTTAATGCTAAATTATCCTCTAGATATTAGGAAGGGGGAGCCCCAATTTTTGACCCAAGGGATCGACTTATGATTGCCCAAGTCCAGGCATTACACTTGGTGGATATTAAATTCCCTGGAACCAACTATACTTGGACTAATAAGAGGAGGGAGCCACATAGTAGGAAGGTGAAGTTAGACCATTTTTTGGTTTCAGAGGAGGCATTTGTAAAATGGAATATAAAATTTCAGATTTTGGAGGGTCCAGTTTTAGATCACTTTCCC
Organism: Wollemia nobilis; assembly: GCA_028583015.1. Lineage (NCBI taxonomy): Eukaryota > Viridiplantae > Streptophyta > Pinopsida > Araucariales > Araucariaceae > Wollemia > Wollemia nobilis. Next base: position 1,571,591 of record JAQPPZ010016475.1, read on the forward strand.
ATTTTGTTGGAAGGAGGGATCAAGATAGTGCAACATCACAAACCATTTAAATTTAAAAACTTTTGGTTACAAAAAGAGGAACTTCGAAAGAAAATTCCACATTGGTGGGAAGAAGGTCACCCAACATATGGGACAACAATGTTTAGATTCCACAAACTTCATTATGTCAAGGATCAACTAAAATAATGGATGTGAGCTAACAAGACAGACTTCCAAGTTCAAAGAGATCCATTGGTGGCCAGATGGGATGAGGTTCAAAAACACTTTAGGGAAGGAACAATTACAGAGTAGCTCAAAGAAAAGTATGATGCACTGTGTAAAGCAGTTGAGGACATTGACAACCAAGGGGAGACCTACTGGAAACAGAGAGAAAGAACCAATTGGTTATTATAAGGTGATAAAAATGCCAAATTTTTCCATTGGACTACTTGTGCTAGGAGACAGATGAACAACATGGAAGCTCTTCAAGATGAGAATGAACACTCCTTTGATACAATTCCAAGTATGCATTTCCATTCAATGGATTATTTTTCTAAACTATTTAAGGAAATTATGGTGCAAGATGAAGAGGCTCAAAAAGAAGTTATTGTTTTCATACCCTCTATTATCTCTGAAGAAGAAAATCAGGTTGTACTTAAACCCATTGATAGAGAGGAACTAAAGAATTTAGTCTTTCGAATGAGCATCAAAAAAATACCACGTCCAAATGGCTTTCCAATTGAGTTTTTTCAGGCCTTCTGGGATAACTTTGAGAAGGATGTAATGGTTGTTATAGAGGAGTCCAAAGGTAGTAAAATTATGCTTAAAGCATTAAATCATACTTTCATTACCTTAATTCCAAAAGGGGAGGAGGGGGTACATATTTTAGATTATAGACCTATTGCCTTATGTAATGTCATATATAAAATAATCACAAAGGTAATGATTGAGCGACTACAACCTCTTCTACATAGCATTATCTCCTCAGAGCAAGGGGGTTTTGTAGAGGGTAGGCAAATCTTGGATGGTGTGGTTGTAGCTTAGGATGCAATCCATTCAATGCAAACATCTAGTAATAAAGGAATGTTCATAAAATTAGATATGTCAAAGGCTTATGATAGTGTGGAGTTAAGCTTCTTGTCAAATATGATGGTAGCCTTTGGTTTCTCTCAAGATTAGATAGAATGGGTCATGAGTTGTGTTTCTACTCTGACATACTCAATGTTAATAAAGGGTCTTCCCTCACAACCGTTTGGAGCTACTTGAGGTCTTCGTCAAGGAGATACTTGCTCTTCCTATATTTTTCTCATATTGGCTGAAGGATTCGATAGAATCATCTTGAGGAGAAGACAACAAGGTTTTCTAACAGGTACCAAGGTGGGTGAGGAAGTTTTGACTCATCGATAGTTTGTGGATGACACGGGATTGGTGGGAGTGGCCAGCTTCATGGAAGCAAGAATGATTAGAGATACACTTAATGTCTACCTTAGGACTACAAACCAAGTCATCAATGATAAAAAATCCAAAGTGATCTTTTTCAATCTTGATCAAAGGCTTCAGGACATAATTTTAGATATCTTGGGATTCACAAGGACTTCTCTCCTAGTGGTATACTTGGGGGTCCCTTTGCATTTTAAAAAACTAAAAATAGATATCTAGAGCAATATTTTGGACTATATCAAAGACAAAATTAATCATTGGTCTCAAAAATGGTTAAGCTATGGGGGTAGATTAAATTTTTTATAGTCATTCATTCAGGCCATGCCAATTTATAAGTTTTCTATCCTTGCTACCCCACATACCATATGGAAAGAGTTGGACAAGATGGCTAGAAAATTTTTATGGGAAGGAGTAAAAGGAGAGAGGAAATGGGCCTTAGTAGGTTTGGAGAAAGTAAGCTAGCCCAAGGTAAAATGAGGTTTGGGACTGAGAAGATCAAAGTTAAATAATAAAGCTTTCGCTGGAAATCTTTACTAGAGGTGGATTTCCCAACCAAATTCTTTATTCAGTAGAATATTAACTAGTAAATATTTGGGATAGGTAAACCCAAATGAGGTGGGTCGTTTCCCTTTGGATGGTAATGGATCCTTAATGTGGTAGGCTCTTAAGTTAGGATCTCAGGTACTAAAATATGGATTATTTTGGAAAGTGGGGAGAGGGGAGAAGGCACGATTTTGGATAGATTCATGGGATCAATACCTACCTATCATTGTTGAATTTCCTGAACTACAACCAATAAAAACAGCCATGGAAACTAGGGTTTGGGTCCAAATTGAAAGTTATTTCAACACTAGTCAACTGGGGGATTATAAGTTTAAGCAGTTTAAGAAGTTGGATGAGTGGCTAATTTCAATCCCTCCGGATTTGACACCCATCATGACTAAAATATTGGAAGAAATATTTCTCACAGGTAGATATGAGGAGGATGAATTAGCTTGGGGCTATGGGAGCCTTGGTGTCTACACGATGAAGGATGGATATGATAATATCCTTCGAGAGCCTCCTCCTCATACATGTCAAGTTGAGGATTGGAGAAATATTTGGCAGTCCAAGGGTTGGATGAAAGTAAACTTTTTTGCTTGGAAATTCATGCATAATGGAATTCTTACTTTTGATAATATCAAGTGTAGGGGAATCATTGGTCCATATCAATGTGTTTTATGCTACAAGAGTGAGGAAACACCTGATCACTTGATGTTTGAGTGCCCATTCATGCGCCAGATCTGGGGGAGATGGTTTTTATATTATAAAATTCAAGTTAATGGTGATTTGAATCAGATTAATATTTGGAAAATATGGAATAGGGATAGATTTAAATCTAAATCTCTTTGTATTGGTTGGGATCTTGGATTAAACTTCATTTGGTGGCAAGTGTGGTTGGAGAGAAATGCCAATTTTTTTAGAGAAACTTTTTCTTCTTTAGATGGAGTTTGGCAGGTCATTTGGAGCAAAGTCACAAAAACTGTGGCGGTCTATGCTAAAGAGGTAACTCAAGTTGTTATTGGGGCAATGGATAAGGAAGTTGAAGTGCAAGAGGGGTAGGAAAGAGCTAGTTGGAAACCACCCCCAGAAGGTTGGATTAAAATTAATACTAATGGAGCGGAAAAAGGCAATCCGGGTAGAGCTGGAATTGGAGTGGTTTACCAAAATCATGTTGGTACATTGCTCTATTGGAAACTATAAGGCTTGGGAATATTCACAAACATTGAAGCAAAAGCCTTAGCTATCAAATCTGCTTCTATTTGGGCAGTAAAACAAGGTCACGGGAGGATAATCCTAGAATTAGATTCTCAAATAATGGTTGGAGCTCTAGATTGCATGAGTAACTTTGTTTTGAAAACATGGAGGTTGAGGATTCTTGTCACTCAAATTAAGGAATTATGGAGGGAATTAGATGATGTGATTTCATTTTATGTGAGTAGAGATCTAAATAAAGTGGCAGACTTCCTGGTTAATATGGGTACTGAAAAGGAGGTAGGGGTTCAATGGCATAGTGACATGGCTATTGAGGATGAGATGATTAGGCAGGTTGGTGAGAAAATCTAGTGCTTAGCTAATTTGGATAACCATTCTAGAAATACTATTTAGGAGATTTGTGTTTCAATGTAGATCTTATTTTATAGTTGTAAACAGGTGAACAATCATTGTAGAAATATGGTTTAAGAGATTTGGCTCCAATGCAAATCTTCTTTTACTGTTGTAAACATGTGTTCTATTTGGCTAAGGCTGGGAAAAGTCTCTTCCCAACTTGTAAATGATCTTTGTTTTAATACAAGTTTTTTCAAATTATTTTTCAAAAAAAAGTCGATCAAAATATTAAATCAATATATATATATATATATATATATTTAAATATCAATAAAGTCATATAATTTATTTTATAAGAAGAGCGGAGCAATGGAGCGATGTGGTACTCGGGCAGGTTCAATGCTGCATCACTGGAATCGAACCTGGTTCAAGACTCAGGTGTTGATGGTGGGTGTCTATCGAAGGTGTTGTCTGTAGATATGGTCCCTCCTTCATGGGATCCAGGTAAGGTTTTAGGTGGTTTTCAGCCTTCCCTTTGGAAGGGCACCACTTCCTTTGCTAAAGTGGTGTCTGGGTCGGCTAGCGAGGTCATTTCTTCTAGGTGTGAGATCAACCCTATTTCCAAGCAGATTTTTGTTCTTGATTGCGTTGTAAACAACATCCTTGGTAAAGGGGCTTGGAATCTGGTTGGAAAATTTCAAGGGGGTTGGCCAGAGATTGATGTGTTGAAAAGGTGGGCCCTGGCCAGATGGAAACCCCTTGGTTCTTTGGATATTGTGGATATTTTGAGAATTTTTTTCCTTATCAAGTTGAATTGTGCAGAGGATTCCACTCGAATTCTGGAAGGAGACCCCTAGTTCTTTGGGAAGCAAGGTTTATTTCTTGGACTGTGGGGCGCTGAATTCAATTTGGCTTCTTAGCAAATCAACTTTGTCCCTATGTGTGTCAAGATCCCTAATTTTCCTCTACATTTGTGGGATGAAGGTGTTTTTCGGATGGTGGCTAGTGTCATCGGAGACTTTGTCTCCTTGGACCGTACCTCATTGAGTGGGTCCTGAATGCTTTATGCTCGGATGTGTGTGTTGGTGGACTTGGAGAAGTCCTTGCCTTCTTCTGTGGAACTCATTTCTCATTTGGGCGTGTGGATCCAATATTTAGAATATGAGAACAAACCTAAGGTCTATCATTTTGGTGGTAGAAGTGGGCATAACGCTTGCCCCTTAAAGCTCATCCCCAAGTATGTAGATTTGGAAAAGAAGAAAAATTGGGTTCCCAAAAGGAAGAAAACTTAGGTTCCAAAAAATAAGGTTGTGGGAAATGTTATTAATGTGGAGAATTGTGAGCTTCCCTCTTGCAAGGATAGACCTTTGGTGGGTGTTTCTGAACCTGCAGAGGTCGAAGTGCCATGTTTGGTCATGATTGAGTAGCCTCAAATTTTGGATAATCTGGAGGTGGTTTTAAATGCTAATATTTCTAATTCTCCTCTAGTCCATAATTCCTTCAATTGCTTGGCAATGGAAGAGTCTATTATTCAGCAAATAGTGGAGTTTCCTCCATTATCTCCTGTTGTTTCAAGGAAGAGTCCAATGTCTTCTCCCAAGCTAGGGCCTTTGGATTCCCCGGAGAAGAGCTTTCAGGTGGGTAAAGATTTGTTTCATGCTCCTTCCCCGAATGCTTGCAGTGTTGGTCCGATGATTGTTCATTCCTCCCCAAAGTGTAGGGTTGGGCTGGTGGTTGATCATTCATTTTCTTCTTCGAGGTTGGATAAGGGATCCCCTGGCCCTATTTCAAAGAGTTTTCGAAAGTCCTGTATTTCCACAGGAATCAAAATAAAAGTGGGCAGACCAAAGAAGAGCGAGTGCATCTCTGTAGCTACCTATGGTGGTCTTCCAGGTTTGAGTTTGTCAAAAAGAATGAGTTTGAGGTGTCATAGTAGACAACTCAATTTGGACGCATTTAAAATCTCTCCTCATCCTAGGGGAGTATGAGTTGTGGTGGGAAGTGATCTGAGTTCCTAGTGTGTTGTTCTTTGTTGTTTTCTCTAGTGCTACAGGGGCTGGATTCATTTTCGATTTTTAGTTTACGATGGATGGTTTTGGAGCCCAAAGTGGTTTTCAGTTTTAAATATTTTGAGCGAGATTTTTATGTTATCTGCCTATGGATTTTAATTACTTTAATTATCTTTGGTACTCTTCGAGTGGGTGTGAGGCCCATTTTTCCAATTTCTTGGGCAGTGTTTTCGAAGCTATCATTGATGGGGTCTGCATGTTCCTTGGTGGGATGGACGAGCTTTTTAAAATTTTAAAATTTAAAATTTTCATTCGCCTTTTCAAGGAAGAGAGGTCCGTGTAGGTTTTCAATTGCTACATTTTTTATTTTTTTGCCTCCTCTCGGTTTTTTCGGTACCTTGGATTTGATTGTTGTATTTTCTTGATCACTGTTGTTGGTCGTTTTTCTCCTTTAAGATAGACGGTTGTTATTCTCCTTTTGGATATAGTATTCAGTTTTCTCTCCCTTTGAGAGTTACGGTATAAGGTTGTGAAATTCCTTTCAAAACCCTTTTTTTAATATTACTAAAATATATATATATATATATATATATATATATATATATTCCTAATGTTTTTTTTTCACTTAAATACAAATTCTTGTGTTGTTTTATCTCACCGTTGAGCCACTTTAGAAGTGGATCAAAATATTAAATTAAAATTTAATGATATATACGATATAATATCTACATTGGACCGAAAATAGCCATTCGCTACCTCCTCTTGCCATGTCTCTCTAATTCTCGTGAAATCAATATGATTTCGAGATTACGTTTTCTCCTGAATTAACTTTTAAATCCAAGGCGAGGTTTTTATGCTCAACATGTGTGGCCGATATCTAAAATTTTAGGCTCTCTACTTCTTAACTCACACGAACAATGTAAATATAAAAAATATTATCCTAAGAGAGTGAGATCAATAAATCATACCAAGCAGTACTAGAACATTCCGCTTATTAGAATTCTCCGGGTGCTCCCCTTATAATTCGTGTTTCCGGCCAGAAACGGAGCTGCCAACTACGGCGACTTGGTAAATTCAATAGTCGGGCCGTGTACGCTTTCTTCAAATCTTTCGAAGACTTTTTAATGCTATATTTTCGGCGGTTTACAACACGTGAGGGAAATTGACAAAACAAGCATCAGCAAAAACCCGTTTACACGACCGTTAACAGTTCTATTAAGTACGATCCTCGCACGAATTTTCTTCATTCAAAATAGGAGAAGCTGTAAATACACATAGGACCACGGCTAGGTATCTATTTCCAAACTTATGCTCCAAATGTCCTCAGTCCATGTTAGGCTGAGATTTGAAATAAGAAATGAATGTTCTTAATTGGTAATTGTGGCGTAGAAGACCCAATCACTAATAAAAGTACAAAAGATGCAGAAGAAGAGTCCTCCTAGTAAATGGTTTTTGGGTTTTAAAAAGGGAATGTTTTTAGAAGAATCTTTGTGGTAATGGTATGGTTTTGAGTTGTAGAAGAGTTTTTATGATAATGGTATGGTTTTGAGTTTTAAAACAGTCCTTATAATAATGATATGGTTTTGAGCTTTAAAAGAGTTCTGGTGATAATAGTATGATTTGAGAGTTTGATATTAATGGTATAGTTTTGAACTTTAAAAAATTTCATGTATGGTTTTGAGCTTTCAATTGAAAGACATGATGAAGTCAAAAGAAGAGTTTGTGGTAAAGTATGGTTTTGAGTTGCTTGTGATAATGACATGGTTTTGAACTTCCAATTAACAGATAGGATGAAGTCAAAAGAAGAGTTTGTGGTAAAGTATGGTTTTGAGTTTCTTGTGATAATGACATGGTTTTGAGTATGGTTTTGATAATGACATGGTTTTGAACTTCCAATTAACAGATAGGATGAAGTCAAAAGAAGAATTTGTAGTAACGTATGGTTTTAAGTTTTCATTCGACAAATTAAAACATCATTTAAATATATTTAAAATATATAAAATTGATGTCAACAGAATAAAAATTGACGATCGTTTATCTCTATTTAAACATATTCCTGTAAATTACAAGCACAAATACAATGCACGTAAGGGATTTTAAGTCCAGATTCCTGACCCTGGGCGTTTCAGATTCCGTAAAATGTATGCCATGATTTCAACTTCGATAGATGCTGAGAAGGAAATTTCAATGCACGTTATTTGATTTGCAATAGTGTAGCAGCAAATTCTTTTATGAACTTTGTGCTTACTAAGGCCTTTATCTCCGCCGGCAGGGCATAGTCTAAAAGATGAGGGAGACTTGAGGAAAAACCTGCACACGTTACATCCAGAAGGCGCTTAACACGTTCTTTTCACAGGGAATTTTGTTCAAATCTAGAAGGATTATTCATCACTGTCGGTCTGATAAAGGGTACGAGGAGGGTTTAGGATTTAGGTTTTGTTGACTTTCATCGCAACCAATATCAAACGTTGTATTTCGTTAGTTTGAGGCAATGAAATTATACAAATAATATGAAAAATAATCAAAGGTGATTTGGTCTAATACAAATCAAAAGACCAATAAAAATAAATATAAAACTTATCTTCATAAAATATAATTATTAATTATTAAATTGTAACTTTATTTAAAATATTCACCATTACATTCAAACTTTATAATTTAAATAAATTTAAATTTAATTTAATTTGTTATCATATTTTGTTTAAGATTTGTTTTTTTAATATAAGATACTAAACATTTTGTTTTCTTGTTGATTAGGTGGAACAGGAGATATTGAAAGAGTCGCGAAACCTTTTACAATAGAGTTCTTCAAACCTATATTTGTCTATAAGGATATTCAATGAAAATTAAAGAAGAACATAAATGGGATTGTCTTCCCTAGGGATAACTAATCTTGCTTCCGATAAAAGTGATTCGACATTCAGTATCTGAAACACAGATCTAGCATCCAATAGAGATCCTGCTCAAATGAAATTTAAAAACTGGGCACACAAATTTGACATTTGAAATTCTCCCACCCATTTAGATTTGAAATTTAATTTTTTTTACCCATTTGAAAAATCTCACCCAACAAGAGAACCAGACACATTAGACACTAGCAAGAAAACTTGGTTTTGAAAGGAACCCAGAACCTGAACATAAGTGCACTTTTTTTTGTAAGGGTATGAAAAAGGAAATTCAGGATTTGTGGCATCTTGTGAAACCTGTCAATAGATGAAATGTGAAACAGTGTGCTCTCCAGGAACTCTTCAACCCTTACCCATTCCTAACTAGGTTTGGATGGATATTTCTATTAATTTTATTGACGTATTACCTAAGTCTGGTAGCAAATTTTTTATCTTCATGGTAGTGGATCATATTTCAAAATATGCTCACTTTTATTCCCTATCCCATCCTCACACAACATCCACCATTGCCTAATTTTTTCTTGATTCTATCTTTCACCCTAATGGTTTACCATCCTCCATTGTGTCTGATCATGACCGAACCTTCACTAGTCACTTTTGGAAAGAATTATTTAGGTTGTAGGGAACTCAGCTCAAAATGAGTTAAACTTATCATCCACAAACATATGGCCAAACAAATATTTTCAACAAATGTTTGGAAACCTACCTTCATTTCTTTACCTCTGATAATCCTATGCATTGGGAAAAATGGCTTCCTTTTACGGAGTGGTGGTACAACACCTCCTATCACACAACCAAGGGTGCTCCTTTTGAGGTAGTTTATGGGCACCCTCCACCCACACCTTCCTCCTACATTTTAGGTAGCTCCAAGGTCCAGGCAATCAACACTAATCTTAGTAAGCATACCGATGTCCTCTGTTAACTAAAGATAAATTTGGATGAAGCCCAGAATCGAATGCACCAATACGTTGACCAATACCATTTTAAGTTTAATTTTGATGTGGGTGATATGGATTTCCTTCACTTGCAACCATACAAACAATTGTCTCTTCAACCTCACAAATGCCATAGACTTGCTACAATATACTATGGGCTCTAGCAGGTATTACAATAGATTGGTGCCATAGCCTACAAATTTACCCTTCCACCTACATCCAATATCCATCCTATTTTTCATGTTTCCTCTCTCAAAAAGGTGGTGGGAAATTAGGTACAAGTTCAATATGCACTCCCAAATTTATATGAAGAAGGTTCTATCTTTCTTGAACCAAAATATTTATTGGACCATCGGACTTGCACTTTCTATTGAATTCCTTGTTCAATGGTATGGAATCCACCCAGAAGATGCTACATGGGAGTCTCTCCATCAAATCCAGTACTAGTTTCCTCACCTTTATCTTTTAATAGAAAGCTTTTTGAAGGGGAATGACATGTTAGGATCCCATCCTAACGTTATTTTGTAATTCTCATTATTGTGTAATGACCCACTTCCAACGTGGGGGGATTTTATTATAATGTTATTTTGTAATACTTTGTAATGTATGTGGCAAATAAGGAACCTAGCGAAGTGGTGCCATTGCATGTAACCGCTATCAATATTGTAACCGATGTTTGGTATAAGATTGTATATTGAGTGGCATTTTGCATGTAAGCCAACTCTTGAGCCTTTAGGTAGGATTACATGTAGCTTTATCTTTAAAATGCATGAAGCCATATATGAATGCATCTTTTTGCAAGTTAATGAAATATTGAAGGAGGTTGACCCCTCAAATATGCCTATGATTATGAGTTATTTGTGAGATTATTTCAATTCTACAATTACTTTTTGCATAGTATTATTCGGTTATTACATGTATTTCAGTTATCTTTCAGTATTTTGTGTGTGTTAGCTTTATTTCAATAGTAGGTTCCTTACACTAATCTAGGGAAAATACCTTGACTAAACCAAAGAGAAGAAAAAACAAAGAAAAAAGGAACTAGGTACCTCTAGTACTACAGCCATTGAAAGAAAGGATAAAAAGTAGAGCTTCCCTAATTTGTGAAGCCCACCATCTAGAGGGTGGTTATATTAAGTAAGATAATCTTTGTCCAATGCCCAATTAGCTAAAGCATCAACACTCATATTTTATTCTTTGACCACACGATTGTAATCCACTTTCAAAATACCATCTATATTAATTGAATATTCTCAACAATTATTTTTATTCTCCAATCAACCTTATGATTCTTAGAAGGAGTCTTCAAAATATTAATCATGATTTGGGAGATAGATTCAACCAACACCTTTTCCCATCCAACCTTAGAAACCTCTTGAAGGTCTCTGAGAATACCATACCCATAAATGAGTTTATTGGAAAGGATACTTAAATTCTTAGCAAAAGTAAAAACCACGGAGCCATTTGAAATTTTACCAATTCCTCCTGTACTAGCTTTTCCAAGGTTCCCCCTAGAGGTTCCATCGGTATTGACTTTTCCATAATCCTTAGGAGGAGTCTACCAATTCTTTGTTCTTTCCATCTTGCAATTACTCACATTCCTTATAATTTGGTTACCCTTAGAAGAGTTACTCTTCAATCATTGAATCACTTGATCCCAATTTTACTGGGCATTTTGAGGGTGATTAAGGAGTTGTTGGACTTATTCAACTAAGTTGGCAATGGTATTTTGCTAGATATAGTGAATATCCTTTATTTCTTGATTGAAAATTTGATTGTTACTTTCATTCTAGATATTCCAAGGTAGAACCCATCCAAACTAGCTATCTAATGAAATGATCAACACCCTCCTATTTAGGCCAATCCCTCTAAATTTTTGCAAAAGTATAAAAATTGAACCATTGTAAGCCAAGTAAGATTGCCATTCTCCTTCATAGATCAGGCTAAGGTACAATCATTAAAAATATGTTTAAGATTTTCCATATTATTTTCACACAATTCGCATCTAAAAGGACCATGAAAACAACATTTCATAAGTTGCTCACTAGTTAGCACCCTACGATGCAATAAAAGCTAAATAAAGAACCTCACCTTAGGCCAGAGCTTTTGAGCCCACAACTGAGAAAATATGTCATAAAATTGGTTGGTATTATTATTGCATATGGTCAAATAACCTTGAGCAACTAAATACTCACCCTCAGTAGTGTTTTTCCATCCAAAACAATCTTTATCATGGGACCAAGAGATATATCTCATATGTAGGATACATTGGATGTCTTGTCTTTGAATTTATGGAATTTGAATAGGCCAGTCCTCAATAGGGATCTAATATCTACCAACATTTGAATTACCAGTATGGTATCAATAGTAATTAGCCACCTTTATCCAATTATCTTAATGAAGCTCCTCCATCCAAGACCTCCAATCAGGAAAATGAGTTATCAAAGGTTGGTGACCATCCCAAGAATCTATCCAAAAATTTACCTACTAACCATTATGAATGATCCAAAATAATTTTTTCTTAATAAAATCCTTACCAATATTAAGTATCACTAAAATGGGAGAACCTTTGGTAGGTAATTGATAGTGAATAAGGTATTAAGGACTTTTTTTCTCAATATATTTAGCACAAAGATTATTGACCCTAAGGGCATTAGGGTTATGTAAAATCCTACAATACAATTTAGAAACTAAAGATTTGTTGTTATTAATAGCAAATCAGAATCCTAACCCCTCTTCATTCTTAGGAAGACATAAAGTTTCCCATTTCACCACGCCCCATTTTCTTTTCTCCTTAGTACCACTCTAGAGGGACTGAAGATTAATTTGATCCAATTCTCAAAGAACATCCTTTGGGATATTCAACACGATAGAAACATAAATAGGTATATCTTGAAGGATATACTTTACCAAGGTAATTCTCCTTAGAATTTATAAGAGAAGGGATCACTTGAAGAACATTTTGTTGAGAAGCTAATTCAAGATTAGTAGCCGCAAAAATATTGGAAAATTAATTCACAACAATAGAGTTCATGCCATCCCAAGTGTAGACAACCTCTCTAGAATTTGAATTTAGAAAAGAAAAGTTGTGAGATATTTGAGCTAGAAGAGATTTGTGGAAGAAATTTGTGTTTTGATATCCTTATTTGAGCCATTGATATCTAGATTTTTGCTTTCATAAGAGTTCTCTTTTTTTCCATTCCTCTAAGTGAGTTGTGAGTCTAATTTCATCTATACTTATGCTCTCTATGAGGCCATCTAAACGGATTTTCTTATTCAAATTTCAAGTTGAGCAATAACTTAATGTGTTTTTTTAAACATCCTTAAACTCCTTCCAGTTCCAAGTCTTGATTTTGGATTTAATATATTGTAACCTTTTGGCAAAAAATTGCATCTTAGTCTCATATCTTGGTTTACCTTCCTTCCACCATTGTTGCACTCAAGTTCTGAAGGAACTATCTCTAAGACACATTAGCTAAAAATAAAAAGGAAAGAAACTCACATTGGTTTTCCAAATTTCCACCATGATTGGCCAATGATCTAAACCAGTATTGTTAAGAGTCTTCACTTTATGAATGTGACCATGAATTAAGAAATGATCAAAGAGCAGGAACCTATCCAATATCTCCATGATACAAGCTAAACCTTACCTTCTATTAGACCAAGTCATAAGGCCATTATCTAGTTGGATATCCACAATATGGAGGTTTGCAATATATTCATTCATGAGGTCAGTGCTCCTGTCCAAATTTCTATTTCCCCTCATTTTCTCATATAGAGAGAGGATGGTATTGAAATATTCTCCTATAAAGATCCAAAATTCAATAAAATGAGATATAATATAAGTTATATCCTTCCACTATCTTATATTTTTATCCAAAGAAGTCAGAGCATAAACAATCATGCAAGGCATAATTTTATTGGAATGTCTACTTTGAATAGAAATTGCAAAAAGACCCCAACTTCCAACCATAAGGTGAATAACTACCTTTGGGTCCCAAAGGTAAGCAATGCCACTAGAAGTCCCTTGGGAACTAAGGAAAACAACTTTTCCAGCTGGCCATATTTTACTAGCAATTGAATCCATTTCCTCTATTGACATATTTGTTTCTTGAAGGAAAACAAGATGAGGATGGTTTATCTGAATCATTCTTCTAATTTTATTTTGTTTTGAAAGACTCCCTTTGAGTCCTCTAATATTCCAAGTGATGATTTTCATTAATACCATGGCTAAAATAGTTGGTAAGGAAATTAATCTTACCTTCCTCTACAAGATTTTCACCTTCTTTTACCATATATTGTTGATTGATATTGTGACATACCTTTTGATTAGAATCCATCTTCAGTTTTTTTTCCATGTTTCTTGACTTACTCCAATTAAATCTGGGATGTCTTCTATCCTTGAATAATGCATGTATAAAGTCAAACTTTTGTTGGAAGGTTCAATAGAGTCTATATTGGGACCTGTATTATTTGAAGTCTCACCATTTATAATATTGTTTTTCTTGTGTATATTTTATTCCTTTTTTTTGAAATTTTTTGATTTGTTGGTTTGTATCTGAGTTATTCCTTTCATCTGTAAATTGTGTTTCTAATATTTATATTTCTATTATTTCCTCTTCCTCACCTATGGCATCATTTGTGGAAATAATTTTAAATATATTAGCTGATAACTTTGATTGATCCTTCATAACTGGTTTTTCTAAGTGTTCTTCTTCTTAGGCATTTGGAAACTTGTTGAGTTTGTATCTTCTTTATTTTGATCTATAATTTTATTTGTGCAAACACTAGCCAAATGAACATATTCATGGTAAATTCTATAGCAAAAAAGAATGTTCTCATAGTCCACTACATGATCCCAAGTATCCTACCCAAATTGTAAACTGATCTTTTTAGGTAGGGTGATGTGGAATCACATAAAACTTGTTTTTCCATTATTTTTGAGTGCTTAAATAGCACCAAATTACATAACAAGAAATAATAGTTAGCTAACTTGAGCTAACAACTTACTAACTTAGTCTAACAACTTAACAACCAAATCATGAGTGAAGTCTCACATGAATAATATGTCCTCATCATTCCTCCCAACCATAGAAGCATTGGACTCCAATGCTTTTACAAGAAGGTGGGAGAGAATAAGGGAGTGTAAAAGTACCCAAAATATAGTCCTTGAACTACTAAAGAAAATGAATACCATTTTGAAGTAGGGTTATGCATAAGGGTTTGGAATCAAAATGTACTTGTAAAAAAATGGTGAATCCTAATAAAAATCAAGGTGAATCAAGATGAATCCTAAGAAAATCAAATCATGAAGAACACAAGCTTATTTTGAGAGGTAGGGGTGGTATAAGAGCACTTTTTACTTTTTCTCTCAAACTAATATATGCAATGTAAAGATAGCAATATCAATAGTAGTAATCAAAGCAATGTACACAACAGCACACACAATAGAGACACAACAATTTACGTGGTTCACCCAAATATGGCTACTTCCACGAAGAAAATCTTTCGCTAAAATTTTCTTAATCAATATCTTCGGAATCATTCCCAATTACAATATTTATGGACCTCTGTCCAAAGGATATGTTTATCCCCTAAATATGGTTTGTGGATCTCTATCCACAGGAGAACTCTTTCTCCTCTGCTCTGGCTGGTGAAAATTTTCTCAATAAATATCTTGGTAATCCTTCCCAATTACAATGTTTATGGACCTCTATCCAAAGGAGATGTTGATCCCCTAAATTTGGCTTGTGTATCTCTATCCATAGGAGAACTTTTTCTCCTCTTCTCTGGCTGAGAGGTGGGGATGAACAGTATAAGAGCACTTTTTACTTTTATCTCAAACCAATATATGCAATGTAAAGATAACAATATCAATAGTAGTAATCAAAGTAATGAACACAACACCACACACAATAGAGACACAATAATTTATGTGGTTCACCCAAATATGGCTACTTCCATAAAGAAAATATTCCACTAAAATTTTCTCAATCAATATATTGGGAATCCTTCCCAATTACAATGTTTATGGACCTCTGTCCAAAGGATATGTTGATCCCCTAAATCTTGTTTGTGGATCTCTATCCACAGGAGAACTCTTTCTCCTTTACTCTGGCTAGTGATCCTCTAGAAGACACTACCTCCACTAGACTGACTAGTGGATCTCTCTCTTCACTTGAATACTCTTGTCCTCACTTAGAAGACCTATCCTAAATTTCTTGGCTGATGGATCTCTATCCACTAGGGACTTTGTCCTCTCTACTCTATCACCTCCAAAGCTCTATCTCAATGTTATACTAAACACAGTCTAGTCAGTCTAGCACAACTCTACTCAACTCTTACACTAAACATAGTCCAGTTAGTCTAGA
Source organism: Wollemia nobilis (assembly GCA_028583015.1). Taxonomy (NCBI): domain Eukaryota; kingdom Viridiplantae; phylum Streptophyta; class Pinopsida; order Araucariales; family Araucariaceae; genus Wollemia; species Wollemia nobilis. The sequence continues at coordinate 1,587,319 of JAQPPZ010016475.1, forward strand.
AAAAGTCCACTCAAATTTACACTAAACACATTCCATTTGGTCTAGCACAAATATGCTCAACTCTTGCACTAAGCATAGTCCAGTCAGTCTAGCATAAGTCCAATCAAATCTACACTAAACACAGTCCAATCGATATAGCACAAATCTGCTCAATAAATCCACTTAGAACCTACTCAAATTTTCTTAACAGGCCCACTCATAACTTTCTCAAATATTCTCAACAGGTCCACATAAAACCTACTCAAATCTTCTCAACAGGTCCACTGAGAACCTATCCAAATCTACTCAACAAGTCCACATAGAACCTGCACAACTCTACTCAACAGGTCCACTCAGAACCTACTTAAATATGCTCAACAAGTCCACTCATAACCTGTTCAAATATACTCAACAGGTCCACAAAAAACCTATCCAAATCTGCTCAACAAAATCACACAAAACTTGTCCAAATCTGCTCAATAAGTCCTCTCTAGGACTTGCTCAAATCTGTATTGTAATATTTCATAAAATCTCACATAAAATCAATACGTAAGTCTTCTCAAAGACATGCCTCAAATTTGCTTAACAAATCCACATATAACTTGTCCAATCTCATAGAAACACAAAGAGAATTGTTAGAGACTCAATATGTTCTATACTCAATACTCAATCACTTTCTCAACTCAATCTCATAGAAGCATAAATAGAATTGTTAAAGACTCAATATGTTCTATTCTCAAAAACTCAATCACTTTCTCAACTCAATCTCATAGAAGCATAAAGATAATTTTTAGAGACTCAATATGTTCTATTCTCAAAAACTTAATCACTTTATCAACTCAATCTCATAGAAGCATAAAGAAAATTTTTAGAGACTCAATATGTTCTATTCTCATAAAATCAATCTCAACTCAAATAAGAATATAGAATAATTTTTTTTATTGAACTTGAACAACCACTTCATACATCCACTTGACTAGGTCCAATCAATTCTACTCAACCAATCACTCAAGAAACAACTCTTGCTCATAAACCCTAGTCCAAGCATGTATCATCCAACTCAGAATATTTTCAACAATGATCGACAACAAATCTCACATAACAATGATACTCATGATCTTTTCAAACCCTAGTTCAAGTTCTTTGCATAAAAACTCACTTCAACAACCATGCTCATTATACAAATTTTTAATCACAACTCTCAATTTCATAAAACCTTGAAGCATTAACTCAAACACTTCACTCAACCAATGATCTCAACAACAATGCTAATAAAACAAGGTTTTAATCTCAACTCCCAAATCATAAAACCTTGAAGTAATAACTCAACCACTTTCAAAAACTAAACTCTAATCAAGTCCTTTTCACTCCAAACTTAATTTTCAATAAATCCAATCAATCAACTCAACCAAAGAAGAATTTTCCCATACCTTTTGAATGTCAAGGAGTTGATCTCACAAATCTGCCACACTCATAAATTTCTCTTTTCCAATCTGTATCGTTCCAAATTTTTCACACCCTTACCTTCAAGCTATAGGATCCACGCCCGGAAGGGGGATGTGAAAAGGATGGGACAATACCTCGAACTGAGAGGCCTTGCGAAGGTCCCGCCTCTCGGGGGAGGTGTATTATGGTGATTTTTTGACGGATGGTGGGGTTCACCAGGAAACGTTTAGTGGCAGTTTCCACGCCTAGGTTGGGAATGTGTTTTATGTGTTCAATTTTATCTTTAAACATTCAAATCCTAGGTTTGGCCAAATGAATCTAAGTTGTTCTATATGAAATGCAGTTTTAAATACAGAAAACAGAATTAACAGAAAACACAGAGAATATGCTAAATGAGGAAAACCATACCTGATCCGGATGTCTGATGGAGGTTCTAATTTTTGAAGCAGTCCAGAATCGTCTGGAATTTGACAGGATCGTCTCCTATCTGACAGGATCATCTGAGATCTGACGAATTCGTCAGACGAATTCGTCAGAGACCTGCAAATAGAGAAATAGATACAAAATACCAAAATTGCAACTATTTGATAAAGGAAAATGATATAAAATAATGATAAGGAGTTAATAAGATAATCCTGAATGGAAATGCAAGTGAATTGCAACACTTTAATAGCTAATCATGATTTGATTATGCAATTAAACTACATGGGTGAACTCCAAGATGCAAGATAACAAGAAATAATAATAAAATTGACTAAATGCAGAATAAAATGACATCAAGGTATAGGAAAAGCGCAAACTCTGGGCACTGATTGCCCCAATGTAGACTGCAGTCGAAATCATCTCGGATTGGTACGAAATCATCTCGAATTGGACAGGATCGTCTACGATGATCTGAGCTTGCTCCGACTGAAGAATGACAAGGTTCCTGCAACAAAATTTGGATAGCACAAGTGCAGATGATAATCCAGGGTTTTCTAATGCATGTAAAAGTCAGGTTACAGGAAAATTCAGCCAGCCAGCCAGGGGATGTCAAAGGGGGGGTCCTAAGGTTTAAATGGGCTTAGGAGGGAGGTTAGGAGGTTGGAGATCATCCTAATTTGGAAGATCTCCAACGGGGGAGGTCTCTAACGGCGCAGACACGCTTCTGCCCAACTTAGAGACGTCGTTGAAACAGAAGCTAATTATGAAAAATTAGTTTTGGGACAAGATCGTCTGGACGTCCTAGCCCAGATGAAATCGTTCGATCTGAGGTGATATCGTCTGATCGGCGACGATATCGTCAAATGGTCACAACAAACTCTAAAAATGGCATGGGAAATGAGGAAACGGGTTAAACGATGGTTTTGGAGCGGTTTTGGGGTTGAATTTGAATTTGAATTATTACTAAGGTAATTTTAATTATTGCTAAGTTTTATTGCGCCAATTTTAGGGTGCTACATTTTGCCCCCTCTTTAGCGAATTTTCCGAAGAAAATGCGTTAAAGATGAGTTCTTCTCGATCTACGAGAAAGCAAAAATTATTCCCATTTTTAGGTGACGATTCTTGGTCGAATCGTACGACAACTTACTATGGTGCCCCCTCCGTGTTTTTACCCAAATCGAACGTTTGAGGTAAAAACGCGGAAAAGCAAAATTTTAAAAATGTTGTTAAGTGTTTTTGAATAAAATTAAGAAAAATAGGGTAAAACCCTAATTCATTGTTATTGTTCATTTTTTTACTGGTTTTTAGAGCTCTGGAGACAAGATGGTTGAGACAGCACACAGATCGACAGAGGTCCGGTGCGGGCTACGGGTAAGGGTCTAAACTTAGTTTAGAATGCTTTAATTTAGAATTTCATGCTTTTTAGATTAGATTTGACTGATTTTTGAGCATCGCGGCCATTTTTGGGCCGTCGACGTCGTCGGGACGAAATCGTCTCGATTTCGCATCTACGTCTCGATATCGTCGATTTCGTCCAAGGGCGAAATCGGCGATAGGGGGACGATTTCGTCCAATAAGGGACGATTCCCTCATGCGAAATCGGAGATGAATTTGCTCAAATTTGGGACGATATCGTCCAATTGTGGGCGATATCATCATTTGTGTGAAAGTGAACTTGCTTTACTTGTATTTTTAATTAATGTTTGATTAATGATTGTTATTGATGATTTTTGATTGTTTTGTTGTTTATGTTGCAGAGAGGATTACTAAAGAGCCGAGAATGGAAATACGATGGACTAAGGGATGACTTGGCCACCCTATCTTAGGCAGAGCGAGATCAGCTGGCTCAGGTCGGCTTGCAGCACGTGGCAGATATGCCACAAGTGTCTACAGACATGGGGCTATTGACGACCCTAGCAGAGAGGTGGTATCCGGGTTCTTCTTGTTTCGGTTACCGACAGGGGAGATGACTCCCACACTAGAGGATGTATGGAGGATTTTGAGGATCCCCATACAAGGATGGCTAATCACTCCCACGGCCAATCAGGGCCACGCGATGATGAGACTATGCGGAGATCCGAGCTTCGCCCTGGAGAAGGGCGGAGTGAACATCGAGTCTCTACGCCAGATGCCTGGGGCATCTAGGCTGACATAGGTTTTGGCTGGGGTGGTAGGTGGTCTGTTGCTATGCCATCAGAGTGGATGCAGGCTGCCATGGCTACTGATAGATGTGGTCTACGACATGAGAGACCACGGATACAGGTTTGCTTGGGGGAGCTTTGTACTCTGTCGGTTGTATAGGATCCTTCATGGGGTCGTATACAAGGGCGGCCGATGTCTGGTCATGACATCACTACTACAAGTTTGGTGCTGGGAGCACATCATGGTGCAGAGGCCGGTAGGGCTCCCACTGATAGGGATTGATGGGGAGAGACCCCGAGTTTTCTATTGGTGGCTCCAAAGAGGGTCACAATGACGGGTAGATTTGCCAGTGTCCCGAAGACTACTTGATGACCTTGTCTCCGACCAGATCACCTGGAGGCCTTGGAGAGATCATCCAGGGTGGGCCGAGGATGGATAGGAGCTAGCTCACGTCAGGCGAGTCTGCTAGTTGAGGATGGAGAGGGGAGAGGTGGAGCTCCACCGGTACGACCGAGTTTTGAGGCAGTTCGGTCTACAACAGGGATCCCATCTCTAAGAGACTATGAGTTTTCTCAGACTATTCGAGATAACACTACAGTTAGCGGGGCTCCAGATATGCAATGATTCTAGAGTCAAGACGTAGATGATGCCCCCATCCAGCCAATGGATGGGGACGACGTAGGGGTAGCCGATGGCTATGATGCCTGGTACACAAGCATCCGCCCTCCTCGGATGATGAGGGCTCAGGGTCCGATTCACGTAGTTGTGCATCGGATGGGGAGGCGATGCCAGGCAGCCATTGAGGCGAGCACAGGGTCATGATGGGAGAGAGCAGAGGAGGCCACAGGCTCAGCAGAGGCCACGATAGTGGGAGAGGAGGGAGGAGAGACCCCCTTCTCCATAGAGAGAGAGGCCACCATCGCCCGATAAGGGCAAGGGTGTGGACACAAGAGAGAGTAGTGAGATGGCTACTCTTCGGGTGGAGACTGTCCATCTCCAAGCATAGGTGCAGACTTTACAGGATGAGGCTACACGACATCGAGCGGAGGCTACACAGCTCAGAGATGAGGTTGCATGCCTCAGAGCATGGAGCGGAGGAGCGAGCACTCAGGAGCTGGCACGGTCGATTGCTCAGACCATGTTCTATCAGGGTATCTACTTCTAGCTGGTGCCAGAGGGCCAGAGGGTACAACTGCCAGCCGGCATTGCGGATCCGATCAGGATTGGGTCATCGAGGACTTCATCCCGATCGATGACTAGGACGTGCAGTACCACACATACTACGATGGGGCCACCTCATCCACCTCAGGGCGGGGGAGGAGATGAGGCTGAGAGCTCGAGGGGTTCTCGAGGCTAGGCTACTGCACTGCATAGATTGGATATATGATTGAGAGGATTGAGTATGCCAAGATGTAGATTGTGGCATACCAATCCAGTTTTGATATGATGTACATATATTGTTGAGATATATATATATGATATTTTTGATCATATGACTTGTCTATATGTTTTTATGATGCTTTAATGTTTTGAAGTGTGATTTGATTTGATGATTCATGTAATTATGTTGTTTGAAAAATATTATAGTTGGAATGTCATGCTTTAAAATTTAAATGAAATAATCTGATGTAAACAAATTGGTTGTTGTGATGATAATTTGATAAAAGAAAAAAAAGGGACTTTTAACAATAATTTCAAAGGATATTGTCGTTATTATAGACCATTTCATGGAGTCGCTGCTCACTCGGTCGTCAAGCTAATCCCAGTATAGAAATATTGTTAAAAGTAAAAAGAGTGCTTAAGAGACTGTCTTAAGACTTTGTTGTGATGATGCAAATGATGATGATGATGGTGATTTGTTTTCAGATTTCCATAAAAATATTAGGCATAAAAATGATTTTTGCTAGGCATAAATTCCTAAGTGTGATAAAATTTTGAATAATTCCTTAGAAATTATACCATATTGAATTTGAACATAATGTCATGAAATAGAATAAGTTGCATTCTTTGAAAGCATAATTGTGTAACATAATGATTTAAGTCATATGTTTTTGATGAATTGATTTGAAATAAATGGGAAATAAAATTAATACAATGGTTTGCGCTAGGCATAGAATATTTAGGTATAGACTTATACCATCATCGTGAAATCCGAAGAAGAAAATAAATAGTTTTATTGCATGATTGATTTTTAATTTTTGAAAATAAACAGAAAATATGAAGATGAGGACTTGTGCTAGGCATAAAATTCCACTTTTGGTTTTGGAATTATACCATCGTCACGAAAGTCAAAAGTTATATGTAACTTTATTGCATGTTTTTGAAAAATGATTTTGATTTTTTGGTAATGCATGTGGTTGTCTTTATACTAAACAATTGTTCTCAGAGAAGAAAATGAAATTATTCCAGACAATTTGTAAAAATATTTCAAAGTATCTTAAAGACAAAAGTTAGATTTATAAGGAATCCCATGTGCGTATGTGAGTTCATTTCCAATCTTGATTTATCATAATGATACACAAAATCTCTCAAATACAAATGTGTGTGCGATTGTAGTATTCATTTACCAGGTTTGAGCAAGATACTATGATACAAGTGATTTGAATTAACCAAATAAGTGTTCATTAACCATGATTGAGATGCATATAACCATACCAGACTACTATGTAAGTCGGATTATCAAGAGCTAGCTAATCCATAAGCAGACATAGGTCTGTACAAAAGAAGGTCGCTAATGTGACAGACATATCACCACGCTAGGAATTACCCAAGGCCAAGCGGGTTGGGCACAAACCACTTGTTATGGGGCTTACCTCACAGTTTTCGAATAATTGAGAATTCCAGGGATTCAAGCTCATCAACCCTTCTTTTCTTTTCAAGGGGTAGGGAAAGGGATTTTATTGCTTTTGCTTTTGCTTTTGCTCATTTTGCTTTCTTTTCTTTCTTTTCTCTTTTTTCTTTTTTTTTGTATCTTTTGCTTTGATATTTGAGATAATGCTGAAATAGTGCTAAATGATTTTGCTTGATTTCTCTTTTTCTTTTGCTTCCTATTCTAGGGATACTTGCTCGGATTAGCTGTAGAGCAAGGGATTTTTATTTCGGGTAGGGGTGAGCTTGTCCTTTTGCCAATTCTCAAAGATTCTAGACCATGTGCATGATAGGATAGCAGGGGAAACTTTTCGCTCAAGAAACCACTTCTACTATGTAGGATAGCATGGACATTACAAATATAATCATTTTATTGTGAAAGGATATGCTTGGTTTAAGTAAATAACAAGATCAATTCTCTATGCTCAAACTTTATTTAATTGAATTTTGTGGACTTTGATATAAGAGAGATTAGTAATCATGCCAAATAAAATCAAGATATTTATTCATGTGAATGTGAAAGTGCGGGATTCCAAATAAATGCTAATTTATCCAAAATAATTTGAAAATATAACTGCAAATATGTCACAATTTGAGAAGTACAAAAAATAAAAGATGGTTTTGAAGATTTTGATGATTTTGAATGTTTTTGGTATTTTTTAATTTATAAATTGAAAGAAATACAAGATAGTGATTTTTTTTTTTATGTTAAACAAATATATACAATGACGAAATGACCAATTTTTTATGCATAGTAACGTTTAAGATGCATAATATTCATAGGTTCTTTAAGTTCTTTACCATCTAAGGTAGATAATTTGTATGCTCCCGATTCAAATTTAGCAGTGATAATATATGGTCCAAGCCAGTTGGGCTCAAATTTACCTTTAAGGTCTTTAGTTGCATTAGTATTCTTTTGATTTTCTTTTAAAACAAGATCGCCGACCTCAAAGGATCGATGACGAACTTTCTTAGCATATGATCTTTTAAGCTTGTTTTGGTAAGCACGAAGATGCTCCAAAGCATTGATGCACTTTTCATCTAGGAGTTCCAGCTGACTGAGTCTGCCTACTCGATATTCATCTCCTACTTCGGTATCTTGAAGTAGTAGAGCCAAAGAAGGAACTTCTAATTCAAAGGGAAAAATGGCTTCAGCGCCATAAACCAAAACAAAAGGTGAAGTTCCAGTGGGGGTTCGAACACTAGTTCGATAGGCCCACAAAGCTGGATATAATTGAATGTGCCAGTCGCGGCCAAATTTATTGACCAATATTTTGAGAATTTTGATTAAGGTTTTGTTTGAAGCTTCTGCTTGGCCATTACCCTGAGGATAATAGGGAGTGGACCAACGATGTTGAATCTTATATTTTTGGCATAATTTCTTAACATCTTTATTTTTGAAACAAGTTCCATTGTCTGAGATGAGATTTGCAGGAATTCCGAACCTACAAATGATTTGATTAAAAATAAATTTAGAGACTTGTGTTCCAGTGCAGGAAGCTAAAGGCATAGCTTCAACCCACTTCGTGAAATACTCAATGGCGGTTATGATGAATTTGTGTCCATCAGATGACACAGGATTAATTTTGCCAATAATGTCTAAGCCCCATTTTGAAAAGGGCCAAGGAGATGAAATAGCCTGCAGTTCTTGTGCAGGGGCATGGACAAGGTCAGCATGTTTCTGGCACTTGTCGCAATGGCGCACATAATCATGTGCATCATTCTCCATGGTAGGCCAAAAGTATCCTATCCTAAGGAGCTTTTTAGCAATGACACTACCACTGAAGTGTCCTCCACAAGATCCATCGTGGGCTTCACTCAAAGCTGATCCGGATTCTTCTAAATTCAAACATCTCAATAGGATACCTTCAAAAGATCTCCTATATAAAGTATTGCCAATTATTACAAATCGACTTGCTCGTCTACGTAATAACCGACGCTGGTTTCTATTAGAATTGGCAGGGAAAGTCCCATTTTGAAGAAAATCAAATATATCCTTATACCAAGGTTCAGGAGTAGTTTCATTGATTAGAAACACATCCAAAGGTTCTAAGCATGACTTATTTGAAGTGGGTTCCTGGAGTCGATGAATAATGATGGTGGCATATTCGTCATCTAACTCCAAGGGCAGAAGAGATGCAATTGCGGCCATAGCGTCAACCGCACGGTTGCTAGTTCGAGGAATAGCTTCCAAGGTAACTTGATCAAATAGAGATATTAATTGTAAAACATAGGCTTTATATGGGCGGAGTTTATCATCTCTGGTCTGATAAACTTCATTAATTTGGTTTATAACAAGTTGAGAATCACCAAAAACTAACAGATGTTTAATTTTTAGAGCCAAGGCGGCTCGTAATCCAAGGATTAGAGCTTCATACTCAGCAGTATTATTAGTGCAAGCAAATGTTAATTTAAAGGACAAAGGTATAATGTGCTTTTGTGGAGATATTAAAATAATACCTGCACCAGCCCCACTCATGCATCGGGCTCCATCAAAGTATAAGGACCATTGTTCAACATGGTCTAGCCTCTCAATTGAAGGCATTCATCAGGAAACTCAATGATGAGGGGATGGGTAGACTCTAAGGGTGCAGCAGCTAATTGATCTGCTATGATTTGACCCTTAACAGACTTTTGTCCTATAAACATGAGTTCAAACTCGCTTAGAGCAAGAACCCACTTGGCTGTGCGACCCGATAAATAAGGTCGACTCATGAGATACCGCAAGGGATCATATTTAGCAATGACATACGTTTTCTGGCTAAGCATATAATGGCATAATTTTTGCGTAGAAAATATGACTGCTAGACATAGTTTTTCTAATGTTGTGTAGCGGGTTTCATAACTAATTAGGGTTCGGCTAATATAATAATTAGCACGTTCTCTTTTCTCATCATCAAGTTGAGCTAACATAGCTCCTAAAGCAAAATCTGAAGCTGAAATATACAGGATAAATGGACGATCAGGTCTAGGCGGTGAAAGCACAGGTGGGTTAAGGAGGTATTGTTTAAGAAGTTCAAAAGCTTCCTTACATTCGTCGTCCCAATTAAAAGGGACATCCTTCTTAAGGAGCTTAAGAAAGGGACCGGTTTTGTCCGCCAACTTATCGATGAAGCGACGGATAGCTTGAAGTCTTACCTTGTAAACTTCGTAATTCAGATATATTGGTAGGTGCGGGCATATCAGTGATAGCCGCAATCTTAAGAGGGTCAATTTTGATGCCACGTAAAGAAACTATAACCCCTAATAGTTTATCGGACTTAACTCCAAATATGCATTTGGCTGGATTTAATCGAATAAGATATTCTCTTAACCGATTAAAAACTTTTCTCAAATCATCTAAATGATTATCTTCATTAATAGAGCGAGCTATAATATCATCTACATAATCATGTAGGATATCATGCATCATATCATGAAAAATATAAGTCATAGCTCGTTGATAGGTTGCACCTGCGTTCTTTAGGCCGAATGGCATCACTTTCCAACAAAAGGTACCCCAGGGGGTAATAAAGGTTGTTTTAGCCTGATCTTCAGGAGCTATCCTGATCTGATTATAGCCGGAGAATCCATCCATTAGGGACATCATCCCACTCCCAGCAGTAAAATCAATGATTTGATCCATGTTTGGAAGAGGAAAATCATCTTTAGGGCATGCAACGTTAATATCTCTAAAATCTGTGCAAACCCTAACTTTGGTAGCTTCTTTCTTGGTGACTGGAACTACATTCGAAATCCATTCAGCATAATCAATAGCTTGTATAAAAACAACATTCAAGAGTTTTTCTAACTCCCCTTTGACTAGTAAAGCCACTTTGGGATGCATTTTTCTAAGTTTCTGTTTAACAGGTTTAGCATCCGGATGGACTACTAGGTGATGCATGACTACAGAAGGGTCTAAACCTGGCATATCTTCATATGTCCAAGCGAAGACATCTTCATATTCTTTAAGGAATGCAATGTATTGCTCTTGTTTTTCTTGACTTAATTCTGATCCAATATTGATTATGTGGGGACTATCCTCAGTTCCAATGTTGATTTTAATGACGTTTTCTACTTCCATGTGTAGATCTCTTTCAAAATTAGGTGGGGCGGGTGAGACGCCCAATTCTTGTAATTCTTTTAAGGTTAACTTGGATAATTCATCTTGAGGAGTAGTGGCCTCAAGCTGAGCTATAGTTGGTATAGAACCATCAAAATAAAACCCATTGTGTAACATCTCTTCAACGGAGACATCATGGAAAATATCTCCTTCCAACTCATCATCGGATTCAGCAATCATTTCAGGATAAGCTATGGATAGCATATTACATGTAAATGGCTGATTTTTTAGAGGCAAATCATCACGCCCATCCAAATAATCTTGATAACATATGAGTTGATCATCATCTTCAAAAGGAAAGGGTTGACCCTTACTAGGAAATAGGCCCACACCACATCGGGCGGGCCACGGTTCTACCTCGAAAGGTTCTTTCATACCATTTTGGAAAGGTCCCAAGCCTTTCCCTTTATATCCCATTTTAAGCATTATAGGTTTAGCTTTAATATACTCATTAGTAAAATAACATCGAGCATATCCATCATGATGAGTTTTGATATTCCGAGGTATTCTTCCCCAGTCATATCCTTTATAAATGAAGGCACAACTCCCGACTTGGTAAGTACTTCCCATAGGTTGTGGGAGGCCCAAAGTACGAGGAGATGGTGGCAAATTACTTAAGATAATGGAATTTTGCATAGAAGCATTTGTTTTTTCTGATATAAGAATTTTAGATAAATCAGGTAAGAGTTCATCAGAAAGAGCATAAGATGTAGAAGGATCATTCCCTATATCTTTAGATGTGGAAGGTATGATAGATGTAGATAATGTGGAGGTGTTAATAGATGGGTCTATAGGTTTTGAAATTATAGGGATGGAACATGAAGGATTGGTTGTGGATTGAAGATCTTTTTGAGGTTCTAGAGTGGTTTGTTTAGAAGATTGTTGATCTATATATGAGGGTGAAATTAATGGAGGAGAAATAGATGAAGTTATGGGTGTGTGTTTCATAGTTTTAGATGAAAAATAAGAATTAGGATGTGTGGATGACAGAGCAGGGCAAAATTGAACTCCAACAGGTTCTGCCAAAGCACACATATCAAAGGGTCTAGGATCACCATGGATAGTGACCAACTGATTTTTAAATTCGAATTTAACACATTGGTGTAAAGTTGATGGGACAACCCGCATTGCATTGATCCAAGGACGACCCAAGAGTATATTGTATGATGCGGGGCAATGTACAATAAACACGGTCGTATCTAAGGTTCTCGGACCAACTTGCAATGGGATGGTGATAACTCCACACGTTTCTTGTGTTTCGTCATTGAAAGCTTTTATGATCATGTCAGTTTTCTTCATTTCATCACTTCTAAACCCAAATCTCTGGTAGAAGTCAAAAGTGCAAATATTTAGAGATGAACCATTATCAATCAAAACTCTTTTGACTCGCTACATCTCCTATTAGGGCAAGTAATGTATAAGGGGTTATCCTTATGTAAACTATGTTGTGGTATATCTTTATCTCGAAAGTCAATACAATCGACTTCTCTAGTGATGATAGTATTGGCCATGGCTTCAGAGTTGAATGTTTTGTGGTACCATCATTTGGCTTAATGTAAGCATTAATTCATCTCTATGGGTAGGAGAAGATCTTAATAAATCCAAAAGGGAAATTTTGGCTGTAGTATTGGATAATTGCTCATTAATATTGTAAGGGGGTTTAGGTTGAACATTAGGAGCATGATTCCCTTTATTGGGATTTTTCAAAACAAATGGAGCTGATCCATCATTTTGAACTTGATCTTGTTGAGAATTTTGAGCTTGTTGTCTGGTAATGGCTCCAATGGTACCTACAATGTTATATTGAGGATGTTGAATAGGTCTAGGTCTAGCATTTATAGCTTGTTCATTAGAAAGGAACTGATTAGAAGAGGGTCGAGTAGTAACTCTTCTAGGAAATGGTTCTTCTGGAACCATAGCATCTGTGATAGGTTGAATAGGATCTGATTCATTTTCAGAACTATTCGATTGGTTTGAGGTGATGTCTATTTCACTTTCAGTATCTGATTCTACATCACTGAGATCCGGTGTTTGAATATTATGTAGGGGCCTGGTCGTGACCATGGATAAAGTTGTGTCAAATTTTTGTAAATCATGATTAGGTAAATGTCCGCTAATAGTTCCTACATATCGGGTAGGAGGAGGGACATTATGATGCTCAATTTGATTGGCCACCTCTTTACCATGTCTTGGTAAAGGATGTTGAAATATATCTAATGATTGATTAGCATTTTGATTTTGATTTTGGGGAATGTTCTTTTGAGCATTATTAGGAGCATTTTGTTTAGGTTGGAAGGCTTGCACCTCCATCTCATTATTATCAATCAGATCTTGTATTTTATGTTTTAACCTTTTACAAGCGTTGGTAGAGTGTCCAGGCCCTCTATGGAAATCACAGTGTAAATCGCTTCTGTATCCGGGTATGGTTGGATCAGGTTCCCGGATAGTTGGTAATTGAATCAAACCTCTTTCGAGTAATTGAGGTAAAATAGTTGATAATGGTTGATTCAATCTAGTAAACTCTCGAGGAGGTTTATCAAGAGGTTTCAATATAAATTTTTTTGTTGTCTTCGTTGCATTGATATTAGCAACATTTCTGCTATCAGTGACTCCGTCACCTACGACTTGTTTGTTTTTATATTGATTTCTGGATGTTTTCTCATCATCTTTCTTCCTAAGTTGGCCTCTCCTAATGAGGGCATCTTCTACTCTTCGAGCTAAATCTATAGCCTGATCGAAGGTAGTTAAGGTAGCAGTTGATAACTCATAAGATATTTGTTCTTGCAAATTATTAATAAAAATGTCCAACATTTCCCTATAAGGTAGCACAAAGTGCAGTTTTCCTGTCAACTGCCTCCATCTAGCTAAGAAATCAGCAAAACATTCATCTTTGTCTTGTTTTAAGTTGTATAAATCTTTAATGGTTACATGCCTCTCGATATAGGCACTAAATTGATGCACAAAAGATTCAGCGGTTTCTTCAAAATTTCTCAAAGAATGAGTGGGCAATTGATAGTACCACTCTAATGCCATTCCTCCTAAACTTTTTGGGAACATTTTTAGTAATAACAAGTCATCATGTGATATATCATGACATGCTATCCTAAACATGCGAAGATGCTCTATGGGATCTTCGGTTCCTTTATATATAGGCAGGACGGGCATGGGAAAATGTTTAGGGTATGGTTGTGCTACAACCATAGGATCTAGAGGTTGACTACACATCTCTCGATAATTGTACGAGGGACGGTAGGGATCCATCTGGTCCATGCGGGAAGCTAACTGTTTCACCATGGCTTCCAGATCATCGGGTTTGCCCACCATATTGGTTCGGTAGGGCATTAATATGAGATTGGTGAGCATATGATGGAGGGACATGCATATTAGATGCTATATTACTATTGTGTAAATTGTTGGTAGGAAGGGTGTTATGAAGAAGTTTTGAAGTTGTATTATGTTGTATCCCAGATTGTTGAAAATTGGTGTTTGGCTTCATTTTAGGTTTTTGTCGATTTGAAGCATATTGGTTAATAGTTTGGCGAAATAAAGCAGTGAATGAAGGTCTCTTTTGTGTGGGCATGATTTTAGGCTCAATAACAAGTTCCTTAGGAGGTTGGGTAACCTGTTGTTTTTGCATATTCTGAATTATAGCGGCCATATCCATATTGGATGGCCCAACTTTATCACTTTCTTGATCAATGAAAGACAAGGGATTAGTGTGTATGTCAAACATATGTTCCATGGCTGCTTGAGTGTCACTAATTTGTCCCCTATCAATACGAACTGCCATATTAAGAGCACCAATATTATTATTGAAGAATTTCCAGAAATGATCTAAGTTATCAAAAGCAATAGTTCCATCTGAAGCCATTCTAGGGGATGAGGATCCTTCCTCTCTAACATTTTCTTGTTGTTCATTTTCTTCAGCCAGGTCATCTTCTGGCTGTTCTAGAGTTTCTTCTTCTGGAATTGGATCCTCAGGAAGGGTATTTAATTTTTTGTTTTTCTTGCCTAACCAATCTTCTTCTTCTTCTTCTTCAGTTTGTTTACCATTCCTAAGTTTAGTCATTGTGCTTAAACTTAGATTTCAGCAAATATATATATATATATATATATATATATATATATATATATATATGCAACAAGGTTAAGAGGTATATATTTTAATTATATACCTACTATAATATTTAAAATGAAATGTTTTGGTTTTTGTTATGTTTTTTAGTTTTTCTTGTTTTTTGGTTTTAATAACAATATTATAAAGATAACAAACAACACACAAAATGCAAGAAATAATAATAATGAAAGCAATGATCTAGTTTTCTATAAACAATTTATAAATATCATTAATGGGCTCAAGTTCTTCAGGAGTCATGAAATGTTCTTCTTCAAATTGAAAATTTTCTTTCAAAAATTTGACAAAAAGTGCTATAGTGATATTATCTGTCTCAGACTCTGGTAGGTAGAAATAAAGCTCGTGGCAATACTCTCGATATAACACAGCTCTAGGAACTCTATTCCATATTTCCCTATCCATAAGAATGACCTCTTGGTCTTCTACATGACCTAGGAATTGGTGTATAATGGCTGCGTTCTCGAGGTATTCCTCGAAGGTGAACAATTCTGAAGACACAAGAGCTCTCCTATAAGCTAACCACCTATGGCAAGCTCTCTGAAGTTCATGATAAAAAATGAGTTGATGAGGATCCAGGATTCTATCTAGGACAAGCCTCTTGATTTGTTTAAGTTCTGTTGACCTAGATGAAATGACACCTAGTCTTCTATCAAGTTCGTCCCACAAAAGTTGGTTTCTATCTGTTTCAGGCACACTAAGCACATAATTGATTTCTATGGCTGCTAATTGGTTTTCAACATTTATAATAACTGCTAGTCTTTTCTTAGGAGCTACCATCTAAACATGATATGCAACTCAGTAGTTTTCTAATGATTTTAAATGCATCTATTTTTTTTTGTTTTTGTTTTCAAAAGGTTTTAAATGCATTCACGTCGGGTTCACCAAAATGTATCGCTCCAAATTTTTCACACCCTTACCTTCAGGCTATAGGATCCGCGCCCGAAAGGGGGATGTGAAAAGGATGGGACAATACCTCGGACTGAGAGGCCTTGCGAAGGTCCCGCCTCTCAGGGGAGGTGTATTATGGTGATTTTTCGACGGATGGTGGGGTTCACCAGGAAACGTTTAGTGGCAGTTTCCACGCCTAGGTTGGGAATGTGTTTTATGTGTTCAATTTTATCTTTAAACATTCAAATCCTAGGTTTGGCCAAATGAATCTAAGTTGTTCTATATGAAATGCAGTTTTAAATACAAAAAATAGAATTAACAAAAAACACAGAGAATATGCTAAATGAGGAAAACCATACCTGATCCGGATGTCTGATGGAGGTTCTAATTTTTGAAGCAGTCCAGAATCGTCTAGAATTTGACAGGATCGTCTCCTATCTGACAGGATCGTCTGAGATCTGACGAATTCATCAGACGAATTCGTCAGAGACCTGCAAACAGAGAAATAGATACAAAATACCAAAATTGCAACTATTCTGATAAAGGAAAATGATATAAAATAATGATAAGGAGTTAATAAGATAATCCTGAATGGAAATGCAAGTGAATTGCAACACTTTAATAGCTAATCATGATTTGATTATGCAATTAAACTACATGGGTGAACTCCAAGATGCAAGATAACAAGAAATAATAATAAAATTGACTAAATGCAGAATAAAATGACAGCAAGGTATAGGAAAAGTGCAAACTCTGGGCACTGATTGCCCCAATGCAGACTGTAGTCGAAATCATCTCGGATTGGTATGAAATCATCTCGAATTGGACAGGATCATCTGCGACGATCTGAGCTTGCTTCGGCTGAAGAATGACAAGGTTCCTGCAACAAAATTTGGATAGCACAAGTGCAGATGGTAATCCAAGGTTTTCTAATGCATGTAAAAGTCAGGTTACAAGAAAATTCAGCCAGCCAGCCAGGGGATGTCAAAGGGGGGGTCCTAAGGTTTAAATGGGCTTAGGAGGGAGGTTGGGAGGTTGGAGATCATCCTAATTTGGAAGATCTCCAATGGGGGAGGTCTCTAACGATGCAGACACGCTTCTGCCCAACTTAGAGACGCCGTTGAAATAGAGGCTAATTATGAAAAATTAGTTTTGGGACAAGATCGTCTGGACGTCCTAGCCCAGATGAAATCATCCGATCTGAGGCGATATCGTCTGATCGATGACGATATCGTCAAACGGTCACAACAAACTCTAAAAATGGCATGGGAAACGAGGAAACGGGTTAAACGATGGTTTTGGAGCGGTTTTGGGGTTGAATTTGAATTTGAATTATTACTAAGGTAATTTTAATTATTGCTAAGTTTTACTGCACCAATTTTAGGGTGCTACACAATCTCAATAAGGGTTAGAAGACTTCAATAAAAATAACAATGCAAAATACACCTTATTACTCCAAATTAATATTAACATCCACCAAAGTCCTTTTAGAAGAAAAAATTATCAAAAATAATAGCAAAAAAGTATTAAAATAAATCTCAATTAAGCCTTTATTATAACTCCTTATACCTCCTAAAACATAACTCTCAAAACAACAAATTTTCAAATTATAGAACTCAAATAATCATCAACACTTCACCTTAAAAAATCAATCACCACAACCTTTATTTAATAAAGTTTATTAAAAATTAATAAACTTTAGAACAACCTTATCACTCCAACCTTAGGGCATAAATCATAAAATTTTAATTAAAAATGTGTACATGCCTCAAGGGGTTTCGACCCCATGAATTGCCCTTAGTACGAGCGCCTTAGTCATGGCTAAAGTTGCCATATGAGATACACACTCCTTCACAAATGGGGAAGCACCATGTGCTTCCTTTTTATGCTTCTCCTTGCCCATGTTTAACAAAAATGTGCGCCTTGGGTGCTTCCACAACACTGCCACCAAAAACCACTTCACAAGAATCGAACACATGACCTCCATGCTCTTAACATCTTTACGCTCTCCAAGATGCCATTAGGCCACACTACCCAATGCAAATTAGGGGGTGGTCTCTCTCTGTGTTATCCTATGCTTCCTTTTCCAAACGTTTAAACCACATGAGCTCGTTTTTCCATATGCCACAAAAATTTCATTCGAGCAAGGATAATTAATGAACAACTTTGGACATATATTTTTATTTCCCTCCTCCTTTGTCTAGGATGTCGATGATTTGATTTGAATTCATCATGTCGGTGCTCTAAGGATTTGAAAGCCTTAGTAAAACCCAACCTTTGGGTTTTTAATATCTAAAAAATTTGCGCTCGAATGTATTTTAATTTTCTAAAATCCAACATTAGGGTTTTAATCAAATGAACTTTATCCTTTAAAATCTAATTATATTATAATTAAAAATTATAGTATTTAATTAGATTTTTACCACTTTGGTAAGTATTATAATAACAATTATAATATTATAAACATTCCAATGCTTTGAATGAATTGCTTCCATCGAAAAAACCTCTTTCTGACCCAATATTTTTGGGTGTAAAATAAAATATTTTAACCCATTATAAACTTCCATTAAAATTTGCACTCGAACATAAGAAGAACTCTCACTGGCATCTTGAAATCAATGACAACTTTGACTTAGGGACTCAAAATATCCAACAAATCAATCATCTTCACACCAAAATTTGGGGCATTTGAAGACCTAAAAATTAAGGTAATATTTGGGGCACATTTTGACCTATTATATCACCTTATAACTTCATAATAATACCACCATTATATTAGGATCGAAAAGAGCTTTCCAATGAGTATAAATATGCCTATGTTTGGATATATATATTGTGGCAAATTGACCCTAAGAATAATTGGTCCTGAAAATTTTAGGCGAATGGGCCAACGTCGAGGGTCCTCATATTTGCCAATTTTTAATTTTGGAAATCCTAGTATTCGACCAATTTGTGCATATTCACCATAATGCATAACCCTATTTGGAAGGCTCTTCTCTATTACAAAAAGCAACCATCACCACCAAGGAATCAATACCACTCTTGCAAAAGGAGTACCCAAGGAAACTATACTCCATGGACTATTTTATTCTTTCTCAAAATGTTTCCCGCTCCTCACATCAATTATGCTTCTAAAAACATGGTGATTTGGAAACTTCAAAATGAAAATAAAAAATATTTGATGTAGGCATTTGTCACCTCAAGAGATTCACAATGATGCTCAAAGATATTCAGTGCAGGGGTAATCTTCACACCCTCTATCACCTTAGGAGCTTCACAATGATGCTCAAGGATATTTGGTGTAGGGCCTGTCACCTTAGGAGCTTCACAATGATGCTCAATGCAACAAGAGAATAAAATAACAAAGGCACAAATACTCCAAGTGTCCTTATGGTAATATTCCCATCTTACCGGATTGTATGGATAACCTACAACCACCAAGTATTATAGAGGATATTACTACTTACGAGGTTCACTTGTATTGAGGAGTTTTGGGTACCACTGATCATGCACTCCATATTAAAAATACTTGAATAAAAAATCTTACAAAGCTTACAAATAGATTTGAGCCAAAAATAAAGTCTAAAATAGGACTAATACAAAGGTTCCAAAGAAGGTTTTATCATCCCAAACTTCGGAGCACCATAGGTCAAGGAATATCTTTACAAAATAGAAAAATAATAATGCTATTATAACTAGCTCAAAAGGAGCTTTCCAATGACTATATGCAAAGCTTATACTTGCAAAAATATCAAGCCTCAAAAACTGTGAAAAATAATAATAAGTCTCTAGTAACTGTATGCATCCTATCCAGCCCTATCGGCTGGCAATTACAATAGTGGCATGTTGCACCTTTTGAGACATATTTTTTTCATACATAGAATATGTGGGATAAATGTCCTGCACAATGAAAATAAAACAAAACCAAAAATCAATTTTCCTTGCAACCGAAATGCACCACTTTTTTGCTTCTACATAGTTGAGGCTTTCCAAGCCCAAAATTAATCAAATATTCTACCAACAAATGTTGGGTGATTATCTTCTTGCATATAAGTAACTAAAAAGAAAGAAATATCCTTTTGGTGTCTTTCATGTGGGACCAAATAATGTAAATCTATTGTTGCATTGTCACTAAAAAATGACTAGGAACCATTACAAAAAACCATAGGGAGAGCCTAAAATTATAGAGAAAGCGGATTAATCACCCAAAAATACCTCTAATATGCCTGTAATCATTGCTAATGCTGATAAATGTCCACGCTTACTTGATTTTAACCAACACATGGTCTCTTAAAAATATGAAAGAACATATATAGGATCACTGAGATGAGATGCCCATCATCTCTTGATCCATGGAAGGGGCCATTGACATGAATATTTCAACACATTTGATTGTTCTAATCATGCATGTATGTGTTAGGGAATCACCAACTAGTATATTAGAAATTTTATAAACATGGAACACATGGTCATAGACTAGATGGTTTCATTCACACCATATTTTCCCATTTGTTGCCTTCAACATAAAAAAAATAGAGTTTTGAGCCAGGCTTACGGTAGCTTGACATGATTAGAACCTGCATGGAAGAAATGAAAATGTAGTTCTTCTAGCACTTCCAGATCTAGGCTACATCAACTTTATCATCAAGAATGATAGGATTGCAATAAAGAGGGTGACCACCATCATGGCCTACAATAGAAATTATTATTGTCATTGAGCTCAAAATCCTTCACAGGGCCTCTACGTAAGTCATAAGGGGAAGCACCAGTCAGACCCTTAACTCCTGGGAACTGCCATCATTAGAGGAGAAAATAGTCCCTCGATATTCTTATATTTGAGTCGGAGCAATGCTAGGGTGGCGCATAACTATTGAAAACAGTCAGTGAGATTAAAAAAGGCTACGATGCATTTGTAGAGAGGTGGGGGTGTGATATCAAAATGATAGATGTTGCCCCGTCGAGCATCTTCAGCAGCTTCAAAATCATGAATAGTATTGTGATGGACAATTTTTTGATTTTTTTAAAATATCAATTGATTCTTCGATCGATCAGGCTATTATGATAAGTTTCCCAAATATACCCTTTACATGGAGGCTACAATGCATGTTTGCATAGTTTATACCCATGCATGCTGGTAAAAATGCCCAAAAAGGAGGTTGATCACCAAAACCAATAAATGGTACATAGAGTATCCCATAACAATCATGATAGGTATAGGTATTGGTCTCCTTAGTGAATATTATCGATATTGGGAGAATGCATATGAAATAATGTACAACTGAGGGAATAAAACCCATTATCCCAAAACAATATCTCAAAACAAAGATATTAAACCAAAAAAATAAGAGATAAAAATGCGGAAGAAAGAGAGGAAGAAATTCCACTAGGGAAATTCCCCCTCATATGTAGGAAATCCTACTCTAATACCAACTGATGTGGAATCAAATAAAACTTGTTTTTCCATTATTTGTGAGTGCTTAAATAGCACCAAATTACATAACAAAAATAACAGTTAGCTAACTTGAGCTAACAACTTACTACTAACAAATTAACAACCAAATCATGAGTGAAGTCTCACGTGAATAATATGTCCTCATAATAGGGGTTTTTAAACATCCATTAAAACACAAATCTGAGCATAAATAATATGTTCAATTTTTTGTGTACAATCAGTAGTCATCATAAAATTTCCCAAAGAGTTTCCAATTGAAGAAAAAATAGTCAAATTCTAGAATTCAATTGGGAGGTCAAATATTCTAACCCACATGGGACCTATAGAAGACATCTCTTCTTTGGCTTTAAATTTAGTATGCCAGGGCTTCATAAAAATCCCTACCCTTCTAAAGAACCAAGGAACCCCTTGAAATATTTTCTCTCTAACTTCATTATTAGTAAACAAAATAAGAAAATAACTATTTGGATAAAAAGATATTTGTAACTCACCTTTAGTTTTCAAGATTTTTGTAGCCCAAACTTTGAAAGCAGATAGGCTTAGACAAAAACCCAAGAAACGATAAATTAGTCCTATTTTTCCAGATCGTCAATGTTGGTATGAATGTCACCCATATCAATCTTAACAATAGGAGTTCCATCAGCTGCTCTAAGACATCCTGAATCAGGTTTCCTCAAATCAATATTATGCACTCTTAGAGATTTACGAGAAGCCCTAAGATTAATGCTAGCATTAGGCTAAAGCTGTCCACCATGGAGGACATCCCTCAAATTTATTTTTAGGGCCATGTCTTGGAAATCCTTGCCCTTGAAAAATGTTTCCATTGTGGATTTAATTTGGGGGTGTACCTTAGCACCATATTCTCTTGAGATCTTAATCATTTTTGTATCATTTTCTTGAAACTTGTTTTGTGATATTTTAAATCAATGCCCTAGATATTGAGGAAAGGTATGCTTTTCACTTTTGTTTTGTGTAGCAAATTGGAAGCCATTATCAATAAAATTCAAGACATGATCTATTGAAATATAAATTTCTAACCCATATTCAATCCCTTGCAACATATCCTGCTAAAATCTTGAGCAAAAACCATAAATATTTTGGCCACTAGGGCCCAAAGGCCCCAAAAAACAACCTATGGAGCTGCTTGCACTCAACCCAGATGAAACCCTCACACAATTTATTACCAAAAATCTCATTCACACATAGGTATGTGCTAGGATCTATGTTTCTCAAAATGATATAACAATTGGTGGAGATTTTCTAGGGTTTGTCAATAATCTACCCTCAAATTTTCAGCTCAATTCGAGTCTAGATGAGTGAAATATGGTCGAAACAAGTTTGATAGTTTGGGCAGTCCTGTGAAAAACATATCTTCAAGTTTTACCATTCCACTCACTTCTATAATCTAATAATTTTCTTTACCTACCTTTTTGATGATATATGTAGACTGATTTTTTTTTTTTGGTTGGGACTATGCTAGTGGAATTCTTGAGAGCTTACCAAATGTCCTGAATGCAAAACACTTTAAGTGTACAATTACTATATTCTGAAATCCCTTTGATTTATCCATTTAATTAAATAAACAAAATTGCATTAGAAAATTATTAGAATGCACCCTATTCTCTCTCTTAACATTCTTTTTTTTTTTTTTTAGTGTATTAATTTACTTAGAATGTACATTTTGCAGTTTTTCATCCTATTTGTGAACTAAAAACTCAAAAAATTTGTTTGGGTTATATCTATAATTTATCATTAGCGGTTGCACATGATATTCTCTATTATTTTATTTCTTCTATGCAGGGTTTTCATGCCTATATTTTTTCCCCTAATTTTCCTTACACTTTTTTTATTACTATTCCATGGAGTTTTAAATTTTCTTTCTTCTATTAAACATTCAAGTCTCTTATATATATGTATATAAAAAGTACCTTCTTTTCAAAATTTCCTTTTTTGAACTTGAATTGTGATGTTAAATATGTGTCTTTTCAAAAGTTCCTTTGTTGAACTTGAATTTTTGTACCTTTTTTATGACATATGTAGACTGATTTGTTTTTTCTAGTTGGGACTATGCTGAAGAACACAAGCTTATACTGAGAGGGGGGTGAACAATATAAGATCACTTTTTACTTTTCTTTCCCAAACAATATTATCCAATATAATAAATTACAATATCAATAGCAATAACTAAATCAATGCATAAATCATAACACACAATAGAGACACCAATTTAACGTGGTTCACCCAATGTGGGCTACTCCATGGAGAAAATATTTCACTAATATTTTCTCAAATAAATTCTCTTGGTAATCCTTTCCCTATTACAATGTTTATGTACCTCTATCCAAAGGAGACACCAATCCCCTAATCAAGTTTGTGGATATCTATCCATGGGATAACTCCTTTCTCCTTAGCTTTGATTGGTAATATTCTAGAAGAACTATTGTCCCCACTTCTCTAGCTAATGGATCTCTATCCATTGAAGAAACCTATCCTCACTACCCTGGCTAATGGATCTCTATCCACTGGAGACTATCGTCTTCTATACTCTGTCACCTTCAAATCTTTATCTCAAATCAGCACTAAACATATTCCTTCGGTATAGCACAAATCTACTCGATCTTTGTCCTCTAATCTGCACTAAACACAGTCCTTTGATCTAGCACAAATTTATCCTCAACCTCTATCCTTTTATCTACACTAAACATAGTCCTTCGGTCTGGCATAAATCTATCCTCAATCTCAGTCTCTAGTCTAGCACAAACCTATCCTCAAATATACACCAAAATCTGTCCTCAAATCTATCCTAAAGCCTTAATACAAAGCTTGACTCAATCACAAATCAAATCTACTAGATCTGCCCTAAAACTTAACCCAAGGTTTGAACAAATCAATCAAATATGCTCTCAAGTCTTCTCAAATACTTTTCTCAAATCTACCTTGTAAGCTTTCACAAAAGCTCATACTAATTTTTCCACAAGTCCTCTCTAGATCTTGTCCAAATCTGCTCAACAATTCCTCACTAGAACTTGTCCAAATCTGCTCAACAAGTTTTCACAAGAACTTGTCCAAACTCATAGAAACATAAAGAGAATTGTTAGAGACTCAATATGCTTCACACTTATCATAATTCTCAATTACTTTCAATCACTCTTTTAGAAACATATAGAGAATTGTTAGACTCAATATGCTTCACATTCACATCAATGCTCAATCACTTTCAATCACTCTTTTAGAAACATATAGAGAATTGTTAGAGACTCAATATGCTTCACACTCACAAACTCTCAATCACTTTATCAACTCAAATTAGAATATAGAATATATTTTTTTACAAAACTTGAACTATATCATCAATACATTCACTTGACTAGGCTCAACCAACTTCACTTAACCAATCACTTCAATGAAATAATTCTTGCTCACAAATCCTAGTCCCAACTTGATCATTCACTCAAAATGTTTTCAAAATTTTTTATCAATGAATCTCACATAACAATGATACTTATGCTCTTTGCAAATCCTAGTTCAAGTTCTTCACTCAACCAATCACTTCAACAACAATGCTCATAAAATAATTTTCACATAACAATAATACTTGTGATCTTTGCAAACCCTAGTTCAAGTTCAATAAACTTATTCACATCAACAACAATGCTTATAAAATAATCTTCACATAAAAGTGATACTCATGATATTTACAAACCCTCAAGTTCACTCAACTTATTTTTTTTGATAAGTAAGCTTTTTATATCAAACGGGTTTTTCAGGTTGACCCAAAACCTTGTACAAAATCAGCATGTAGCTGAGCACAGAGAAAAGATACTGACTAAGGATCCTTAATCCTTTGTGACAACAGTCCTGAAACGTCAGGCAACAAAAACACCGAGAGAGATTTCGCTTCTCCCATCAAACATGCATGGGAGAAGCGAAATTAGGTCCATGAACAAAAAGACACCGTCATCGGGCCTTCAGAAACGCCCGCCACAAAAAGGAAAGGGTCTAAAACTTGCTTAATCCTCCTCGTCTTCGTCCTCAATCTGGTCGTCGTCCTTGTCATTTTTTGGGTCCTCGACCTCTGTGTTGACTTGAGCAGGGGCATTGCTCTGGTAGCCTTCGTTGAAGAAAACCTTGGATAGGGCATCGAGGACCTCCTGCATCTGCTGGGCCATGGACGCCAGGGTGGTCAGAACAAAACGTTTGAGGACCAAAACGTTGGGTTCAGGACCCTCAGCCTGAGGGTCTAAGATAACGGTTGTGGAACTTCCCTGCCCAAGCTTGTTCCTTAGTCTTGCAGAGGATCGTTTGGATCCCTCTGCTTCCTCAATCTTCAGTTTTCTCCTCGCTCCTCCACCAGTGATTGACACCTCCAGCTCACGCTTCTTAGCAGAGGACCCGGAGTGGGGCTTGGGTATCTTGGGCCTGGAGCTGGGGGTCTCAGCAGGGGGAAAAGTAGGGGGTTCAGGTTGGGGAGAGGTGGCGAGGGCAAATTTGTAAATCACCTTGAACAGGCTCTGGTGCATAGGCATTGTTGTGCCTTTCTTGCTACGACAAGAATTGATGGTGTAGTTCATGGAATTCAGGAGAAATTGCGGGATGCTAATGGGGTTGATGTCACGGAAGAAGTTGATGAAGGCGTAGTGGAAGCTTAGAAGAACCTTGTCGGGGTCCTCTGCTGTAATGAATTCCATGACGTTTTTCATTACAGAGTTCCACGGGGCAGGGAGGTCCATCCTTGTCAAGCCGTTCTTCGCCTCCTTAGAGATCTTGAGGTTATCCTTAAACTCATGCAATTCGACTTCCCAGTTATGTTTTTGCCTGTGGATGGAGCGGCCCCTCACCGTCTGCCCAGTTAGGGTTGCCAGAAGGTTAATATCAACTAAAATCTCATGCCCGTGGATAACCACTCTGCCCTCATCCCAGGATTCCATAAACTCGGTAGTAATGCTGTCGTTCGGACCAGCAAACATGTCGAAGAATTGCATGAACTTCCTCTCAGTAAGGATGGCTTGCACAGCCGGCTCCATGACCACCATACTTGGCTCAATGTACGTCATCGTAATCTCGCCTCTGGGATCCTCTGAAACTTGTCTGGCAGCTTGAAGGTAATGCTTGCTCTCGGAAGCAGAAAGGAGGGAAGAGTGGTGATGGCGAGAGAGGACTTTCCATCTTAAACGAAAAGGCTCATTAAGGCGAGTGCCAGCTTTGATGGCAAGCCAACGCATACCTGCCACCTGGGTGCCATGCTGCATGGCTGATCTGGCATAGGAATTGGGAGCCTTAACGTTCTCCTTCTGGGAAAGATACGAGCTGTTCTTGGTGGTCATCATGGTCGTTCGAGGGATCACGTGTCTCGCTATGGTGGGTGGGCCTTCCCACGCCCCAACTCCGCATGAGATGCAATTAACGGATTTACCGTGAGATGCAGCCTGCCAGAGAATGTCAATCCTCGGGGAACTGTCCAGCGGAGGCCCGAGGAGCCACCGCCACTTCTTTCTAGTCACGTGGTTATCCGGGGAGGATGCCTTGGAAATATTGATATGTTGATACGAGCAATCCTGACGTCGTATGGCCGAATTTCTTGAAACCGCTGCTTTTGAGAGCTGATTTGGATTAGCGTTCCACATCAGACTTCACGTCGTCGCTCTCCCTGGAAGATACCATCCACGTCCATCGGGAGGTCATGCGTCCACGTGGTCAAACCAGCCGCATCAACACCTATGTTTGCCAGTTTGTCTGCCGCCTTGTTGGCCTCTCTGAAGACGTGCTGAGCCACGCTGTCACCTCTGTTGGTTAAGAGGTTCCTTGCTTCCTTAATGCAAGCCTCAAACTTCCACGGAGGATCCTTATCATTGTTGAGGAGATTGATGATAACTTGGGAATCTCCTTCCATAATTAACCGGCCTTGGACGTCCTTAGCTAGGAGAAGACCATGCCAAATGGCTCTAGCTTCAGCATCATTGTTGGTTGTGGTGCCCAGGGCCTCAGCGAAAGCCAGGACAAGGTCGCCCTGATGATTCCTGACGGTCCCGCCCACCCCTGCTCTGCCAGGATTGCCCTTGGCGGCACCATCAAAGTTTAACTTTAGGCATTCGGTCGGGGGGGATCCAACCAACCTCACGCCTCGGATTAGTCTTCCTGAGGCCGTCTTGGCAGGGCAGACTCAGGGACTGGGCCAGGAGCTTTTCGCCCGGGGGAGTCGAGTAGGGCTCATCAGTGCAAGATAGGGCATTCTCCTTAGCAAAGGCAATGATTTTATTAGTGATGGATCCTGGGTCCCTAGTTGCCTCATTGAAAATCCTCAGGTTCCTTTCAAGCCAAACTTGCCACAGGAAATGGTGGAAAATGATCTTCCAAAAGAATTTTAATCTGGCACTGACAAATGGTTTGGGCCATTGCAGGAGGAACTCACTGAGGGACTCGGGTCTGACCCAAGTTATGTTGAAAGCTTGGAAGAGGCCATTAAGGATTGTGGTGGCAAAGGGGCATTCGATGAAGAGGTGTTGGATGGATTCCCAGTCAGCCCTGCACAAATAACATCTGTTGGGGATGGTTAATCCTTTTTTCATCATATTGTCAATAGTAAGAATTTTCCCTTGAACCACAAGCCATGCAAAAAAGGATATTTTGGGGATGAGTCTCTTAACCCAGACTAACTGAGTTTGGAAGCGAGGAGCCTCAGGATGGATTAACAATCTGTACGCTGATTTGACTGTGAATTTGCCACTGTCTGTCGTGGTCCATCTCATCTGGTCTTCTGTCGGTCTTGTGGGGACAAACTGATGTAGTAAAATGCTATTGAGTTTCTGGGTCGTTGTCTCCCACCCTTGAAAGGCAATGGGCTTCCAGTTGGATCTGCTCCTATTCTACCATAAGAAATCAGCAACCTTGGGCCCAAAGCCTTCAGTGGTGAGGGTTTTCAGTGGAGCCAAAATAGGATCACCGATTAGGGCTTCTGTTCCTGCCCATCTATCCTCCCAAAAGTCGATCCTTCGCCCATTTCCAAGGATCCATCTTATGCCTTTCCTGATCACTTCCCTGTAGGTTAGGATCACTTTCCAGAAGGAGGATCCCCGGGTTGGAATGGCATTGCTGAGCAACTCAGTGCCTTGGAGATACTTACGTTTGATGATTGTTGTCCACTCATTTCTTTCATTGGACATTAATCGCCAGGCTTGTTTTGCTATAAGCGCTAGGTTGAGG
Organism: Wollemia nobilis; assembly: GCA_028583015.1. Classification (NCBI taxonomy): domain Eukaryota; kingdom Viridiplantae; phylum Streptophyta; class Pinopsida; order Araucariales; family Araucariaceae; genus Wollemia; species Wollemia nobilis. Next base: position 1,615,954 of record JAQPPZ010016475.1, read on the forward strand.
TGGGAAACTTTCCTTAACCCTAGCCCTCCGACATCTTTAGGCCTGCAAACTTTGTCCCATCCCACCAGGTGGATTCTCTGCTTATCTTCAGAGCCGGACCAGAGAAATTTTTTTTGGTACCTTTCAATTCTCTGATAGACTTTGACCGGTGCTTTGAAAACTGATAAGAAATAGACCGAGATACTTTGAAGGGAAGCCATGGTTAACGTTGCCTTACCTGCCTGGGACAACAAGTGACTCTTCCACCCTGAGAGCTTCTTTTGGATTCTTTCGAGGACAATGTTCCACATGGGCACCGTCGGAACCCCAGTGAATAGGGGAAGGCCCAAGTAAGAAGTAGGTAGAGTGGAGGTGGAGCACCCTAAAATTTTGGTGATTTTGATTTGTCTCGGAAGGGGAGTGTTAAGGAAATACACTTTGCTCTTGTTGAAATTGACTTTCTGCCCTGTCGCATCTTCGTAGAGCTTAAGGATATACCTGATGTTTTTTGCCTCTGCCATCGATGCCATAGTCAGAATTAGGGTGTCATCCATGAATTGTTGGTGGGTAATGGCCTCCGTGAGGGATGTAGCTTTGATACCTGAGATAAGCCCTGATGCAATGATGGCTTTGATTGTTCTTCCTAGGGCTTCGACGATAATGATGAACAACAAGGGGCTGATAGGATCCCCTTGCCTAAGCCCTCTTCGGCTTTGGAAGAAACCTGTTGGCTCCCCATTGACCAACACAGAAAACCAGGGGGTGCGGATGCAGCAACTAATGAGCCTGACCCATTCAGGATGGAACCCAAATTTTAGCAGTATGGCGCTCACAAAATCCCAATTAACTCTATCAAAAGCCTTGTTCATGTCGAGCTTTAAAGCAAAGGCAACCTTCTTGGTCTGAGAGGCAGAGTGAAGAGCTTCATGGACTGTGATGATGCCATCCAGGATCGACCTGCCTTGGACGGAGCTGCCTTGGCAGGGGTCAATGATCTGAGGGAGCACACTTTTCATGCGATTCGCAATGGCTTTGGTGAGGATCTTATATAAAACGTTGCAGAGGCTGATTGGTCTGAAATCTGTTATGGACTTAGGAGCCGGTCCTTTCGGGATCAGGGCTAAGAAGGTAGAGTTGTAGCTTCGCGGGATGTGCTTGGAAGCTTGGAATTCCTGGACAGTGGAGCACACCTCATCTCCTAGGATGTCCCAGAAGGTTTGGAAGAACCTTGGTGAGAAACCATCGGGGCCCGGGGCCTTGTCAGGATTCATGGAAAAAAGTGCCTCCCTGATTTCCTGATCAGAAAAAGGAGTGATAAGCTTTGAATTGGCGGCCTTTTCTATCCTTTGGGGAATGAATTGGAGTAGAGAGTCCCGAGCAGCTTCATGACACATAGGTTCCTCACCCAGGATGGAGCTAAAAAAGGTCACAACTTCATTCTTAATGTCATTGTTGTCTTGGGTGCTGGACCCATCCGCTCTTGTTAACTATTTGATTCGGTTGTTGCTTCTATTTTTGAGAGTGGAGACATGGAAGAACTTGGAATTGGAGTCACCCTCTTTGAGCCATAGGGCCCTAGACTTCTGTCTCCAGAAGGTCTCTTCACAGGCCAGGATGTTGTGGTATTCTGACAGGAGCGTTCTCTCCTCAATCCTGGTGTCATCATCTAGCACTCCATGTTGGATCCGGTTGTCGATAGCTTTTAGTTTTTCAGTTACAACCTTTTTGTTTTCAAAGATATTTCCAAACACTTCTTTGTTCCAGATTTTGAGGTTATTCTTGACCCGAGTAAGCTTTTGTGAAAGTTTGTAGGAATGACTACCTTGGCAAGGCTGCTGCCACCATTGGTTGATCCTATTTTTTAGGTCTGGGTGTTTGGTCCACATTGCTTCAAAATGAAAGGGGCGCTTGCAGCTGGAAGTGGAGGTCTGAGGAGTTTCCAGGAGAATGGGGTTATGGTCAGACCCGACCTTAGGAAAGGCGTGCAAGGAGGACGCACCAAAGACCTGGATAGCTTCCTGCGAGAGAAGGACCCTGTCTAGCCGCTCCTGGATGAGGTTTCTTCCCAAGCGCCTATTGCTCCACGTATACTTGGCGTCCTTAAGCTTGACGTCCATCAGCTGGTTTGTGTGCACAAACTCGCTGAAGTCCTCCATGCTCCTAGTCGGAAGTCCTGCCCCTCCTTTCTTATCAGACGGGAAAAGTGGGGTGTTGAAGTCACCAGCTATTATCCATGGAACGTCTTGAAAGGCCTTGCTCATATGACTCAGAAGTTCCCACAAGCAGGCTCTTCCTTGGACAGTGTTGGGCGCGTAAACATTTGAGACAATCCAGGACTGTTTGTTGTCTATGTCATTAAAAAGGACACTTAGGACGTGATCATCAGCCTGAATGACGTTGCCTTCCACTTTTTTAGGGTCCCAGAGGACCATAAGACCCCCAGAGGCCCCACGAGCTTGCCTGAACACCATTTCCCCTTGTTTCCATATTTTGCTCGCCAGAATCTTGGACCATGCTTCATCTATTTTTGTTTCTTGAAGTAGTATGATTGAAGGACAAGTTTCTTTCCTTAACGCCTTCACCACCCTCTGCTTAGGTGGGTCGTTAAGGCCTCTCACATTCTAGGAGAGGACCTTCATTTACACTATTTTGGATGTCTCCCTCTGCCACGACCTTGAGCTGGGGGAGGTTTGTTGGTTTTATTGCCTTCGAAGAGGGACATGTCTTGAAGCACTAGGGTGCTTTGTTTACCATTTGCAATTTCATTCTCGATTCTCATCCTGTAGTGTTCTGCATCTGGGATTCTCCCTCTTTTATTTTTGGTGCCAAAGTCTATTTTATTCGATGAGCTGCGGGTCTGCTTCGGGCTGAACTTTGGGGGACAGTTTTGCTGCTGGACCGGACTTGACCATCCCTCGCCTAGGGCCGATGGGGCTGCCCCTGGCTCCTCTTCGTTCATGCTCCTGCTGATGTCCTCAGGATCCTGGGGCATGCCATAGGGACAGTTTGGTGGTGGATAAGGAGAGGACCTCCTTGGAGAAATAGGTTTGGAAGGGGATTCAAGGGTTTCGGGGAGTCCCTGATCTGGTTCTTCCTCGACAGATCTAGATGCTTGGCCATCGGTTTCAACAAGGGCTTCAAAGGAATTAGGATCTGAAAAGAAGGGACTAACCTGAGTATCCTGATCATGATCCATTTGTTGAATTCCTTTCAACTTTCATTGTGCAGGGTCCTCTTGCGCCTTCTGGTTGTACACGTTTTTGTGCGTTGTTTTGTTTGGCAAAAACCATGGGCGGAGGGGCCTCCCTTGCCCTTTTTCGTTGGCTCCTCTTTGGGCATTCCTCTTTGGTGCTTCCTTGACGGTGACCAGATCTGGGCACTGGTTCCTTAGGTGTCCTTGAGTTTTGCATTCTACGTAGAAAGCCGACTTATTTTCATACTCGATGGGTTGCCTTCTAGAATAGTCCCCGTATTCCAGATCTATGAAGGTTGGGAGCTCGGACTCCAAATCAGCAGTCACGCACATTCTTGCATGCGTCATGCGAGTTCTAGATAAGGTGGGGTTGTCAATGGCGACCAACTCCCCTATGGTTTTTGTGATTGCTGTCAGGAAATATTCATGGAAGAAATGGGCTGGGAGGTTCGGGAGCCTGACCCAGATGGGTGTTGTGTTAATGCTTTGGGTCTCAGGGTCGAAATCCTGTCCCCAAGGCCTAAGGAAAAGGCTCCTTCTGCCCAGGAACCAAGGCCCTCCTGTGAGGATGCGGCTAGCGTCTTCCTTGTTGTGGAGCTGGATCATGAAGAAACCCCTTGTCATCGCAACAATCTCCATACTGCCAGCCAGGCGCCATTTGGAGAAGGCCCAAGCCCTTATGGATTCTATGTTGGGTCTTTCGCCTAGAAATTTACCCACTAGGGAAAAGGTTTCGATGGACAAAAATTCTTCCATAGTCGTAGCAGGAACCCTCAGCTTGTTCTTATCAGGGAAAAGGGGTGGGAGAGTTTTGACAAACCCGCTCTCCTTGCCTTTGAAAATTTGAGCAAAGGACAAACCTGTAAAAGGGGCTTTTGATACCTGTTGGGTCCCTTTGTCCGGGTCTTTGTCAGGAGGGTCCGAATCCCGTCGCTTATCAACAGTATCCCGCGCCTGAGAATCCTCAGCGTCCTCGCCCTCCTCAGAATCCTTACCTTCCTTGCTTCGCTGCCCTAAGCCGCTATCTTCTAGCCCTGCTGCTCCGCCTCCTTCCATCATTTTTTGATCCGTGTTTCCTAGTTCACTCAACTTATTCACCTCAACAACAATGCTTATAAAACAAGGTTTTATCAACAATTTCCAATTCCATAAAAACTTGAAGCATTAATTCAAAACACACTCAACCCATATTCGATCCCTTACAACATATCTTGCTAAAATCTTGAGCAAAAACCATAAATATTTTGGCCACTAGGTCCTAAAGGCCCCCAAAAACAACCTATGGAGCTGCTTGCACTCAACCCAGATGAAACCCTCACATAATTTATTACCAAAAATCTCATTTACACATAGGTATGTGCTAGGATCTATGTTTCTCCAAATGATCTAACAATTGGTGGAGACTTTCTAGGGTTTTTCAATAATCTACCCTCAAAATTTTATCTCAATTCGAGTCTAAATGAGTGAAATATGGTCAAAACACTATGAGGGGGGGTGAATCAGTGTAGCTATTAAAAACTTAAATCTTTAACTATTAATGCCAAACAGAGAAAACTTAAACTCAATAAAGCAGATATAACAAGAGAGCATTCCACAACACACGATGTAACGAGGTTCACCAATTTGGCTACTCCTCAAAAATGACTGCTTGGATTCCCGTCCAAATCCAGCCTTTGCAAAATACAATTTTACAATCACTTTACCAAGCACCCACTGGAAGGAGCACCAACCCCTGGTTTATCTACACCAACAGAAAGGAGCACCAACCCCTAATTCAAGCACCAACTTGAACTGCACTTTTGAAACTATCAGATTGACATAAGAATGCCTTCGCTTATACAAGACCCTGACTGGTCTGTTGCTCACCCAACCTCTCTCACTCTTCAAACTCTGCTTACTGCTCTTCTATATCTCTCACTGCTCTGCTTGATACTCTTCTTGTAGCACTCTTTCAACACACTTCTAGCAGCACTTTCACTCTATTTCAGCAACACTGTAAACCTACACGTAGACCACCTTTTATACCCATATTGTATTTTTGTAACTCCAGTTGTAACTCTTTCTTTCATTGTCTCATGCGCCACTTGTCAGTTGTAACTCCTTTAATTGCCCACTTGTCAGTTGTAACGCCTTCTCACTATAACTACTTTTGTATATATATAGGGTAGGCTTTTCGTCAAACACGATGCATGTTATGAATTTACACATGTACCCCTAACATGACTATTCATATTTCAATTTTGTGCATGCATGCATATTCGATTCTATTTATATGACTATTAGATTTCTCCTTCTTCGACTGTTCTTTTATTAGCTGCATGATTTTCTTTTGTAATGGCCCCTATAACTGCTGCAAGACTTTAGTTAATGATCACATATCTTATTTAGGTTGGGTTCTATTTTTAGCTCATGCCAAAGTGACCTGTCATAAAATCGTGACACTTCTACCTCTTTGTCCTCTTCTCGACTTTGCACCTGTGAAAACACATGTCGCGATATCACGACACTTTCGCTCCTTCTTTACTTCAAAACATGTCACGATATCATGACACTTTCGCCTCCTTCTCTCTCTTTGCTTCAACCACAAAAACATGTCACGATATCATGACACTTTTGCCTCCTTGCTCTTCTCTCTTGCTTCAACCACAACATGTCACGATATCGTGACACTTTCCTCTCCTTGCTCTTCCTCTTGCCTTCAACCCCACATGTCACGATATCGCGACACTTTCTCCTTCTTGCTTTCTCTCTCCCTTTAGTCACGAAAATCCGACATGTCGCGATATCGCGACACTTTCTCTCCTTAGCTCTTTCTCTTGCCTTCGGGTCAAGAAAACCTGACATGTCGCGATATCGTGACACTTTTTCTCTTAGACTCTCTCTCTTGCAACATGTCACGAAATCGTGACACTTTTTCTCTCGGACTCTCTCTCCTACAACATGTCACGAAATCGTGACACTTTTTCGTCCGTACAATCTTCCTTGCAATATGTCACAAAATCGTGACACTTTTTCGTCCATACAACCTTCCTTGCAATATGTCACGAAATCGACACTTAAAACTGACACTTTTTCTTTCTGCCTTCCTCTTGCGTTCGGAAAATGAAACATGTCACGAAATCGTGACACCTTTTCTCTCTCCTCTTTCTCTTCGCTTTGGACCGCAAAAATGAAACATGTCACGAAATCGTGACACCTTTTTCTCTCTCCTCTTTTCTTCGCTTTGGATCACGAAAATGAAACATGTCACGAAATCGTGACACCTTTTTCTCTCTCCTCTTTTCTTCGCTTTGGATCCCAAAATGAAACATGTCACGAAATCGTGACACCTTTTTCTCTCTCCTCTTTTCTTCCAACATGTCACGAAATCGTGACACTTTTTCCTACTCTCTTTCTCTTCCAACATGTCACAAATCATGATTTTCTTTCTTCTTCTCTCTCTTCTAACATGTCACGAAATCGCGACAATTTTTCTTTCTTCTTCTCTCTCTTCTAACATGTCACGAAATCGTGACAATTTTTCTTGCTTGCGCCTTCTCCCCGAACATGTCACGAAATCATGACAGTTTTGCTTCTTCGCTTTCTCTCCGAACATGTCACGAAATCGTGACAGTTTTGCTTTCTGGCTCTTTCTCTCCAAACATGTCATGATATCATGACATTTTTCCTTGCTTCTCAACATGTCGCGATATCGCGACAGTTTTCTTGCTTCTCAACATGTCGCGATATCGCGACAGTTTTCTTCCTTGTGATTTTCTTTTGATTTTTCTCAAATGGGCCACTTCTATCTTTTGGAAAATCACTGTACATACTCTGAAGATCCTCTTAACTCCTATCCACTGCATCAACCGATCTGTCTGACTGTGTTGACAACAATGACAATACTGTTGCTGCACCTTGCTCATCAATCTCCCCCTTTGGAATTGTTGGCAACACACCTGCACATTCCTGTAATTCTTCTCCCCCTTTGACAATAATACCAAAGGGCTGCTGCAGACTCCCCCTGAGTCCATGCACAACATTCTCAGGCACACGTTATGACAGTTAGCAAAAATTACAAATATGAGCACATAGATAATCAAATATATAAATGCTCCCCCTGAGAATGTGATCCCGATAGCTAGTCAGTACTTGGGAAGCAGGACCACTCCCAATTTAGTGCGAAGGTACTCAAAAATTTCTTTGGGCAGCGGTTTTGTGAAGATATCCGCTACTTGCTCTGTAGTTGGGACAAAATCCAACTTTACCTCTTCTTCCGCAACTTTCTCCTTCAGAAAGTGATATCGGATAGCAATATGTTTTGTGCGAGAATGCATAACTGGATTCTTTGATATATTAATGGCACTGGTGTTATCACACTTAACTAAAATTGGCTCACTGAAGTTAATGCCAAGATCTTTCAAGGTTTGTTTCATCCATAAAACCTACGTACAACACGTAGTTGCTGCAATATATTCTGCCTCTGCTGTGGATAAAGAGACTGATTCTTGTTTCTTACTGTGCCATGCAACCAACCTGTCTCCAAGATAGAATGCACCTCCACTGGTACTCTTTCTGTCATCGACACATCCTGCCCAATCTGCATCTGAATACGCAATAAGAGTGAAGTCCTTACCTCTCGAATACCATAACCCATACTCCATAGTACCCTTTAGATACCGAAGAATCCTCTTCACTGCTGTCACATGAGTCTCCTTGGGACTCGCCTGAAATCGTGCTACCATGCAAACTGCCTGCAATATATCTAGTCTGGTAGCTATCAAATACAATAGGCTCCCAATCATAGATCTGTACATGGTTTGATCAACATCTGGAGCTTTGTCATCCTTGCTCAACTTGCATCCTGTTGTCATGGGAGTGCTAACAGGCTTACAATCCTCCATTGTGAACTTTTTTAGCATTTCTTTCACATATTTAACTTGAGAAATAAATATGCCCTTCTCATTTTGATTAACTTGTAGGCCGAGAAAGTACGAAAGTTCACCAATCATTGACATTTCAAATTCTTTTTGCATCTGCTTTGCTAAATCCTTACACGACTTATCATTGCTGCTCCCAAAGATTATATCATCTACGTATACAACAAGGACAATGAGATGGCCATTCTCCTTTTTGACATACAAATTGCTATCTACCATACCCTTTTTGAACCCTTGTTGAGTAAGATAGTTGTCTAGCCTTGCATACCATGCTCTGGGTGCTTGTTTCAAGCCATACAATGCTTTCTTCAACTTGCAGACGAAGTTGGGATTATCACCAAGTTGGAAACCATCAAGCTGCTCAATATAGACCTCTTCTTCAAGTTTTCCATTCAGAAATGCTGATTTCACATCCATTTGATAAACTTTGAAATTCTTGTGAACTGCTAAAGCCAGAAACATTTTGATTGCCTCTAGTCTAGCCACAGGTGCAAAGGTTTCCTCAAAGTCAATGCCTTCAACTTGTGCATAGCCTTTATAGACCAATCTTGCTTTATTCCTTACTACTTGTCCATCTTCATTCAATTTGTTTCGAAAAATCCATTTAGTACCGATTATATTTTTATTTGTAGGTCTTGGTACTAACTCCCAGGTTTTGTTTTTCTCGATCTGATCTAATTCTTCATTTATAGCCGTCATCCAACTTTCATCTTTGCTTGCTTCAACAATATTTTTGGGCTCTATGCTGGATAATAGAGAGTAGTTACTTACTACCCTTTTTCTTGTCTGAACACCAACTGTGGGGTCTCCAATTATCTGCTCTCTAGGATGATTTTTTTGCCAGCTGCCTGTTTTGAATTTTTTGTTTTCTTCCTCTTCTGAATCACTACTTAAATCATCTGATTCAATTTTCTGTTTCTTTTTCGTTTCTTTTTCCTCATCTCCTTCAATGACTTCTTCATAAATTGGGTAGTTTTCTTTATAGCTTATTTCTCGTTCCCTACCTTCATCAACTTTAACATCGGCACTCTCAACAATTTTCTTTAGCCTCTTGTTGTAGCATGTGTAGGCTTTGCTTTTTGTCGAGTAGCCAAGAAAAATACCTTCATCAGCTCTATCTTCAAACTTACCAAGATTATCTTCAGTTCTTTTGATGTAACACTTACTGCCAAAGACTTTGAAGTATCTTGTTGTTGCCTTTCTACCGAACCACAACTCATATGGTGTTTTGCTTTCATGCGTCCTCAACATGCACCTATTTTGGATGTATACCGCAGTATGGACAACCTCTTTCCAAAATCTATCTGCTATTTTGCTCTCAGTCAACATAGTCCTTGCCATTTCCTGCACTGTCCTGTTCTTTCTTTCTACCACACCATTCTGCTGAGGTGTCCTTGCTGCTGAAAACTGTCTCCTAATCCCATATTTTTGACAGTACTCTGCAAACTCCTCTGAAATGAACTCTCCTCCTCTATCTGATCTCACACATTTAATCCTTTTTCCTGTTTGATTCTCAACTTGTTTTTTGAAAATCTTGAACATCTCAAAGGCATCTGATTTAAGCTTCAAAAATAGTATCCATGTCATCCTGGAATAGTCATCTATGCACAACATAAAGTATTTGTCACCATTTATGCTTTGTGTTCTCATGGGTCCACATAAATCAGTATGTATTAGTTCTAATGGTTTGCTTGTGAAGTACTCTTTAGTTTTAAATGTGGCTCTAGTTTGCTTCCCCTTTTGGCATGAAGCACAAATGCTATTTAAAGGTTTACCAATGGTGGGAATATCTCTTACTGCCCTTTTTGAGCTGATTCTTACTAGATTGTCGAAACTGATATGACCGAGCCTCTTGTGCCACAGCCAATTTTCTTCTTCCTGTCCAATCAAGCATGCTCCTTCTGAAGTCTCTGAGAGAGTATACAGGTTGCCAGATGTCCTTGATCCAGTTGCTATCAACTTTCCATGGTTTGCTGTTCTGACTTCACACCCTTGCTTCTTGAAAATTACTTCATGACCTCTGTCACAAATCTGACTTACGCTTAACAAATTATGCTTCAGACCAATCACAAACAGGACTTCTTTTGATTTGATTTTTCCATCACTGATCTTAACTGATCCTTTGCCAACTATCTTAGCTCCATCATTATTTCCAAATTTTATAGAACCACCTTCATATTTTTGTAACTCCTCAAATTGTTGTTTGTCACCTGTCATATGACTTGAGCATCCACTATCAAGTATCCATGGTGCAGATTTGTTCTGTGCTTTAAATGTTGTCTGCACGATCAAGGATTCCTTTTCTTCCTTGGGTTGCTCCTTTTCTTTCCACTCTGGTTTGATTACAGTTTTGGTCACTTGTTTTGACTTTCCTTTGTCAGTAGCCTGTGTATGTTTTTCTAGAAATTTTCTAGTTTGTCTCAAACCATTTGGTTGAAACTTTCTTCCCTGATGTTTATTTGCTGCAAATGTGCTTCGGCAATTTCTTGCAATGTGCCCAAAATTATGACAGTTATAACATTCTACTGCATAATCCATCAGCGGTGAAAAACATTTCTACTGGTAAAGTTCCTTTGTCCTACATTATACTTGCAATCTGAAATCTTATGACCATAACCATTGCATTTAAAACAATAACCAGAAAAGGAATGAGTGAACCTGGGTGATGGTCTTTGCCATTTTGTAGTGGGAGCCATAAATCTTCTTCTCCTTTGATGAGTGACATTGGTGAATCCATCATTGTCAATACTTCTCTCTTGCCTGGCTTTATTGCTTTCTTTAGCATGATTCATTTTTTCTTGATCAACCCTGATCTTATCTTCATTCTTTATGGGTTCTACAGTTATGGCCTTTGATCCATCTGATGATTCTCCTTCGACGAAACCTAGACCAAATTTGATGCCTGTAGTCCTTTGGTTATTTATAATCTTGTTCAGCTTCATAGAACTTCCTTCAAGTTTGTGATAGCAACTCAATTTTTGATTCATCTCTTCTAGTTGTATCCTTAAACCAACAATCTCTTCTTCTAACTTACTGCACTCATCTATTTTCACGGTTAATTGTAGTTCGATATCTTCAGATATTTTCTTAAATTCATCTATCTATACTTTCAAGCTGGATATGATATCATTGGCATCCTCAAGCTTTCTTGAAGTTTTCTTATTCTTTTTCCTTTCTAAACTCAGCTCGTTAAGTGCAGCGACCAACTCACCTTCCAAATCTACTTCAGCCTCAACCTCAAGGTTTTTATTGCATTCCTATTTTTCTTCTATTTTTTCTTCTTCAAATGCCATAAAAAGAGCTTCACCTTTTTCTTCTTCAGAATCCTCACCGAGTCTGTCTTCGAAGGACTGACATTCTTGGATATGAAACTTTTCTTCTTGAAGTTTCCTTTTCTAAAATTTGGTTTCTTCTTCCAGTCACCTCTTTCTTGGTGTGAACCTTCATCACTTTTGCTTTTCTCATTAAGAGGACATTTAGCTGCAAAATGCCCAATGCCTCCACAGTTGAAACACTTAAATGGTAGCTTTCCTCTATATTTTCCTTTTCCCTTGATTAGTTTTCGAACAAAGTTTGCTTCTGCTTCATCTGATGTCTCTTCTTCCTCGGATTCTTGTTTTCCTTTTAAATTTTTATGTGCTTTAAAAGTAGCTTCTCTGTCTATGGGTTTAGTTTTTCCTATTCTCATCTCATATGCAGTTAAAGAACCATGCATCTCATCCATACTAAAAGTATTAAGATCTTTAGCTTCTTCTATTGCAGAAACTTTGGAATTAAATCTTTGGGGAAGAGATCTTAGTACCTTTTTCACGATGACAACATCTTCCATTTCCTCGTCGAGTCCTCTAATCGCATTAATGATTCCATTAACTCTCAGCATGTATGCCTCTATGTTCTCATCCTCATTCATCTTTAATGCTTCAAACCGAGATCGATGCGTTTGTAGCTTGGCCTCCTTGATCTTGTCGTCTCCTTCATGAATGCTCCTTAGTTTGTCCCACATATCTTTTGCCATTTTACAACTCATGATCTTTATCAGTTCGTTGTCCACCAAACCGCACATGATAGCATTCTTTGCTTTAGAGTTATTCTCAAACAGTTTCTTATCGGCAACATCGGTTGGAGGAGTGGTGGGTATGGTGTATCCACTATCTACTGATTCCCAAATGTCATATCCTAGAGAACACAAATATGTCTGCATCCTGAGTCTCCAAAATGCATAATTAGTTCCATCAAACAATGGTGCTTTGTTTGATGAGAATCCTTCACCACCTGCCATTGTCTCACTTCCAAGATCACCTTAGCCGATTAAGCTTGTTCAAGAACTTGGCTCTGATACCAATTGTTAGTCTCACAATGACACTGAGAGGGGGGGTGAATCAGTGTAGCTATTAAAAACTTAAATCTTCAACTATTAATGCCAAACAGAGAAAACTTAAAACTCAATAAAGCAGATATAACAAGAGAGCATTCCACAACACACGATGTAACGAGGTTCACCAATTTGGCTACTCCTCAAAAATGACTGCTTGGATTCCCGTCCAAATCCAGCCTTTGCAAAATACAATTTTACAATCACTTTACCAGCACCCACTGGAAGGAGCACCAACCCCTGGTTTATCTGCACCAACAGAAAGGAGCACCAACCCCTAATTCAAGCACCAACTTGAACTGCACTTTTGAAACTATCAGATTGACATAAGAATGCCTTCGCTTATACAAGACCCTGACTAGTCTGTTGCTCACCCAACCTCTCTCACTCTTCAAACTCTGCTTGTTGCTCTTCTATATCTCTCACTGCTTTGCTTGATACTCTTCTTGTAGCACTCTTTCAACACACTTCTAGTAGCACTTTCACTCTATTTCAGCAGCATGTAAACCTACATGCAGACCACCTTTTATACCCATATTGTATTTTTTGTAACTCTAGTTGTAACTCTTTCTTTCATGTCTCATGCACCACTTTAGTTGTAACTCCTTTAATTTCTCATGCGCCACTTGTCAGTTGTAACGCCTTCTCACTATAACTACTTTTGTATATATATAGGGTAGGCTTTTCGTCAAACATGATGCATGTTACGAATTTACACATGTACCCCTAACATGACTGTTCGTCTTTCAATTCTGTGCATGCATGCATATTCGATTCTATTTATACGACTATTAGATTTCTCCTTCTTTGACTGTTCTATTATTAGCTGCATGATTTTCTTTTGTAACGGCCCCTATAACTGTTGCAAGACTTCAGTTAACGGTCACATATCTTATTTAGGCTGGGTTCTATTTTTAGCTCGCGCCAAAGTGACCTATCATGAAATCATGACACTTTTGCCTCTTTGTCCTCTTCTCGGCTTTGCACCCGTGAAAACACATGTCTGTGATATCGTGACACTTTCACCTCCTTGCTCTTCCTCTCGCTTCAACCACAAAACAACATGTCACGATATCGCGACACTTTCGCCTCCTTGCTCTTCCTCTTGGCTTAACCAAAACACATTCGCGATATCATGACACTTCCTCCCCCAACATGTCGCGATCTCGTGACACTTTCACCTTCTTGCTTTCTCTCTCCTCCTTTAGTCACGAAAATGCGACATGTCGCGATATCGCGACACTTTCTCTCCTTTGCTCTTTCACTTGCCTTTGAGTCATGAAAACCCGACATGTCGCGATATCGTGACACTTTTTCTTTCGGACTCTCTCTCCTGCAACATGTCACGAAATCGTGACACTTTTTCTCTCGGACTCTCTCTCCTGCAACATGTCATGAAATCGTGACACTTTTTCTCTCGGACTCTCTCTTTGCAACATGTCACGAAATCGTGACACTTTTTCGTCCGTACAACCTTCCTTGCAATATGTCACGAAATCGTGACACTTTTTCATCCGTACAACCTTCCTTGCAATATGTCACGAAATCGTGACACTTTTTCTTTCTCTGCCTTCCTCTTCGCTTCGGACCGCAAAAATGAAACATGTCATGAAATCGTGACACCTTTTTCTCTCTCCTCTTTCTCTTCGCTTTGGACACGAAAATGAAACATGTCACGAAATCGTGACACCTTTTTCTCTCTCCTCATTTCTTCGCTTTGGATCACGAAAATGAAACATGTCACGAAATCGTGACACCCTTTTTCTCTCTCCTCTTTTCTTCGCTGAAAATGAAACATGTCACGAAATCGTGACACCTTTTTCTCTCTCCTTTCTCTTCCAACATGTCACAAATCTGACACTTTTCTCTCTCTCTTTCTCTTCTAACATGTCGAAATCGATTCCTTCTCTTCTAACATCGAAATGTTTTTCTTTCTTCTTCTCTTCTAACATGTCGCAAAATCATGATAGTTTTTCTTGCTTGCGCCTTCTCCCCGAACATGTCGCGAAATCGTGATAGTTTTGCTTGCTTGCGCTTTCTCTCCGAACATGTCGTGAAATCGTGACAGTTTTGCTTTCTGGCTCTTTCTCTCCAAACATGTCGCGATATCGCGACAGTTTTCCTTGCTTCTCAACATGTCGCGATATCGCGATAGTTTTCTTGCTTCTCAACATGTCGCGATATCGCGACAATTTTCTTCCTTGTGATTTTCTTTTGATTTTTCTCAAATGGGCCACTTCTATCTTTTGGAAAATCATTGTACATACTCTGAAGATCCTCTTAACTCCTGTCCACTGCATCAACCGATCTGTTTGACTGTGTTGACAACAATGACAATACTGTTGCTGCACCTTGCTCATCAATCCTGCTAAAATCTTGAGCAAAAACCATAAATATTTTGGCCACTAGGTCCTAAAGGCCCCCAAAAACAACCTATGGAGCTGCTTGCACTCAACCCAAATGAAACCCTCACACAATTTATTACCAAAAATCTCATTTACACATAGGTATGTGCTAGGATCTATGTTTCTCCAAATGATCTAACAATTGGTGGAGACTTTCTAGGGTTTGTCAATAATATACCCTCAAAATTTTAGCTCAATTCGAGTCTAAATGAGTGAAATATGGTCAAAACAAGTTTGATAGTTTGGGCAGTCCTACGAAAAAAATCTCTTCAAGTTTTACCATTCCACTCACTTCTATAATCTAAAAATTTTCTTTAACTACCTTTTTGATGATATATGTAGACTGATTTTTTTTTTGGTTGGGACTATGCTAGTGGAATTCTTGAGAGCTTACCAAATGTCCTGAATGCAAAACACTTTAAGTGTACAATTACTATATTTTGACATCCCTTTGATTTATCCATTTACTTAAATAAACAAAATTGCATTAGAAAATGACTAAAATGCATCCTATTCTCTCTCTCTTTACTTGGCATGTACATTTTACATTTTTTCATCCTATTTGTGAACTAAAAACTCAACATTTTTGTTTGGGTTATATCTATAATTTATCATTAGCGGTTGCACATGATATTCTCTATTATGTTATTTCTTCTATGCAGGGTTTTCATGCCTATATTTTTTCCCCTAATTTTCCTTACACTTTTTTTATTACTATTCCATGGAGTTTTAAATTTGCTTTCTTCTATTAAACATTCAAGTCTCTTACATATATGTATATAAAAAGTACCTTCTTTTCAAAAGTTCCTTTGTTGAACTTGAATTGTGATGTTAAATATGTGTCTTATCTCTAAATTTTTAATTATAAATTTTAGCCATTGTTCCAATTATGTTTCTCTTCAATTTGTACTTATTCCCATCTACTATTTATCTTTTTAATATCTACATTTTGATACCTTGAATCACAAAAAAATGTGAAATTTTACCATCAATTTTTTTGAATGGGTAGAAAGGGCCCAAACCAATTGGTATTACTTATACTTAATTTTTTTCTATAGAATCATTTATATATCTCTACAAATTACTATACAACTCACTTCTATAATATAAGAATTTTCTTCAACTATATTTTTATGACATATGTAGACTGATTTGTTTTTTTTGGTTGGGACTATGCTCAAGAACACAAGCTTATACTGAGAGGGGGTGAACAATATAAGATAACTTTTTACTTTTCTTTCCCAAACAATATTATCCAATATAATAAATTACAATATCAATAGCAATAACTAAATCAATGCATAAATTATAACACACAATAGAGACACCAATTTAAGGTGGTTCACCCAATGTGGGCTACTCCATGGAGAAAATATTTCACTAATATTTTCTCAAATAAATTCTCTTGGGAATCCTTTCCCTATTACAATGTTTATAGACCTCTATCCAAAGGAGACACCAATCCCCTAATCAAGTTTGTGGATATCTATCCACAGTTTAACTCCTTTCTCCTTAGCTTTGACTGGTGATATTCTAGAAGAACTATTGTCCCCACTTCTCTGGCTAATGGATATCTATCCATTGAAGACACCTATCCTCACTACCCTAGCTAATGGATATCTATCCACTAGAGACTATCATCCTCTATACTCTGTCACCCTGAAAGATCTATCTCAAATCTGAACTAAACATATTCCTTCAGTCTAGCACAAATCTACTTGATCTCTGTCATCTAATCTGCACTAAACACAGTCCTTTGGTCTAGCACAAATTTATCCTCAATCTCTATATTTTGATCTACACTTAACACAGTCCTTTGGTCTAGCATAAATCTATCCTCAATCTCATTATCTAGTCTAGCACAAACTTATCCTCAAATATACACCAAACTCTGTCCTCAAATCTATCCTAAAGCCTTAATACAAAGCTTGACTCAATCACAAATCAAATCTGCTAGATCTGCCCTAAACCTTACCCAAGGTTTGAACAAATCAATCAACTCTGCTCTCAAGTCTTCTCAAATACTTGTCTCAAACCTACCTTGTAAGCTTTCACAAAAGCTCATACTAATTTTTCCACAAGTCCTCTCTAGATCTTGTCCAAATCTACTCAACAAGTCCTCACTAGAACTTGTCCAAATCTGCTCAACAAGTCCTCACTAGAACTTGTCCAAACTCATAGAAACATAAAGATAATTTTTAGAGACTCAATATGCTTCACACTTATCATAATTCTCAATTACTTTCAATCACTCTTTTAGAAACATATAGAGAATTGTTAGAGACTCAATATGCTTCACATTCACCTCAATGCTCAATCACTTTCAATCACTCTTTTAGAAACATATAGAGAATTGTTAGAGACTCAATATGCTTCACACTCACAAACTCTCAATCACTTTCTCAACTCAAATTAGAATATAGAATAATTTGTTTCACAGAACTTGAACTATATCATCAACACATTCACTTGACTAGGCTCAACCAACTTCACTTAACCAATCACTCAATGAAATAATTCTTGCTCACAAACCCTAGTCCCAACTTATGAACATTCACTCAAAATGTTTCCAAAAATGCTTATCAACCAATCTCACATAAAAATGATACTCATGCTCTTTGCAAATCCTAGTTCAAGTTCTTCACTCAACCAATCACTTCAACAACAATGCTTATAAAATAATTTTCACATAACAATAATACTCATGATCTTTGCAAACCCTAGTTCAAGTTCAATCAACTTATTCACCTCAACAACAATGCTTATAAAATAATATTCAAATAAAAATAATACTCATGATCTTTACAAACCCTCAAGTTCACTCAACTTATTCACCTCAACAACAATGCTTATAAAACAAGGTTTTATCAACAACTCTCAATTCCATAAACCCTTGAAGCATTAATTCAAGACACACTCAACCAAACAATCCTTTTCACTCCAACTTTGCATTCACAACATTCAACACACACTCACTAGGAAGAATATGCCCATACCTTTTATTTGATGTAGAAGTGACCTTAGAAAACTTGTTTCAATCACAATTTCCTTCTTTGTCAATTTTAATAGTTAAATGACAAAAATCACACTAGATCTATTTCAAATTTTTTTACAAACACAAAAATAATTAATCCCATATACACCTCGTTTTTCATCCATTTTGTGAACTTGTCCCTTGATTGATCATGTGAAAGGCTGCATTACACTCAACATTGTTGCCTGGGTTATATCTATAATTTATCATTAGCGGTTGCACATGATATTCTCTATTCCATTATTTCTTCTATGCATGGTTTTCATGCCCATGTGTTTTTTTCCCTAATGTTCCTTACACCTTTCATGATTACTATTCCATGGATTTTTATATGTGCTTTCTTCTATTAAATGTTCAAGTCTCTTATATATATATAAAGTACCTTCTTTCCAAAAGTTTCTTTGTTGAATTTGAATTGTGATGTTAAATATGTGCCTTACCTCTACATTCTGAATTATAAATTTTAGCCATTATTCTAGTTGTGTTTCTCTTCAGGTTGTACTTATTCCCATCAACTGTTTATCTTTTTAATATTTGTATTTACCCTGAATCACCAAAAAATGTAAAATTTTACCATCAATTGCTTTGAATGGGCAGAAAGGGCCCAAGCCAATTGATATGACAATGACTTATGCTTGATTTTTTTCTGTCTAATCATTTATACCTCTCTCTATGAATTACTATACAAATCACTTCTATAATCTAATAATTTTCTTTAACTACCTTTTTGATGACATATGTAGACTGATTTGTTTTTTTTGGTTGGGACTATCCTAGTGGAATGCTTGAGAGCTTACCAAATGTCCTAAATGCAAAACACTTTAAGTGTATAATTACTTTATTATCACATCCCATTGATTTATCAATGTACTTAAGTAAACAAAATTGCATTACAAAATGACCATAGTACACCCAATTCTCTCTCTTAACATATTTTTTTCTCCTTATTAGTGTATGAATTTACTTGGCATGTACATTCAATAGTTTTTCATCTTGTTTGTGAACTTGTCCCTTGATCAATAATGTGAAAGGTTGCATTACACTCAATATTGTTGTTTGGGTTATATCTATTATTTATCATTAGAAGTTGCATGTGATATTCTCTATTTTGTTATTTCTTCTATGCAAGATTTTCATGCCTATGTGTTTTTTCCCCTAATGTTCTTTACACCTTTCTTGATTATTGTTCCATGGATTTTTAAATTTGCTTTCTTACGTTAAACATTCAAGTCTCTTTTGTGTGTGTGTGTGTGTATATATATAGTACCTTATTTCCAAAAGTTCCTTTGTTGGACTTGAATTGTGATGTTAAATATGTGCCTTACCTCTACATTCTGAATTATCAATTTTAGCCATTGTTCCAATTGTGTTTCTCTTTAGGTTTTACTTATCCCCATTAACTCTTTATCTTTTTAATGTCTTCATTTTGATACCTTGAATCACAAAAAAATGTGAAATTTTATCATCATTTTTTTTATTAGTCAAAAAGATCCCAAGCTAATTGATATGACGTATGCTTGATTTTTGTCTATCTAATCATTTATACATCTCTCTGTGAATTATTATACAACTCACTTCTATAATCTAATAATTTTAATTGACTACATTTTTGATGACATATGTAGACTTTTTTTTTTTGGGACTATGCTAGTGGATGATTCTTGATTTTATGTTTTGCAAATTTTCTATCACCAACTATGTTCAAATCTTGCTAAGCGATATATGCATATTTGTCAAGTTGTTGTAATACCACTATGTGGTCATGATTAATATAGGTGGGGCCTACTTAAATACCATATAACCCAATAAGAAAACATGAACACTGCATAAATGTAATTTTGGTCAAATTTTCTAGAAAAGAAAAACATATAATTGCCTTGATAAGAATTCTACCTATCAATAATCTTCAGTCATTCTCCAAGAAGCCAGAGTCCTATATCTCTAGTGTGAAACCACCCATCATTGTCTAGTATCTGCTCTCTAGTTTATCATATTCATGATATCATAAGGTATAAAACTTAAGCCTTCTTTCAATAAGGAAAAAAACTTAGAAAAATATCAAATTATAAAGACGATAATATTTGAAATGCTGAAAAGTAGAATAGACATTTCAATGTAAATTATTTTGAAGCTAGGGATGCAGATTTATTTGTTGAGAATTTTTTTGAGAGCTACAGATCTATTGCCTTCCCACTTACAAATCTGGTTTATGCATATTTATTGAGCTCAAGAAAGCAAAAAAGTTGATATTTTCTCATGTTTTCTTGTTTTCCCTTCGCTAAAATAAAAAAAAATAAATGTTTACTCTATTATTGTAGTTGACCACCAAAATAAAAGGAGGGAAAAATAAAATCTAGAATAAGACTGTTGCTTTTTGTTCTCATATACCTTGTTGTCAATGTCTAGGTAAATCAACCAACACACATTTTTGGGCTGACTCAGCTCAGACTCATGAGTCTTGGGAGGTCTAAGTCAAGTTTTGTGATCATGTTATGACAATATTGATTTTTTGATTTGCATAAGAAACTCCACTTACCTTGTGTAGGTTGTGCTTGGATAGCAATATTATTGTATTTACTTTTAACAGTTGGATCATCCTCAAGACGTAAAGCACCAAATCTAGCTAGGTCAATTGGGTCAATATTTTATGTCCATAAAGTATCATGGAAAAAGTTTGGCTAGGATTAGCCATGTATTTAAACTATGTTATCTCCATTAACAAATAAAATTTATGCTTTCAATCATATCTACCCATATAACTATACTTTCTTACTTTTTGGGAGGGCTTATTTGTAGAAATAGTGATGACTATTATCGTGGGGTTCACCAATTTTTGGATTTTGCAATAAATAATTCAATGTACCCTGAAAGAACTAGATGCCCATGTCGAAAGTGCTCAAATATGGAAACTCTTGGTTTTTTGAAGGTTCGTGACCACCTAATTTGGTATGAGATTGACAAGACATATACCAAGTTTGTTTTACATTGAGAATTGTTGGGGTATAAATTGACATCAAGGGAACCTTGAACTATAACTATGAATCTATGACTTCTGGTAGGTGCATACCCGCTAATCACAACTCAAAATATGACATTGGATGGATCAGAGATATACTTCAATCCAACCTCCAGAGTAGGTTGGTTCCTTGTCAACTATTCTAGATGTTGACTCAATTAAGCTCAATTAAAAAGTGTAAGTTTAGGGATAGAAATAGGGTAAGGGTTAGAAAACAATTGAGAAATTAGGTGGCCGGATAGAGCTAACAACATTGAAAAATAGAAAGAATTCGTTGATCAATCACATTTCCAATATGCCACACTTGAGACTAACAACAATCAAAACTCAACATCTTCACCATTAGAATAAGGAAATGCTCAGAAAACTATTTCAAACACCTAAATGCTAATAATCCAAATAGCAGAATTAGATCAACACTTAGGCTAACAAAAATAGAAGTCTTCTGCAACATTTATTCAGGCATGAACCATTCCAAGGTGCTCTAAATTAGCAATCCAATATCAGTAGAATTGACTAACCATAAAGTAGTAACATAAATGCATTCATAGAATGAATCAATAGATAAAGATGAAAAATTAGAGGTAAACATCCAAGTAATGCTCCTTCTATTGATCTTTCAACAATTACAGTAATATATCAGGAAAACACTCCAGAGCCGACCCTTAATCATGGGGGTTCGATCTCCTTATATAGATTTTACAATGATTAACATGATGGAACATTACAAGGACTTTCTATGTTAAAAATAGCAAAGTGCTGAGGTGGTGGCCTCTCATGAATCTTGAAGAAGGGAACTGAGTTGTCCTCCATTAATGTTGTAACTGCACTCTACAAATGCTTGGCTCCTCAACTAACTTCCATAGTTGGAGAGGTTATAGATCAATCTGGACCACTCTTCATTCTTGCAGGAATCTTCCACCATTAATTTACAACTAAAAATGCAATTGGATCTTGATTTCGGTGACATTTGGTCTTCCCACATCTTTTTCGCTACCTTTGTTAGGTTTCGTTGCCTTTGTCAGGCCCAAAATCCATTGGTTCAGGAATGTGTGTAAAGGTTTTTTTGTAATTTGTACTCTACATGTTTAACACCACATGGAGGGAGGAAGGGGAAAAAGTCAACACAACCTACCACGGACGAGATGAAAATTACAAATTGGGCTACATTTTCCCATTTGATCTCTCCTCAATTTATTTTGTTAGTTATATGGTGTGGATGTGTTTTCTTGGGAATGAAATAGATAGGGACCAGAGTTTGGAAGGATGAGGGAGAGAAAAGCACAGGGAGGGAGGAGAGGTAGGGGATAGGGGAGGGGGGTAGGACTACGGAGTATGGGTTCTTAAATATATTGCAACCTTTCAAAGAATCCACAACTCCAAATTCCATCGAGTAAGGTTTGACTACACTGACTATAGAATTGGCTTTTGTGGTTGCCAATGATTTCCTACAAACTCTACTACTTTGATTTTTGCTAGGTTAGGTTTGACCAATTTGACTATAGAACTAGCTTCTACTTTGGCTTTTGGAAGATGTTATCATTACTTTCTAGAATCTATAACTCTATATTCCACCTTGCATCATTTGACCATGTTGACTATGAAATCTATCTTTTAGCAGATTTTAAACTCTCACTTCTTCTTACGTGAAAACTTTCCATACCCTGATGTCGCTTCTTCTATTTTCTACCATTCTAGATTTCGCTTGTCCAAATTTGACCTCACTGACTGTGGAATTTGTCTCCAATGGAACTTCACATAGCCTTTTACCATTTTTTTTATTACTTAGCAGATTTATAATTTGGCTAAGTATGTAGCCTTTTGGGGTCTACATTTTGGTGCCTCCTAGGGAGCATTGCTAGCAAGGCTATGAACTCAGATCCTTATCCATTGGGCACTGGAGTCAAAAATAAAATGAGTTAGCTCTACCCTCATGAGTCTTCTACAATCCATTGTTATCCACTAGTTGCAGACTTATGTTTCCAAAGAAAACTTCCCTATAAACCCTACTCTCTAAAGTCATTGAAAGAAAACTCAGAGAGTAACGGTTCACATGGAGGTCATATTTAGGAACAACTATTGCCATACTCAAAATTCATTGGAGTATGCTCCTTATTATATATACATGGTCAAGATAAGCCTCACACCTTCCACATGTCTGGATAAACTCATGCTTCTTTTGCTTTCTAACAGTGTCAGGTTCAAAATTGCTTCTCCCAAAAATGATCTTTATATTTTATTACTCTAACTCTATGCAAAACCTTGAATTAAAAGCATAACAAAATTGTTGGCATAATCATGCCTTTATTGTTGATCTTGTTCTTGGGAAGCGTCTTCCACTACCTCCTCTTCTTGCTCTTCTTGTTCTTCTTCCTCTCCTGAATGTTGTTGCTCCTCTTTGTCCTTGGCCCTTTCTGATTCTGGTTCTCCTTTCAGAATGTGTTTTGCTAGATTCAAAATATCCATAGCATTATTCCAGGAGTTTAATGTAGGATTTTGGATTTTTGAAAGTTGATGATGAACATATCACAATTCTACCATTGTATCATAAGAGGAGGAAGCTCCTCCTTCTACTAGGTTAATCATCAGCTCCTTCAATTTGGCTATATTTTTTATCAGCTGAGTAACTTTCTCTTGATCGATTGGCTCCTGCCATGCATCTATTTTTGATTCTTCTTGAATCAATGCTTGTATACTCCTCAAGAAATCTTCATTTGATATCATCAAGTCATATTCCCTCCAAAATCTACTGAAACCGTATTGCACCATCTCCTGATTGATATCAACAATCCTTTGCAATTCTTCATCCAATTTCTCAATTAATGGCCACCCTTTCTGGAGCAAATTATTCTTCTTAAGAATGATTTTGGCTACAATTCTTGAAGTGCTCCAATCCTTTTTGGGAATAGGCTTACCCAACTGGCTGCAGGTAGCTTCAAACATATTGAGGAGCTCATTGGCCTTAGGAGCAATTGGTCATATGAGTTTGGTGGTGGCTTCTATAACTTCTCTTGCTGCTAGCAATACCTCACTAGCCTCATTCAGGAAGTCAAAAATGTGTTGCATTCTAGAGCACCTCTCCAAGATCTCAGATAGGATTTGTCTCCTAACTTGTTTCACCTTGTCCTTGGAAAATCTAATAGACTTAATTTTCTCCTCCTACAGTTGTTGCTCTAAAACCTATATTTGCTCTACATACTGCTTATTCTGCTCTTACAACTATTGTACCTGTTCCTTGAAATCTACCATATTTTCAAACCTACTCTACCATTTCTTAGCATCATTTTCCAAGGCTTGCATCTCCTTCTTCTAGTCCTTGATGGTAGCTTGGAGTCTGGTAACCTTTTCCTCTAATTTAGTAGCCTTCTCCCGATAGATATCAATTTTAACA
Source organism: Wollemia nobilis (assembly GCA_028583015.1). Taxonomy (NCBI): domain Eukaryota; kingdom Viridiplantae; phylum Streptophyta; class Pinopsida; order Araucariales; family Araucariaceae; genus Wollemia; species Wollemia nobilis. Next base: position 1,640,263 of record JAQPPZ010016475.1, read on the forward strand.
AACATGGTTTCTATTCCAGCCTTGGCTATAACCATCACATCCTCTATTGCTAACTTCTCTATATCTTCTATCTTCTCAACTATCTGATAATATTCAACTGTCATATCTTCAACTGGTTTATCGACTAGAGGAAGCATTTTGAATTTCATCCTCTATCGAGACACCGGATCAACCACTATTGTCTTTCTCACCCTAACCGCTCCTTTGGAAGATTGGGCCAACTTCATGCTCCAAAAATTTTGTGCTTTCAGTGAAGAGCTCATGATCCTCTAAAGAGATGCCACTATGGGATGATCCATAGGGGTAGTAGGAGTGACATTGGTAGGGAAAGAAGGGACCATTGTAGCAAAAAGGGGAGTTGAGGTAATAAGCGTTGAATCGATATTTACAATGGAAATGGCAACTGGAATAAAGCTAGTTGCTATTGTTGATGGAGGGGTAAATGGTAATGATATTATCACTATTACTAGGGGTAATGATGTTATAAAAGTTGGATTAATGGAAGTTGGAGGTGGAGAAGGCAATGGGTTCTACAAACATGGATTCAAAGATGAAACTTTGGGACTTTCAATGATATTGGGTGGAGAACTGACTGAGTGGAAAGGGGAATGGTGATGAAGGGGAGATGATTGAGGGGAATCTGGTTCAGATGAAGATAAGTTCACAATATTCTTGACTTGAGAAGGGGAATGAGATTTCTCTAGGGAATAAGTAGGAGAAGAAGGGGGAATGAGATCAAAAATCATACCTGAACCTGCTATTGTAGCCTGATGGAGAACTTCTTCAACACTTTTCTCCCTATCTTCTTGAATCTTCAGTCTACCAGATGTAATGGGAGATTGTGTTAATCCTTCCACTTCATCCAATATCTACTTCTTTAGGGCTTCGACATCAATCTCCAGTACTGCACCTTCCACTTTCCTTATGAATGGTATAGTTAATTGTGTTACTTGTTGAGGAGATGCTTCAATAGATTCAGTGGTTGGGGTTCATTTACTTTTCCTTTTAGAGGGGGTGACAACCATCTGGTCTAACACCTTCCTATTTTTATTTTGACTCTATTTTATAGGGGTCTTTGCCTCTATAGCTTTGTGTTGGGATCTTCTCCTCCTTGGAGTATCCTCTTCTACTCTGGCTTCTTGTAAGTTTCCCTCCTCCTATTGTAGAGGAGAAGTGGAGAGTGGAGTAGACTCTTGTTGCTTCTTAGCTATTCCAGACTTTTTCTCTTTTGCTTTACCCTTTTTGGGCTTGCTTGTCTTTGCTTTCCCTAGAACCACTACTAAGATTTTCTTTGGTTGAGCCTTCCAAGTCACAGCATGTTCATCATATCTTTTCTCAAATTCCTCATCAATTTTGGGAGTGGGGTATTTGTTCTTCATTGCATTTCTTTCCACTCTCATTTTCCACCATTCGAGGGTTTTGGTTGGAGGCCACTTATGAGTTTCCTCCATTTCCTTTTCTTTTACTTGGTTGAGCTGGTGAGAGACCTTGGTTGGATCATAATCATTTGCATGCACGTAAAAATATCTCCATGGTGGAAGTGGTTCCATCTTACTCACATTCCATTTAATAGGAGACTGCTCTCTATTATTTCTATTTTTCTCCATATGCGTGCATTTAGATTTCACCAGTTTGGCCACTTTTTCTCCATGCAGCTCCTTGATTCTTACTATGAACAAATCATCTGGGTCATACCCCCATCTATGTGGAAGTTGTATGAGGCCTAATATTTCCATGGTTGTCATGATTTTCTCACACTACCATTTCCACCACACAATGATGTCACCCTCATTGAAACCATATTCAATGGTTGCCCTCCTTTTATTTTTGAAACCGAATCTACAATTTATATAATCAACTTGCCTACAATATTCTAGCATAAATAAGCGATGAGTGACATAATGTGGCAATAAAAAGGGCTTCTCTATAAAACCATATAATCTGATGATTGTGCCTTCTATTAGAATGTACCAGTCTCCTTCTTCTACCCCATTTACCCTGATTCTCTTTTCAATTTTTGGGGCTAGTCTAGGACAATCACCATACATAACCTTGAGAGCAGGTCCAAGAAATTCAAAATTGAAAGGGTAATATGACTGAGTTCTACTCAGAACCCTAGTCCAATGATATACTAGCAATACGTGTCCATATGAGTCCCTATCATTTATTGATATCCATGGGTATTCCTCTCTAGTAGCACCAAAGAACATCCAGATCAGATTAGAATAGTGTCTGAATACCATATTTTCTTCTTCTTGCTACATTTCCACCAGCTACTCATGCATTCTTCTGGCAAGGAATGAGGGCCAATTGAAGTAAATTGGGGTGCTACTATTATCACCTGGATGTGGGGTGTACATCCTACTATTGGAAATACAATATGCAGTAGCTAATTGCCAATCATTCACCTCTACATCCGACTCAAGGCCAGCTATAACTACTAACATAGAATAAAGCTCTGCTTCTTTAAATTCACTTGTGGGAATGGGAGTCGCAGGTAGGGCTTGACTGGGCTTGGCATTCTTGAGCTGGTTGTATACCCAATCTCTAAAATGATTTCCATTTTGCTTTTGATTCCTCAGGGTATAATACTTAGATTGTTGCTCTAAGCTGAAATCTCTAGTGGGTGTTCGAGGTTTTTGCCCTATTGCAAACATCTCTCGATAGGTTTGTTCAGTGATATGGAACAAAACCCTACCATGCGATGTCCTTACAGACCTTGACTCAGGGTCATAAAACTTAGCTATACTAGAGACTAATTTAGGGTATGGATGTACTACATCACAAATGTAATAGGTGAGGAAAGAATACATGGCTCCCATACCTTGGTCTGAAAGTGGCTCACCCTTGAAAAATTTCTCTTCATACTTCCATATTAGGTTGTCTCTGGTCATATATGTCATCTTTGTATCCATGACCCCTACTTTCTTGTCTATGTAGCATGGTTTATCTATCTACTTTGCTGAAGATGATGCCATTTTAGCTTCCACTCAATTTTTCTTTCACAAACTCCCTGGTGATAAGTTGCAGACCATTCTCAACAAGTTTCTGCTCCTTCTAATCAGTTGCTTGTAAATAGTTGAGTATTTGAATTTTCCTATTTAAATAGCCCTTTTTACATATGCTCATCATTAATGAAAGTGAGTGGGCAGTTGCCCTCCCATGATTTCAAATGAATGAATAAAATGATGTGAAGTGTGGCTTGTCAGTGAAGGGTGAGTCTCTGATTGGATGAGGTTCGAGGTAGATGGTGGTAAACTAACCATTGGTGCGCTTCCCAAAGCGTATTTAATTTCCATATCTTGTGGTAAACTATCAGATAAAGTGGATTTATGGTGCTTAGCTTTCCTCTCTTGAAATTCTACCAGTTTGTAATTCCGCTATGCCACTTTGACTACTTTGACTATGGATTTTCCCCATTGAGTTACCCTCTTGTAGAATGTATCACAGTATTTTTTGGGGGGAAATTTACTTTCCCTTTTTTACTTTTTTGCTTTTTTCTTTTGAATGTGGTACAAAAAGAAAATAATACATAATGCATACATAAAGAAAATATGATACATCATATGTACATATATTACAATAAGAGGATTTTCTCTAACTAAAGTAGAGTTTGAGATGGTACCCATTTATAGGAATGGGTTGTATGTTTCCTCTTTGATCCTGGAGCTGAAATGCATTGCTCTCTTTTACTTCAATGATCTTGAATGGTCCTTCCCAAAAAGAGTCAAATTTTTGATGATTGCCTAGCTTAGCCTTTTCAGCATTCCATCTTAGCACCAGGTCACCTTCCTTGAACTTTCTGAACCTTACCTTCTTGTCAAACCACTCTTTGGTGTTTATGGAGTACTTCTGAAAGTTTTCATACGCCTGAGTTCTCTATTCCTCTAGATGTAGTAGATGCATCAATATGGCCTCCAATGGACTTTGATCGAGTTTTGGATCATGACTGACCCATATTAAAGCTGGTATTTCTAGGTGAGTGGGTAGGAGAGCCTCCTTACCATAAACCAATGCATAAGGAGATGTCTTGATAGATCTCTTGATAGTGATTCTATCAGCCCATAGAACTTGGTCAAGCAATAGATGCCAACTCCTTTTGTTCTCCTCTAGTGCCCTTTTCATGATTCTAAGAAAGTTCTTATTGGTAGATTCTGCTAACCCATTTCCCTGAGGGTAATAGTTAGAAGAGTTCTTGATATTTATACCATACTTGCTCATGAATCCAATGTATTTTGCACCTATAAAATTTGGGCCATTGTCACTCACTAGTGCTTCTGGGATTCCAAATCTTGTAATTAGATTCTCTAGAAAATCAATCACTACCTCCTGATCGTATTTCTTAGTTGGAATAGCTTCAACCCATCTAGTGAAATAATCCATGGTGGTAAGGATGAACTTATGCCCTACTGATGAATTTGGACTGATAACTCCAACAAAGTCAAGTCCCCACTACTGGAAGGGTTCTTCTACCTGAATCAGTTTGAGCAGAAATGTTGCATTCTTGGTTCTTCCCACATATCTTTGACATTTGTCACAGGACTTAGCTACTTTGAAAACATCTACAAATATGGTAGGCCAATAATATCCTACCCTTATTATCTTCATGGCAGTTATTCTTCCTAAAAAGTGACCACCTGATAGGCCTTTATGAAACTCCTCGATGACCTTCTATTTCTCATTATCCTTCAGACATCTTAAGAGCACTCCATCTAAGTTCTTTCTATACAATCCTTCTAGAAGTAGTATATATTTAAGAGCTTGCAACCTAAACCTTCTCCTTTATGAGGGGTTGAGTCCTTGAGGGCACACTCCTGACCAAAAATAAATTATCAATTGATCTACCCAATCAAAACCTTCTGAGAGACTATCATCTTGATCATCCTCAACCTCCTGATAGGCCACTGTTTGCTCTAAATCCACCTTAGCTACTAGCTCTTGGCATAGTGCTCTTCCTCTGACTAGCTTGGTAGGATGGATCTCTACATCATACTCTTGTATCTTAGTAATCCATCCAGCCCTTTTATCACCCAATTCTCCTTGAAGGATGAAGTTTCTCACATCAGGTGAACCACGTAGACCAGAGTTTTGCTCTGGACCAAGTATTGCCTAAACTTCTTTAGAGACTTCATAATAATAAATACTTATCTTTCAATGAAGTTGTACTTAGTCTGATACTCATGCAATATCTGGCTCCAGAAGAATATGGGGTGTTCCTCTCCACTCTCATATTTTTGAGTAAGTATAGATGCATAGCTTTCCTCAGCTCCATAGGCATATACAATAAAATATTTGGTGAAATCTAGATTTATCAACACTGGTGTAGTGGCAACTGCCTGTTTAATAGCCTCAAAGGCTTATTTTCTCTTTTTAGTCCACTTGAACTCCATATTTTTCTTGAGTAATTCAGAGATAGGCCTAACTACCTGAGCGAAGTCTGAAATAAACTTCTGCACAAAGTTAATCTGCCCAAAGAAGGACTGTAAACTCTTTTTGTTTGTGGGCAAGGGAAGAGCTAGGATTGACTTTACTCTATCTAGATCTATTGCCATCCCTTATTTGGAAACTATATGTCCCAGTAGTTTGCCCTCATGAACTACGAAGAAATATTTCTTGGGATTAAGAGATATACCAAACTCTCTATATTTCTGGAAAACTTTCTCTAAATGTTCAAGATGTGACTCTTTTCTATGAGAGAATACTGTCATGTCATCCAGGTAAATCAAAATGATTTTATTGATGAGTTCATCGAAGGCATAGTCCATTGCCCTCTAGAAAGTGGCTCCTGCATTGGATAGACTGAATGACATCCTCTGATAAGCGAATGTGCCCCATTTGGTAGTGAAAGCTATTTTGAACTGATCTTCATCCTTAACCCAAATCTGGTTGTACCTAAAAAATCCATCCAATAAAGAGTACCTTTCCGCTCCTGACACCATCTGAAGGATCTGATCCATCTGAGGAAGAGGATAGTGATATTTTAATGAGGCTCTATTTAAATTCTTGAAATCCATGCATAGGTGAATGTCTCCATTTTTCTTTCTCATCGGGACCAAGTTGGTGACCCATGTGGAATGCTTGATGGGATATATGATTTTACCTTTCAAAAGTTTAATCAGTTCCTATCTCATTATGGATTCAATTTTTGGATTGATAGGCCTTTGTCTTTGCCGAAAAGGTTTTGCATTAGGTTCTAGCTCAATGGTATGTTGAATGATCTTCTTATCATAGACTTTAAGATCATCATAGGACTAGGCAATGATATCAGGATATCTGGAACATAATGCCTTAACTCCTTCCACCTCTTCTAGAGAGCATCTTACTCCTACATTGATTTTCTTATCTACTCCTATTTCAACCTCACTACAGATTTTATCATCTATTCTCATAGTCTTTGATTTTTTGCCATCTTCATTATCAAATAGACTTTCTAATGTGATCAAACCTTTAGGAATATGATTATTCTTGAGATGTATCATATCTTGTTGCTCTATTTCTTGAACAAGCTCTTCTTGAACCTCTGATAAACAAGCTTCTCTGACTAGAAAATCAATTATCTAGTCATCACTTTTGAAGACTTGCCAAAATATTTGCCTATCTAGGACTATGGGCCTGAAGACTAGCTTGACCTTCTTGCTTGTAGTTGTGCCCAAATCTGAGGAAGGGTTGAAATTAGCTCCTTTAATGGCCAAAGCATCAATGAGTGTATTCCTCTCCCTAGGAATGGAGCAGAGATTCAATGCATCAAATGACTCCATTAAATCCCACACTCTATTTTTGTAAGTCTTCAAATAGTGATGTTTACTATTGCACTTTTTTGTGACCTGGTTGACCACTAGCTCTGAATCACCAAATATGTCTAATATTTTGATTCCCATATTTTTCACTTGCATCAACCCTAAACACAAAGCTTCATATTCCATAGCATTATTTGTACAAGCCCAAGTGAATCTAAAGGAAAAACTTTTTACTCCTTCTGAAGGATATTTTAGCACTATACCAGCTCTGACTCCATTTTTGCACCTTGCTCCATCGAAATGCATAGTCCAGACCTCTATCTATCTTAACGATTGGTTGGATATAGTAGGGATATTATTTTTAGCCTCAACGGATATATTGTATGTGCCCAACCTAGTCTCTGCTAGACTGTAGTCACCTCTGAAGGGTAATTCATCTTCTATCTCTAGATCTTCTAAGATTTCTACCATTTTTGGTTCTTCCATCACTGAATTATTGTATAAATCTTCTTCAATTTTTCCAATGTGGAAGGACATCAAATTTTTTAGAGTTATTCTTATTCTTTTGCCTTTGTAAGGAACTATCATTGCGGAGTAATCAAGATACATGATTCCACCCATTTTGGTCATGAACTCTCTTGAAAGGCAAATGCCAAAATACGGCTCGAGGTCTACTACCACAATTTCTTGGACAATTGTAATTTTTGGGGCCTTGTGTAACCTCATCAATACATATTTTATAACTCCCATGGTCTTTACAGGGGTGCCATCAAGTTGTAAAACACCTTGGCAAGATCTTGTGTACTCCATCCCCATTTCATCACAAACTACTTTTGGCATAACAATTGTTGAGGTGCCTGAATCTATCATACAATTGTGGACTACCCATCCTTCCATTCTGAGAGAGATGTAGAATGGTGGTGGTTTATTCTTCAGGGTAGCAGAAGACATATTTTCTCTATCCTATGCTATATTGAAAACTATGGTAGTTTCTTTTCCTTGAGATATTTTATGCAGGGAAGCTTTCAACAAGTCAATTTGGCTAGGGAGGAAAAGAGTGTCATACAGGCTTGCTCTAGCTGGAACTCTTTTTAATTCATCAATGATGTTATATTCCATCTGAACTGGTGGAGGTCTCTCATACCTTTTTTTTGGATCTCCATAGTTCTTTCTGTACTATTGTGTAGCTTTGATCCTTTGGTACTTCGTAATCGAAGGGAAACTTAGATTTTCTTGGGCCTCTTTTCTCGCACTTTCTTGTTCCCTATTCCTTTATTTCTCACCTCCTCCTAGAAAGCTTACCTCCCTCTCCTATCTTCTAGGGACTACATTACCTTTATCTACTACTTGTAAAATGGGAAATTGATCCTCACTTTGTAGTGGTGTTTCTCTCCTCTTTTGTGAAGGAACCTAGAAACTACCCATATTCTATGGGTCCACTTGCATGGGCTTCTTTTTAGACCTTGTCATTACCGAAACTTGCTCCTCCTCGAAAGAACCTTGTCCAATCATAACTTGATCATACTACCACAACATGTTGACTCTTCCCTTCTAGTTTCTTTCTACCTTCTCCATGGCTTGCTGCACATGGTGTTGGTACATGGCACAAGATTTTGAGTCATGTGGATCATTGCATACTAGACACCATACATTGACAAGACTGGTCTAAAAAATGTGATCATGATCATCTTGATTTGCATTGACTCTGATTCCCATACTATTACTAGGACCAGGTTTTTGATCTCTACTTATATAAGGGAATATTCTTGGTTGAAATATTTTTATCTCTCTCTTATCCATAGCATTCATTTTATTACTAAGCATCTTGAGTGTACTTTGAATGTCAAGAAGCATAGTGGACTCTTGAGGAGCTTGAGGTGGGAGTGGTAGAAAGGAGTTTGTAGGTATTGGTATTTTTGATGGTGGAATGGGAGTCATATGAGGGAGGGGTGATGAAAAAGGAGGGGGATCCATGTATGAAGATGTGGAATACTGACTTAAGGCATGAGATGTCTCAGAACCATAAGGTATGACAACTTTTGGAGGTAACCTTCCTACATTGATTAGGATGTTCTCAGCCTGCACAACTGCATTGTAGACCTGAGGGAAGGTGTTAAATCTGGACTACTATGTTTGTAACCCAAGATCTAACCCCAAAGCTCTTATATAGTACATAAAAGTGAGAGGGGAGGTGGGTCTAGATTTCGATGGAATTCTTTTCCAAGTTCTACTAAATCTCAAGTTAAAGTCTGAAATAGATTCTTGCTGATGTTTTTGCATAGATGTAAACTAGTTAAGGAGGGAAAAGGGATCAACTGACTCATTGAAATCTTCTACAAAGGGTTCTGCTAATGCGGCCCATGAAGTAATGGTGTTATCTTCTAAAGTTCTGAACTAGTGCAAAATTTTCCCTCTAAAGGATAGGGCCAGGATTCTGACAATGACATCCTCATTTTTTATATTATGAATAGTTACTAAATTCAAGATATCTTGGTAGTGCTCATAGGTGGTTTTACCTAACCCATCATATGTAGGTATAGCTTTTGATACAGCCTACGGAATATCATGCATATGGGTAAGTCTCAAGGGACCAATTGTATTCCAACTAGGGTATTTTTGTAGGGGCTGATTTGGAGGCACATTTTGAGCCATGTTTACTGGTGGTATTCTAGCTAGAGGTGGTTGTAAAGGTGTTGTAGGGGTTAGTTTAGGAGGAGTCTAGTCTGAATGGAATTCCTGGTTTAAATCTCTTATGATGATGGATCCTTTTAGAGGGAGCTCATAATAAATGAATGAACCTGGATTGTTCTTTGCAGCTGACCTAGTATTCATGAAAAAATTACAAGTTACTGGAATGGATTTCTGGATATTTGCATTCAGGGGAGTCACCAAGTGAATTTATAGATCACCACTTAACGAGGTCAAGACAACTCACTAAATCTTGATTCCTCTAGGAGGGGTAAAGAAAATAAACTTTTGTGGGTTATGTATGCTTCTTGTAAACAGGTCCCACCGAGCATGCCAGAACTATTGGGGTCTGAATTGACATCAAGGGAACCTTGAACTGTAACTATGAATCTATGAATTCTGGTAGGTGCATACCCACTAATCATAGCTCAAACCTCAATATTGGATGGATCAAAGATATACTTCAATCCAACCTCCAGAGTAGGTTGGTTCCTTGTCAACTATTTCAGATGTTGACTCAATTAAGCTCAATTAAAAAGTGTAAGTTTAGGGATAGAAATAGGGTAAGGGTTAGAAAAAAATTGAGAAATTAGGTGGTCGGATAGAGCTAACAACATTGAAAAATAGCAAGAATCCATTGATCAATCACATTTCTAGTATGCCACACTTGAGACTAACAACAATCAAAACTCAACATCTTCACCATTAGAATAAGGAAATGCTCAGAAAACTATTTCAAACACCTAAATGCTAATAATCCAAATAGAAAAATTAGATCAACACTTAGGCTAACAAAAATAGAAGTCTTCTACAACATTTATTCAGGCATGAACCATTCCAAGGTGCTCTAAATTAGCAATCCAATATCAGCAGAATTGACTAACCATAAAGCAGTAATAGAAATGCATTCACAGAATGAATCTATAGTTGGTAAAGATGAAAAATTAGAGGTAAACATCCAAGTAATGCTCCTTCTATTGATATTTCAGCAATTACAGTAATATATCAGGAAAACACTCTAGAGTCGACCCTTAATCATGGGGGTTCGATCTCCTTATATAGATTTTACAATGATTAACATGATGGAACATTACAAGGACTTTCTCTGTTAAAACAACAAAGTGCTGAGGTGGCGGCCTCTCATGAATCTTCAAGAAGGGAACTGAGTTGTACTCCATTAATGTTGTATCTGCACTCTGCAAATGCTTGGCTCCTCAACTGACTTCCATGGTTGGAGAGGTTACAGATCAATCTGGACCACTCTTCATTCTTGCAGGAATCTTCCACCATTAATTTACAACTAAAAATGTAGTTGGATCTTGATTCCAGTGATGTTTGGTCTTCCCACATATTTTTTTGCTACCTTTTTAGTTTCGTTGCCTTTGTCTTGTTCAGAATCCATTGGTTCATTTTTTGCTAGTCCTGGCTTGACCATATTGACTATGGAGTATGGGTTCTTAAATATCTCACAACCTTTCAAAGAATCCACAACTCTAAATTCCACCAAGTAAGGTTTGACTATGTTGACTATGGAATTGGCTTCTGTGGTTGCCAATGACTTCCTGCAAACTCCGCTACTTTGATTTTTGCTAGGTTGGGTTTGACCGGTTTGACTATAGAACTAGCTTCTGCTTTGGCTTTTGGAAGATGTTATCACTGCTTTCCAGAATCCACAACTCTGTATTCTACCTTGCATCATTTGACCATGCTGACTATGGAATCTATCTTTTAGCAGATTTTAAACTCTCACTTCTTATGACATGAAAAATTTCCATACCCTGATGTCGCTTCTTCTATTTTCCACCATTTTGGATTCTGCTTGTCCGACTTTGACCTCGTTGACTATAGAATTTGTCTCCAGTGAAACTTCACATAGCCTTTTGCCATTTTTTTGATTACTTAGAAGATTTATAATTTGGCTAAGTATGTAGCCTTTTGGGGTCTACAAGAACAACCCTCTAGTTTTGACAAATATGCATTGAAAATGTGCTCTACCACTGAGGAGGGTCTAATTATTGAATATGTACAAGATGACATCATTGGAATGGTCAATGATGCATACATATTATTCAATGATAATTTCTTAGAGAGTGGAAAATAACTACAAGATAATGATGTTTAAAAATAATATGGGTAAACATTTGGGCTATGTTTATGGATGGAGATATTCAAAATACCTACACACTCACTAGGTGAAATCTTTGGTTGATCAAAAAGGGTAGAAATGTTGCAAATACCCACTCCTTAGGAGAATGAAAACCCCCATCTATTTTTGGGAAAATATTTGAGGCATTGATTGGGTAGAATTTTGATGAAATACCCATACTCCTTAATAATGTTGCCTCGGTAGAAATTTGTTATCTAATGAGGCAAGAAGGCAACCGCCCAACACCCAGACTCCTTCCATCATTTGGAGTTTCAAAATGAGGAGATATTAATAGCTCTAACTACCCAGTACCAACCATTCACAATTAGGGATATTGATCTGAAGTACACTCCTCCTAAGGTAATTAATCCCTATCATTCATCACTTGGCTGGAGAACTACTGGTTAATCAAAGGGTTATAGTAGATAATAATTAAAGGAGCCAAGCATAAATGGCAAAAATATCAAGTGCTCATATTGGTGTAGAAACACCTACCTCCTCCAGACAACCACCATTATCTCAAGGATAAAAGTACTAGCTAAGCATCTGTATCGACCCAAATTTTTTGTGCCCTTACCTTCAGGCTAAAGGATCCATGCCCGGAAGGGGGATGCGAGAAGGATGGAACAATACCTCGGACTGAGAGGCCCTTTGAAGGTCGCGCCTCTCGGGGGAGGGGTATAAGGGTGAATTTTTGACGGATGGTGGGGTTCACCAGGAAACTTTGAGTGGCAGTTTCCACGCCTAGGTTGAGAATGGGTTTGATGTGTTCATTTTGTACTTTAATCATTCATATCCCTAGGTTGGCCAGAATGAATCTAAGCTATTCTATATGAAATGCCGATTTATATGAATACAGAAAGCATGAATGAATCCTAAATACCAAGAATATACTAAATAAGAAAGAATGCACCTGATTTCGGATGTCTGATGAAGATTCTGAAGCTTGTAAGAGTCCAGATCATCCCGAATATGACAGGATCATCTGCAATTGTACAGAATCATCTCAGATCATAGTCGATCATCTGAAATCAGACAAGATCATCGTCGATCTGACGAATTCGTCAGACGAATCCGTTAGAAGCCTACAATCATAGAAATAGACACCAAAAACCAAAAATGCTACTGCAAGAATAATGCAAAATAATAGAAATGACAGTATGAATGCTTAATTGATAAATCTAGATAGCAGATTAAAGGAAATGCATTGTTTTAATAACTTATTTTAACTTTATCATGCATTTATGCTAGATGAGGTGAACTCCAGGATGCAGAATGAAAATAAATCAAGCTAATGCATAGTAAAATAAAGAAGAAAGATGAGAAATGCAAACTCAGGGCTCTGGTTGCCCCCAATCTGAACTACTGTCGAGATCACCTCCAATCATACGAGATCATCGTCGATCTGCGATAGGATCATCTGAAATCATCTGGAATCACCTGCGACGATCCGAGCTTCCTCCAGCTGAAGCACAGTGAAAACCTGCAATGAAAAACTTGAAAATACAAATGCAAATGATGGAGGCGAAGATGTTCTAATACAACAAGGCTAGAATTATAGGGGAATGATTAGCCAGGGGTATAAACTGGGAAAATCCCAAGTTTATATAGGATTAGGGGGAGGTTAGGAGGTTGGGGATCATCCCAATCTGGGAGATCTCCAACGGAGGAATCTCCAACTACGCAGACATGCTTCTGCCCAAGTTGGAGAGGTTGTTGAAACATAATCTAATTATGAAAATTTGGTTTTGGGACGAAATCGTCTGGACGTTCTATTCCAGATGAATTCGTCCGATCTGGGATGATTTCGTCTGATCGGCGACGATATCGTCCAACGGTCAAAACAACTCCTAAAAATGGCATGAAAAATGGGGAGAGCGGTTAACGGGCGGTTTCGGGGTTAAAATTCAAATTTTTATCTTTTTACTAAGGGTTTACTGCGCCAATTTTAGGGTGCTACATTTTGCCCCCTCTTTAGCGAATTTTTTGAAGAAAATGCGTTAAAGACGAGTTCTTCCCATTTTACGAGAAAGCAAAAATTTATTCAATTTTCTAGACGACGATTCTAGGTCGAATCGTACAATTGGTTACTATGGTGCCCCCTCCGTGTTTTTACCCAAATCGAACGTTTGAGGTAAAAGCGCGAAAAAGCAAAATTTAAAAAAATTTGTTGTTTTTAAATAAAATTAAGAAAAATAGGGTAAAACCCTAATTCATTTTTACTGTTCATTTTCGTTGTTTTAGAGCTCTGCAGGCAAAATGGTGGAAACAACACACAGATCGACAGAGGTCCGGCGCGGGTTGCGGGTAAGGATCTAAACCTAGTGAATTATGTTTTTAATTTGATTTGTGTGGTTTTTAATTTAAATTTTGACTATTTTTGGGGGCATCGCGGCCGTTTTTAGGCCGTCGACGACGTCGGGACGAAATCGTCCCAATTTCATCGAAATCGTCCCTAGATCGCCGATTTCGTCTAGGGGCGAAATCGATGAAATAGGGGCGATCCCGTCCAACAAGGGGCGATCCCCAAGTTGAGAAATCGGAGACGATTTCATCCTACCAAGGATGATTTGACTCAATTTAGTATGATATCATCCAATAATGGATGATATCATTTTTTTTATAAGATTAAATTAATTTAACTGATTTTAATGATTATCTATTGATGATTTTTGTTGTTTTATTATTTATTTTGTAGAGGGGATTACTAAAAATTCGAGAGTGGAAATACGGGGGACTAAGAGACGATGTAGCCACACTCGACCAGGCGGAGCGAGACCGACTAGCGGAGGTCAGACTACAGCATGTGGCAGAGATGCCACAAATACCGACAGACATGGGGCTACTGACAGCCCTAGCAGAGAGGTGGTATCCGGGGTCATCCTACTTTCGGTTATCGACAAGGGAGATGGCTCCCACTCTAGAGGATGTATGGAGGATCTTGAGGATCCCCATACAGGGATGATTGATGACTCCTACGGCCAATCAGGGCCATGCCATGATGCGACTGTGCGGAGATCCTAGCTTCACCCTGGAGAAGGGTAGGGTGAACATCGAGACATTGAGGCAGATGCCTGGGGCATCTCGATTGACTCAGGTTTTGGTAGGGGTAGTGGGTGGCTTACTGCTATGCCACCAGAGTGGATGCAGGTTACCATGGCTACTCTCAGATGTGGTCTACGATATGAGAGACCATGACTACAGATTTTCTTGGGGTAGCTTTGTGCTATGCCGCTTGTATAGGATCCTATACGGGGTCGTATACAAGGGAGGTCGATGTCTGGTTTTGACATCGCTACTACAGGTTTGGTGCTGGGAGCACATTATGGTGCGGAGGCCGATAGGGCTTCCACTGATAGGGGTTGACCGGGAGAGACCCCAAGTTTTCTATTGGTGGCTCCAGAGAGGGTCACAGTGATGGATAGATCTATCGATGTCCCAGAGGTTGCTAGATGACCTCATCCCAGACCAGATCACCTAGAGGCCATGGAGAGAGCATCCAGGGTGGGGAGAGGATGGACAGGAGTTGGCTCACATCAAGTGAGTCTTCTAGCTGAGGATGGAGTGGGGAGAGGTAGAGCTCCATCGCTATGACCGAGTTTTGAGGTAGTTCGGTCTACAGTAGGGGATCCCTTCTCTTAGGGATTACGAGTACTCTCGGACTATCCGAGATAGTACTACACTGAGCGGGGCTCCAGATATGCAATGATTCTAGAGTCAGGATGTGGATGATGCCCCCATTCAGCTAGTGGATGGGGATGATGTAGGGGTCACAGATGGATATGATGCCTAGTACGTAGGCATCCTCAGATGATGAGGGCATAGGGTTCGATGCATGCTATTGTATGATGGATGGGGAGGTGGCACCAGGCTGCCATTGATGCAATGAGGGGTCACAGAGGGAGGGAGCAATGACGGTCTCCTCAAGAGAGACGTCGGAGAGTGCCATAGTCTCTGGAGAGACCACAATAGCCAGAGAGGAGAGAGGAGGGGCTCCCTTCTCAGTAGAGGGATAGGCCACCATCACTCGATAAGGGCAAGGGTATCGAGGTGGGGGAGAGCAGTGAGATGGTGGCTCTCCGAGCTGAGAATGCCCACCTCCGGGCTCAGGTGTAGACACTATAGGATGAGGCTACATGACTCAGGGCTCGGAGCGGAGGGGCGAGCACTCAAGATCTAGCATGGTCTATTGCTCAGACCACATTCTATCAAGGATTGTACTATCATGTGGTTCCAGAGAACTAGAGGATACCACTGCTAGCTAGCATTACAGAGCCGATCATGATGGGGTCATCGAGGACATCCTCATGATCGACTGTGAGGACCCATGATACAGCATGAACCTCGATGGGACCACCTCCTCCATGCCAGGGTGGGAGAGGAGATGAGGCTGAGAGCTCGAGGGCTTCTCGAGACTAGCTGCTCTTTGGTTGGACTGTATATTTTTGAGAGGATTGAGTATGCCAGGGTATAGATTGTGGCATACCAATCCAGTTGTGATATGATGTACATATATTTTTGATATATATATATATATATGATATTTTTGTGATATGACTTGTCCATATGTTTTATGATGCTTTAATTTTTTGAATTGTTGATTTTATTATTCATGTAATTATGTCGTTTGGCAATAGTATAATTTTATGTCATGCCATAAAATTTAAATGAAATAATCTGATGTAAACAAATTGGTTGTTGTGGTATGATTTGATGAAAAATAAAGGGACTTCTAACAATAATTTCAAAGGACATTGTCGTTGTTATATGACCATTTCATGGAGTCGCCGCTCGCTAGGTCGTCAAGCTAATCCCAGTATAGAAATATTGTTAAAAGTAAAAGAGTGCTTAAGAGACTGTCTTAAGACTTTGTGTTTGTGATGATGAAAAATGATGATGGTGATGATTTGTTTTCAGATTTTCATGAAAATATTATGCATGAAATATATAAAAATAATGTGATTTTTGCTAGGCATAAAATTCCTAAGTGTGATAGAAATTTGAACAATTTTCCTAGGAATTATACCATCGTTGCAAAAAATTGAATGTTGACATAATGAAATGAAATAGAAAAAGTGTTCGTTCTTTTTAAAGCACAATTGTGTAACATAATGATGTAAGCCATATGTTTTTATGAATTAAAATGAATGAGAAATCAAAAGTGGAACAATGGTTTGCGCTAGGCATAGAATTATAGGTATAGACTTATACCATCATCGCGAAATCCAAAAATATTTTTATTGCATAATTGGTTTTTGATTTTGAGATAAATAGAAAATATATAAGATGAGGACTTGCGCTAGGCATAAAATTCCAATTTAGGTTTTAGGAACTATACCATCATTGCGGAAGTCGAAAGTATATATAAATGTGACTTTATTTGCTAGATTTTTGAAGATGTTTTGAAAGAAAATTTTGGATTTTGGAAAGAAATGTATTTAATTGTTTTTATGCTAAGCAAATGTTCTCAAATAAGAAGATGAAATTATTCCAAAAGATTTGCATAAATATTTTAAATTATCTCAAAGACAAAATGTAGATTTATAAGGAACCCTCATGTGCATATGTGAGTTCATTGCCGATCTTGATTTATCATAATGATACAAAATCTCTCAAATACAAATGTGTGTGCAATTGTATTGTTCATTTACCAATTTTGAGCAAGATAATTTGATACAAGTAATTTGAATTAACCAAATAAGTGTTCGTTGACCATGATTTATATGCATGTAACCGTACCAGACTACTATGTAAGTCGGGTCATCAAGAGCTAGCTGATCCATAAGCAGACATAGGTCTAGTACAAAAGAAGGTCGCTAATGTGATAGACATATCACCATGCTAGGAATTACCCAAGGCCAAGCGGGTTGGGCACAAACCACTTGTTATGGGGCTTACCTCACAGTTTTTGAATAATTGAGAATTCCAGGGATTCAAGCTCATTCACCCTTCTTTTCTTTTCAAGGGGTAGGGAAAGGGATTTATTTGCATTTTGCTTGTTCTTTTCTCTTGCTTCTTCTTTTCTTTTTCTTTTTTTTGTATTTTTTGTATTAATGCTGGAATATTGCTGCGATGGTACAAAATGATATTTTTCTTTTTCTCATTTTCTTTGACTTTTCTTTTTCTTCCTATACTAGGGATACTTGCTCGGATTGGTTGTAGAGCAAGGGATTTTTATTCTGGGCAGGGGTGAGCTTGTCCTTTTGTCAATTCTCAAAGATTCTAGACCATGTGCATGATAGGATAGCAGGGGAAACTTTTCGCTCAAGAAACCACTTCTACTATGTAGCATCATATTGAATTTGCAATGAAATCATTTTAATGTGAAGAGATATACTTGGTTCAAATAAATAACAAGATCAATTCTCTATGCTCAAAACTTTATTTAATTCAACTGTGGACTTTGATATAAGAGAGATTAATAATCATACCAAATAAAATCAAGATATTTATTCATGTGAGTGTGAAAGTGCGGGATTCCAAATAAATGCTAATTTATCCAAAATAACTGAAAATATAACTGCAATACTTCAAGAATTGACAGGTGCAAAAATAAAAGATGTTTTTGAAGATTTTGATGATTTTTATGTTTTTATATTTTGATTTTGATTGATGAATTGAGAAGATACACAATGTGATTGTTTTTTTGAAATTTTTATATGGATGACTAAAATGAAACAATATGCAAAATAACAATATATACAATGATGAAATGACCAGAATTATGCATAATAGCGCTTAAGATGCATAATGTTCATAGGTTCTTTAAGATCTTTACCATCTAAGGTAGCTAATCGGTATGCTCCCGATCCAAATTTAGCAGTGATGATATATGGCCCAAGCCAGTTAGGTTCAAATTTACCTTTAAGGTCTTTAGTTGCATTAGTATTTTTTTTTATTTTCTTTCAAGACAAGGTCATCGATCTCAAAGGATCGATGATGAACTTTCTTGAGGTATGCTCGTTTAAGCTTGTTCTGGTAGGCTCGAAGATGCTCCAAAGCATTGATGCGCTTCTCATCTAGGAGTTCCAGCTGACTAAATCTGCCAGCACGATATTCATCTCCTACTTCAGTATCTTGAAGTAGCAGAGCCAAAGAAGGAACTTCTAATTCAAAGGGAAAAACTGCTTCAGCGCCATAAACCAAAACAAAAGGTGAAGTGCCTGTGGGGGTACGAACGCTAGTTCGATAAGCCCACAAAGCAGGATATAGTTGAATGTGCCAATCTCGGCCAGATTTATTGACCAGTATTTTGAGGATTTTAATTAATGTTTTATTAGATGCTTCTGCTTGGCCATTACCCTGAGGATAATAGGGAGTGGACCAACGATGTTGAATTTTATATTTTTGACATAATTTCTTGACATCTTTATTTTTGAAACAAGTTCCATTATCCGAGATGAGATTTGCAAGAATTTCGAACCTACAAATAATTTGATTAAAAATAAATTTGGAAACTTGGGTTCCAGTGCAAGAAGCTAAGGGCATAGCTTCAACCCACTTCATGAAATACTCGATGGCGGTTATGATGAATTTGTGTCCATCGGATGACACAGGATTGATTTTTCCAATGATGTCTAAGCCCCATTTTGAAAAGGGCCAAGGAGATGAAATAGCTTGTAGCTCTTGTGCAGGCGCATGGACAAGGTCAGCATGTTTTTAGAACTTGTCGCAATGGTGCACATAATCATGTGCATCATTCTCCATGGTAGGCCAAAAATATCCTATCCTAAGGAGCTTCTTAGCAATGGCGCTACCACTAAAGTGTCCCCCACAAGATCCATCGTGGGCTTCACTCAAAGCTGATCTAGCTTCTTCTAGATTCAAACATCTCAGTAGGATACCTTCAAAAGATCTCCTATATAATGTATTGCCAATTATGATGAAGCGACTTGCTCGTCTACGCAATAATCGACGTTGGTTTTTGTTAAAACCTTCAGGGAAGGTCCCATGTTGAAGAAAATTGAAGATATCAGTGTACCAAAGTTCAGGAGTAGTTTCGTTGATTAGAAACACATCCAAAGGTTCTAAGCATGATTTATTTGAAGTGGGTTCCTGGAGTCGATGAATAATGATGGTAGCATATTCATCCTCTAACTCCAAGGGTAAAAGAGATGCAGCTGCAGCCATAGCGTCAGCCGCACGATTGCTAGTTCGAGGAATAGCTTCCAAGGTAACTTGATCAAATAAAGATATTAATTGTAATACATATGCTTTATATGGGTGCAATTTATCATCTCTAGTCTGATAAACATCATTAATTTGATTTATAACAAGTTGAGAATCATCAAAAACCAATAGATTTTTAATTTTTAGTGCCAAGGTAGCTCGTAAGCCAAGGATTAGAGCCTCATATTCAGCAGTGTTATTAGTACAAGCAAACGTTAATTTAAAGGATAGAGGTATAAGATGTTTCTATGGAGATATTAAAATAATACCTGCACCAGCCCCACTCATGCATCGGGCTCCATCAAAGTATAAGGACCATTGCTCTGGATGGTCTGCCTCTAGTTTAAGGCATTCATCAAGAAACTCAATGATGAGGGGATGGGTAGACTCTAAGGGTGCAACAGCTAATTGATCTGCTATGATTTGACCCTTAACAGACTTTTGTCCTATAAACATGAGTTCAAACTCGCTTAGAGCAAGAACCCACTTTGTTGTGTGACCAGATAAATAAGGTCGACTCATGAGATACCGCAAAGGATCGGATTTAGCAATAACATACATTTTTTGATTGAGCATATAATGGCATAATTTTTGTGTAGAAAATATGACTGCTAGACATAACTTCTCTAATGCTGTGTAGCGGGTTTCATAACTGATTAATGTTCTGCTAATGTAATAATTAGCATGTTCTCTTTTCTCATCATCAAGTTGAGCTAACATAGCTCCTAAGGCAAAATCTGAAGCAAAAATATACAAGATAAATGGGTGATCAGGTCGAGGTGGCGAAAGCACAGGTGGGTTAAGAAGATATTGTTTGAGGAGTTCAAATGCTTCCTGACATTCGTAGTCCCAATGGAAAAAGACATCCTTCTTAAGAAGCTTAAGAAAGGGTCCGGTTTTATCCACCAGCTTATCGATGAAGCGATGGATAGCTTGAAGCTTACCTTGTAAACTTCGTAATTATGATATATTTGTGGGTGTGGGCATATCAGTGATAGCCGTAATCTTGAGAGGGTCAATTTTGATGCCACGTAAAGAAACTATAACCCCCAATAATTTATCGGACTTAACTCCGAATATACATTTAGCTGGATTCAATCGGATAAGATATTCCCTTAACCGATTAAATACTTTTCTCAAATCATCTAAATGGTCATCTTCATCAGTAGAACGAGCTATAATGTCATCTACATAATCATGTAGTATATCATGCATCATATCATGAAAAATATAAGTCATGGCCCATTGATATGTTGCACCTGCATTCTTCAAACCGAATGGCATCACTTTCCAACAAAAGGTTCCCCAAGGGGTAATAAAGGTTATTTTAGCCTGATCTTCAAGAGCTATCCTGATCTGATTATAACCAAAAAATCCATCCATTAAGGATATCATTCCACTCCCAATAGTAAAATCAATGATCTGATCCATATTGGGAAGAGGAAAATCATCTTTAGGGCATGCAACATTAATATCTCTAAAGTCTAGTGCAAACCCTAACCTTAGTAGCTTCTTTCTTAGTTACTGGAACTACATTCGAGATCCATTCAGCATAATCAATGGCTTGTATAAAAATAACATTTAAGAGTTTTTCTAACTCCCCTTTGACTAGTAAGGCCACTTTAGGATGCATTTTTCTAAGTTTTTGTTTAACAGGTTTAGCATCCGGATGGACTACTAGGTGATGCATAACTACATAAGGGTCTAAACCTGGCATATCTTCATATGTCCAAGCAAAGACATCTTCATATTCTTTAAGAAATGCAATGTATTTATCCTATTTTTCTTGACTCAATTCTGATCCAATGTTGATTATGTGAGGATTATCCTCAGTTCCAATGTTAATTTTTATGACATTTTCTACTTCCATGTGTAGATTTTTCTCAAAATTAGGTGGGGCGGGTGAAACGCCCAATTCTTGTAATTCTTCCAAGGTTAGTTTGGATAATTCATCTTGAGGAGTCGTGGCCTCAAGCTGGGCTATAGTAGGTATGGAGCCATTAAAATAAAATTCATGATGTAATAATTCCTCAACGGAGACATCATGGAAGATATCTCCCTCCAACTCATCGTCGGATTCAACGATCATCTCAGGGTAAGCTATAGATAGCATATTACATGTAAGTGGCTTATTCATTAAATGCAAAGCATCATGTTTATCCAAATAATCTTGGTAACACATGAGTTGGTCATCATCCTCAAATGGGAAGGGCTGACCCTTACTAGGAAATAGGCCCACACCACATCGGGCGGGCCATGGTTCTACCTCAAAAGGTTCTTTCATACCATTTTGGAAAGGTCCTAAACCTTTCCCTTTATATCCCAATTTAAGCATTATAGATTTGGCTTTAATATACTCATTAGTAAAATAACATCGAGCATATCCATCATAATGAGTCTTGATGTTTCTGGGTATTCTACCCTAGTCATATCCCTTATAAATAAAAGCGCAGCTCCCGACTTGGTAAATACTTCCCATAGGCTATGGGAGACCCAAGGTATGAGGAGATGGTGGCAAATTATTTAAAATAAGGGAATCTTGCATAGCAGCATTCATTTTCTCTGATATAAGAATTTTAGATAAATCGGGTAAGAGCTCGTCAGTAAGAGCATAAGAGGTAGAAGGAACATTTCCTACATCTTCTGATGCGGAAACTATGCCTTTGGTGGATGTAGATGTTGTAGAGATGTCGATGGATGATTCTATTATAGGTATAGAAGTTATAGGAGTAGAACAAGAAGCCTTGGTTGTGGGATTAGGATCTTTTTGAGGTCCTAATGTAGTTTGTTTAGAGGATGGTTGAGCTGTATGTAGAGGTGGAACTGATGGAGAAGAAGTAGATGGCATTGTGGGTGTGTGTTTCACACGTTTAGATGGATAATGAGAATTAGGATGTGTGGATGACAAAGCAGGGCAAAATTGAACTCCAACAAGTTCTGCCAAAGCACACATATCAAAGGGTCTAGGATCACCATGAATGGTAACCAACTGATTCTTAAATTCGAATTTAACACATTGATGTAAAGTTGAGGGAACGGCTCGCATTGCGTTGATCCAAGGGTGACCCAAGAGTATATTGTACGATGCAGGGCAATGTACAATAAACACAATCGTATCCAAGGTTCTCGGACCAACCTACAATGGGATGGTAATAACTCCACATGTTTCTTGTGTTTCGTCATTGAAGGCTTTTATGATCATATCAGTTCTTTTCATTTCATCACTTCTAAACCCAAATCTTTGGTAGAAGTCAAAAGTGTAGATGTTTAAAGATGAACCATTATCAATCAAGACTCGTTTAACTGCTACATCTCCAATTAAGGCAGTAATATATAAGGGGTTATCCTTATGTAAACTATGTTGAGGTATGTCTCTATCCCGAAAGTCAATACAATCAACTTCACGAGTTATTATAGTATTAGCCATGGCTTCAGGTTGAATGTCTTGTGGTACCATCATCTGGCTTAATGTGAGCATTAATTCATCTCTATGTGTAGGAGAGGATCTTAAAAGGTCCAAAAGGGAAATTCTAGCTGTAATGTTTGATAGTTGCTCATTAATATTATAAGGAGGTTTAGGTTGCACATTAGGTGCCTGATTCCCTTTATTAGGAACTTTCAAAACAAATGGAGTTGATCCATTGTTCTGCATTTGATCTTGTTGAGAGTTTTGAGCCTGTTGTCTAGTAACAACTCCGATGGTACCCACAATATTATTCTACGGATGATGAATGGGTCTTGGTCTAGCATTTATGGCTTGCTCATTAGAAATTAATTGGTGAGATGATGGTCTAGTAGTGACTCTTCTTGGAAATGGTTCTTCTGGGACCATATGACTTGTGATAGGGAGAATAGGATCTGATTCATCTTCAGAGCTATTCGACTGATTTGAGGTGATTTCCATATCACTCTCAGTCTCATATTCTGTATCACTAAGATCAGGTGTCTGAATATTATGTAGAGGCCTGGTTGTAACCACGGATAAAGTTGTGTCAAATATTTCCAAATCATGAGCAGGTAAATGCCCACTAATAGTTCCTACATATCGGGTAGGAGGGGGAACATTATGATGTTCAATTTGATTAGCCACTTCCTTGCCATGCTTTGGTAAAGGATGTTGAAATATGTCCAATGACTGATTGGCATTCTGATTCTAGTTTTGAGGAATGTTCTTTTGAGTATTATTAGGAGGATTTTGCTTAGGTTGAAAGGCTTGTACCTCCATCTCATTGTTATCAATCAGGTCCTGTATTTTATGTTTTAATATTTTACAAGAGTTGGTAGTGTGTCCAGGTCCTCTATGGAAGTCATAGTGTAAATCAGCTCTATATCCAGGTATAGTTGGATCAGGTTCCCGGATAGTTGGTAATTGAATCAAACCTCGCTCTAATAATTGCGAGAGAATGGTTGATAAAGGTTGATTTAATCTAGTAAATTCTCGAGGAGGTTTATCAGGAGGTTTCAGTATAAACTTCTCCGTTGTCTTCGCAACATTAACAGTAGCAATATTTCTACTATCAATGACTCCATCACCCACAACTTGTTTATTTTTATATTGATTTCTGGATGTTTTCTCATCATCTTTCTTTTTAAGTTGACCTCTCCTAATAAGAGCATCTTCCACTCATCTGGCTAAGTCTATAGCCTGATCGAAGGTGGTCAAGGTAGCAGTTGATAATTCATAAGATAGTTGGTCTTGTAAATTATTAATAAAGATGTCCAACATCTCCCTATAAGGTAACACAAAGTGCAATTTTCCTATCAACTGTCTCCACCTAGCTAGGAAATCGGCAAAACATTCATCTTTGTCTTGTTTTAAGTTGTACAAGTCTTTAATGGTCACATGCCTTTCGATGTAGGCACTAAATTGATGCACAAAAGACTCAGCAGTTTCTTCAAAGTTCCTCAAAGAATTAGTGGGTAATTGATAATACCACTCTAATGCCATTCCTCCTAAACTTTTTGGGAACATTTTTAGCAATAATAAGTCATCATGCGATATATCATGACATGCTATCCTAAACATACGAAGATGCTCTATGGGATCTTTGGTTCCTTTATATATGGGCAAGATAGGCATAGGAAAATGTTTAGGATACGGTTGTGCTACAACTATAGGATCTAGAGGTTGACTACACATCTCTCGATAATTGTACGAGGGATGGTAGGGATCTATCTGATCCATGCGGGAAACTAACTGTTTCACCATGGTTTCAAGATTACTAGTTTGTCCACCATATTGGTTTGGTGGGACATAGGTATGGGATTTATGAGTGTATGACGGTGTGACATAAGGATTAGATGCTATATTGCTATTATGCAAAGCGTTGGTAGGAAGAGTATTATGAAGAGGATTTGTAATAGTATTATGTTGTATCCAAGATTGTTGGTAATTGGTGTTTGGTTTTGTTTTGGGTTTTTGCTGATTTGAGGTATATTGCTCAATAGCTTGGCAAAATAGAGCAGTAAATGAGGGTTTATTTTGTGTAGGAATGACCCTAGGCTTGCTAACAGGCACTTTAGATGGTTGGGTAACCTGTTGTTGTTGCATGTTTTGGATCACAGTGGCCATATCCAAATTGGATGGTCCAGCTTGATCACTCTCTTGTTCAATAAAGGACAAGGGATTAGTGCATGTGTGAAATACGTCTTCTAGAGTTGCTTGAGTCTCACTAATTCGATCCTTGTCCATGTGGACTGCTCTATTAAGAACACCAATATTAGTATTAATGAATTTCCAGAATTGATCCATGTTTTCAAACGTGACAGCTCCTCCCGAAGACATTTTAGGGGATGAGGATCCTTCCTCTCTATTAGTTTCTTCTTGTTCATTTCCTACAGCAAGATCTTCTTCTTGCTGATCTAGGGTTCCTTCTTCCAGAATTTGATCTTCAGGAAGGACATCTGGGTTATTTAATGGTTTTCCTAACCAATCTTCTTCTTCTTCAGTCTATTTTCCATTCCTAAGTCTAGGCATTGTGCTTAAACTTAGATTTCAGCAAATATATATACTAATATATATATATATATATATATATATATATATATATATATATATATGTGATAGGTTTGAGAGGTATATATTTTAATTATATACCTACTATAATACTTAAAAGGGAAATGTTTTGATTTTTTTTTGTTTATGTTTGTTTTTTTTTTTTTGTTTTATAATATTATTATAAAGATAACAAATAGCATTCTAGTTACAAGAAATAACAATAATAACAGAAATGACTTAGTTTTCTATAAATAGTTTATGGATATCGTTGATGGGATCAAGTTCATCAGGAGTCATGAAATGCTCCTCTTCAAATTGAAAATGGTTTTTCAAAAATTTGACAAAGTGTGCTATAGTAATATGATCTGTCTCGGATTCTGACCTGTAGAAATAAATTTCATGGCAATATTCTCGATATAACACAGCTCTAGGAACTCTATTCCATATTTTTCTATCCATAAGAATGACTTCTTGATCCTCTATACGAGATAGAAACTTATGTACTACAACTGCATTCTCAAGGTATTCTTCAAAGGTGTACAATTTAGAAGACACAAGTGCTCTTTTATCGGCTAACCACCTATGGCAAGCTCTCTGAAGTTCATGGTACAAAGTTACCTGATCAGGATCCAGGATTCTATCTAGGACAAACCTCTTGATTTGCCTAAGTTCGGTTGATCTAGATGAAATAATATCCAATCTCCTATCAAGTTCATCCCATAAAGGTTGGACTCTATTCGTTTGAGGTACTCTAAGCACGAATGTAATCTCTATGGCTGTTAATTGATTTTCAACATTTATGGTGACAACTCGTCTTTTATTATAATCTACCATCTAAACATGATATGCGATTTTAATTGTTTGTCTAATGATTCTAGATGTTTTTAATAATGCATATATTTTATTTATTATTTTTTATTTTTATTTTGTTTGTTTTCAAAAGGCTTTTAGTTTCACGTCGGGTTCACCAAAATGTATCGACCCAAATTTTTCGTGCCCTTACCTTCAGGCTAAAGGATCCATGCCCGGAAGGGGGATGCGAGAAGGATGGAACAATACCTCGGACTGAGAGGCCCTTTGAAGGTCGCGCCTCTCGGGGGAGGGGTATAAGGGTGAATTTTCGATGGATGGTGGGGTTCACCAGGAAACTTTGAGTGGCAGTTTCCATGCCTAGGTTGAGAATGGGTTTGATGTGTTCATTTTGTACTTTAATCATTCATATCCCTAGGTTGGCCAGAATGAATCTAAGCTATTCTATATGAAATGCCGATTTATATGAATACAAAAAGCATGAATGAATCCTAAATACCAGGAATATACTAAATAAGAAAGAATGCACCTGATTTCGGATGTCTGATGAAGATTCTGAAGCTTGTAAGAGTCCAGATCATCCCGAATATGATAGGATCATCTGCAATTGTACAGAATCATCTCAGATCACAGTCGATCATCTGAGATCAGACAAGATCATCATCGATCTGATGAATTCATCAGATGAATCCGTTAGAAGCCTGCAATCACAGAAATAGACACCAAAAACCAAAAATGCTACTGCAAGAATAATGCAAAATAATAGAAATGATAGTATGAATGCTTAATTGATAAATCTAGATAGCAGATTAAAGGAAATGCATTGTTTTAATAACTTATTTTAACTTTATCATGCATTTATGCTAGATGAGGTGAACTCCAGGATGCAGAATGAAAATAAATCAAGCTAATGCATAGTAAAATAAAGAAGAAAGATGAGAAATGCAAACTCAGGGCTCTGGTTGCCCCCAATATGAACTATTGTCGAGATCACCTCCAATCATACGAGATCATCATCGATCTACGATAGGATCATCTGAAATCATCTGGAATCGCCTGCGATGATCCGAGCTTCCTCCAGCTGAAGCACAGTGAAAACCTGCAATGAAAAACTTGAAAATACAAATGCAAATGATGGGGGCGAGGATGTTCTAATACAAAAAGAAGAAACTAGAGTAGGGGAAATGATCATCGGGGATAAACTAGGAAAATCCCAAGTTTATATAGGATTAGGGGGAGGTTAGGAGGTTGGGGATCATCCCAATCTGGGAGATCTCCAACGGAGGAATCTCCAACTACGCAGACACGCTTCTGCCCAAGTTGGAGAGGCTGTTGAAATAGAATCTAATTATGAAAATTTGGTTTTGGGACGAAATCGTCTGGACGTTCTATTCCAGATGAATTCATCCGATCTGGGATGATTTCGTCTGATCGGCGACGATATCGTCCAATGGTCAAAACAACTCCTAAAAATGGCATGAAAAATGGGGAGAGCGGTTAACGGGCGGTTTCGGGGTTAAAATTCAAATTTTTATCTTTTTACTAAGGGTTTAACTGTGCCAATTTTAGGGTGCTACAAGCATCTGGCTACTTCAATGCTATATTCCCACCTATCACCATTAATGCTTATATTTTGAATTTATTGTAATTTTTTTTATAAATATTGGGATGTTAGACATCTCAAGGGTGGATATTTGGCCATTAAAATTCATATGTAATACCTCTCCTTTTGTAAATACAAGGATATCACTATTTAGTATCTAATATGGTCTTCACATATCTGTGTTAAATATTAATCTGCTTATTTCTACTTTGACTATCTAAGTAAATATCATTTAATTCTACTATTTTGATTTTATGGGTTTTGATTAGTAGTTTTAGAATTTGCATCATTATAGGGTTCAGGAGGTTTATTTCTGGTAAATCTGGTTAGATAGGAGTGCTCTAATTCTGAATCTTAGATTTCATGCACCTATCCATCGATCTTGGAATTCACCTTCAGACCCATCACACCAAAGTGTTGAGTGAGGACCTAGTCATCTAATCTGTTAGGTGGTACACTTGTTTTTCCAAATCAGGGTGGGGTGAGTGTATGTCTTGATGCAACCATATCCTATCCTTGTGATTTATAGCTATGACCTCATTTCTATCATATCTTTCATGTTATATTTACCTCCTTTTTTTTTATGCATAGGTATATAGGACCTCCATCAAGAAACTGACCTTCGGAGATCAACCGCTTTGCGGTGGTAATTCAATGATGGAACTGATCCACCCTTATATTGGTATTGAATATTTGACCAAACAATTTTGGTGACTCTACTGGTGACTCATAAAGTCTTCATGTTTAAGAAAATCATAGTTCATTGATTCTTTGGTTTTCCCATATCTTGTAAAATCACCTCACAACTTCTCTAAGAAAAATATCTAGATTCGACTATTAGTTGCTTGCTTAGTACTTCAAAATATATAAACACCTTGAAGGAATCAAGGTTTTATGAGCATCCTTGACCTCATTAGTAGATAAATTGTCCATCTAGTGACTCTGACTCTGAATCTGATTGAAGAATGGGGAATCCTAAATACCAGAACCAAAACGTCTTAGATGTACTTTTCTAGATGGGATGAACTTGGTCCACTTAACCTCCAATATTGGCATGAGATTCTTTCAAGTGCCTTAAAGCACATAATAAGATATAATGGTACTAAAGGAATTACTTGTGAGCACCTTGAATATATTTTTGCTTTGGTGACCCTTCATGGTATCACCCATAAATATGTCATGATCAGACTTCTAGTCTTGTCTCTATAACAAAGGGTGCTATTATGGTATCAATCCCTTGGGTGGAGAAACATATACTCATGGGAATATTTTGTGGGAGCTCTTATTGACACATTTCATGGCTCCATGGATACCTTCCAACTCTTAATGTATCTCTCATTCATTAAGAGGGCCCCTTTTGAATCTATCATAGATTTCAACATATGATCCAAAAGGAGTTGAGAGAGGATTCCCTTCGAATACTAGTCATTCCCCACCCAGGTACACCTGTATTATGTTTAAGCTTTTAGTTCATCTATAAGCCTCCTACTACATCAATCAAGAGAAATAATAATCCCTCAAGTCTTTTTGTAGGCATTACAGGCTAAGAAAAACCTGCTCCAAGTAGGAAAAGTATCTTCAAGAGACTCTGCCCTCCCATTCTCTTATTAAGCCACTGTTGCTCCCCTATTAACTGCACAATATACACCATGCATACCATATAAAGCTATGTAGGATCTAGGGTTACATTTATACAAAGCAAAAAGGGTGGATCTCTTCTCAGACTCATACAAAGGATATGCAAGCATGATCCCGATAATAAAAAAATTTATTGCTTGCAACTTCTCTCAACAAATGGAGGACACAGATCCAATGGAAAACCTATCTAACAAAAAGGGCATATATTTACACTCTTTTTGTATCTAGGAGCACATGAAGGAAGGGCCAAGCTATATCCAAGAAGGCTTTTCTAATCTAAGGATAGGTCTAAAGGAGATCCTGGAAATATGAGGGCTAATTAATGCATCTTGCTATAAAATGTGTGTGAAGATGTCAGAGGCACACATGATAGGGATCTCATAGCAAGTGGATCCCAAGGAGTGGCAACAGTAGAACCTATTTCCAAATGAACCAGTACTAAAGGAGGGCTCCCACATGACAAGATTTATTATTGTATTGATCATCGATTGCATAAGTATTGGTATGCATGATGATCTGCCAAGTTGTAGACGCATTGCAACTTAGAATATTTTTAGACAATTATAGCCAAACAAAAAATGACTCAATTTTAGCACAATATGGTCCATCCATTGTAGATTCATTTGATGATTTCTAGGATGAACCAGTGGTTGCGGTGTGCCAATCACACTATAATTTTGTGTAAATAGGCTAACATATAAATAAAAGTGTAGAAAGTACATGGCCAAATGACATCATCTTGTACCATGGTGATCCATGATGGACTTTTAGAAAGCGTATAAATTTTGAAGAACTCCCATTAAAAATTTGTGTTCTACTTTATATTATATGATAACACTTTACCCAATGGATCAAGGCTCAATCTTCGAGAATCACTTCACATAATCCCCAGAAAGATATTCAAAATATTATTAAGAGTAGTGCCCATTCCTTGATCAAACGAGAAAATTGATCTATAAATAGCACCTCAAAGGGTGAGAGTAGCATATGATGAGTAAGATGAAGTTGAGAATGAAGCCATGACTAAATATTTCTTGGAAGAGTGGAGATGAGAAGACAAAATTCTTGCATGATTGTATTAAAAAGAAGTGTTGCATCAGGAATGATAAGTGCTCCTGGTATTCTATATGTTCTTGAATTAGCCTTGGACTTTGGTGGGGTACGTTGATGGAAGTGTGATCTATGGGGTATGCCATGGATCACTTTCCCTTTTGTTTCTTTAATTTTCTACATCCTTCCCTTCCTTCTATTTTCTCAGTTCCTTATTACCACTAACTAATGAGGTTAGTGTTCATCGTATTCTTACTTTTGTTGTTTCTTGTGTTTCCCTCCCTCCCATATTCCCCTCTTGTTCTCTTTCTTTGGTTTTTTTTGTTATTTCTACTTGTGGCCCCCCTTCTTTTATTCTCTTCTACCTTCTCCTGCCTTGTTTTTCATTCACCTTTGTCTATATTCCTCCTTTATCTTATAGTTGTAGTTGGTTTCTTTTATTTGTGCTCTCATTTTATCCTTCCTTTTTCTTCTCTTGCATGTTTCAAGATGTAGACTTCTAGGTTCTCATTTCCCACAAGGAAAAAGTCCCTGTGAGTCGCTAAGAGTGTGGGTGAAATTTTGCATTGCTTCACCCACTCTTCTTTACAAGATGATGCTCAAAAAATGGCTAAGTTTTAGAGCTAAGAATTAGTGTTCAGGTGGAAGATAGAGGTAGCAAATCCAATGGGTGGTAATAAGCAGTAGGTGAGGAAAACATTTAGGGTGGTCAAATGGGTTTAGTTTCACAGGCCCACTGTGAAGTTGAGGATTATTCAAAAATGGTGGGATAGAAAATAGGATGGGAAACAATTAGACTTTGCCTATGGGTGGAGATATTCAAAAGACCCACCCAATCGCTAGGAAAAATCTTTGGTTGATAAAAAGGGCAGAAATTTTGCAAATCCCCATCCTCGAGGAGAATGAAAACCCCTACTCATTTTTGGATAGAAATTTGGGATGCTGATTGGGATTTTTTTTTATGAAATACCCACCCTCCTTCATAATGTTACCTTAGGTAGAAATTTGTTATCTAACAAGGCAAGTAATGCAACCACATAACACCCAAACTCCCACCATCATATGGAGTTTCAAAAAGGGGAGATATTAATGGTTTTATCTACCTAGTACCATCCATTCATGCTGAGGGGTGTTTATTGGAAGTACACTCTTCCCAAGGTAATTAGTCCCTATCATTCATCACCTATTTGGAGAATCATTGGTTGGTCAAAGGGGTAGAGTAGATAAGAATTAAAGGAGTCAAGCAAAAATGACAAGAGATCGAGGGCTCAGATTTCTGTAGAAATACCTACCTCCTCTAGACAACTACCATTATCCTAAGGAGTAGAGTACCAGTTGAGCACCTATCTACTTCAGTGCTATCTTCCTACCTACCACCATTAATGCTTGTATTTTTAATTTATTGTAACAAATACTGGGATGTTAGACATCTCAGGGGTGACTCTTTGGCCATTACAATTCATATGTAATACCTCTTATTTTGTAAATACAAGGATATCACTGTTTGATATCTAATATGGTCTTCACATATCTATGTTGAATATTAATGTGCTTATTTCTACTTTGACTATCTAAGTAAATTTTATTTAATTCTACAATCTAGATTTTGTGGGTATTGCTTAGTATTTCTAGAATTTGCATCATTATCAAGTTGGGGGTTTTATTTCTACTAAATTTGGTTGGATTGGAGCACTCTAATTTTGAATCCTAAATTTCATGCACCTATCCATCAATCTTGGAATTTATATTCAAACCTACCACATCAAAGTGTTGAGTGAGAACCCAGTTAGTTGATATGTTAGGTGGTAAACCTATGTTTCCACATCAGGGTTGGGTGAGTGTATGTCTTTATGTGACCATATCCCATCCTTATGAATTTTGGCCATGGCCTCATTTATTTCATCTCTTTCCTTCTCCCTTTTCCCCATTTTTGTTTTATGTGTAGGTAGCTAGGACCCGCCTTAAGGAATCGACCTTCTCCGGATATCGACCACCTTACGATAATCATTTATGGTTTGGACGGATCTACTGGATTGTAGAGTGGAGTGTTAAAATAAATGGAGACCATGTTTATGGAATGGAATTGATATCTAGGACCACACGGACCAACTTCTACATAGTCCTCATACCCATGATCTAGCTCTAATGGCACTAGCACAAAGGGGTCTTATCTATGAGTACTACGAACAACTGGATCCTCCCTATGTACTGACTACAAAATAGGATCATTTGGCTGACGGAGCTCCATGTAGATTGATGAAAGGGGATTAACCAACCGATAAATTTGATCCATGTTTAACCGTCTTGCTCTCAAATGAGGACCCACACATAACTACCGATAGAACTCATCTACGTCGATGGGTTGATGGCGATAACACAAATAAATAGGACCAAGGTAGTCCCTCTCTAACTCATCTTCTTTGTCACTGTAATAATAGAATCCTTCATTCGCCCCTACTCCTAGAGGATGCTTTAGAAAGTGTGTCCCCATGAATCTGAATACTTGATTGCTATCATCACCATCTGGATAAATTGGATAATTATATCGTAGGTGTGACATCACCAAGAAATCTAGCTATGCTTCTTCCCCTGAATGATCAATATTGGTAAGGATCTCTTCGATAACCTATACCGACTCAACAAGAAATAAATGATGCACCTACCAAGGCCTCACATAGGCACCTTCAACTTCATCCCTAGATTCATCATTGTTTGAGGATTCCTCATCTTCATCATAGATTGGTCCACTCATATCGAAGGTGGACTCCACTCCATATTCATTACAAATATCTCCTAGCTCAATATCACCTATAGTAATGGGGTTACACCCCTGCATGTCTGTTTCATCGATTGCATCATGGGTTTGGTGTCCTAGGTTATCTCTGGGGTTCAGTTCTATCTTAGCCTACTCAAGGAGCCCTTCATGATGATCTTCAAGTGGCTCAGTGGTGATGATAGATATCATAGGGTGATTCCTCCAAAAACTAGAAGGATCAAGATGATATGGATTAAAATCCACATTGTCCGCCATACTAAGGTATAGATAATCTAAGGATGTTGTGAGCAAATCATCCTGCCCTTGTATCTGTAATCCTAAATTGAACCTATCAATGATTAGGTAATAATGTGGTTCCAGTGGAGTCCTATGCACTTGTTCAAAGAGACCAAGGCCGTATCCATGCCAATGATATAACTCAAAAATATGCATGGCATACTCCAGTTTGGATAGATAACAAAATTTTACTATAAAAGGTTCATCATCATCTTCATCCATGGTCTCTCGCATTGGAAGCTGATCTAGACCTACATAGATGAAATTAGTCTGATTAGGTGGCTCTCCCAATGGAACCATCGATCCAACCGAGTAACGATGAGTGAAAGGTCGGCCCATATCTTATGTAGTCTTCAGAATTGGTCTAAAGGTTACATCCTGCACAAGGTACTCATCAAATCCAATTTTGGCAAGATGTGCTATCACTCGCAGTGTGAATGATCCTACTGAAGATGTAGGTGAGGTAGGCTGAGGCACCTCATCAGCTTTGTCTTGGGGTTCCTCAACTTCCATAGGAGTGGGAACCTCCTCGGTGACTGGCTCAGGATCACGCCCCTTCTCTTCCTCACCTATTTTTTCCTTCAACTTCCTCTCATCTCAATGCATGATTGATATCGATGGTTTTAGGGAAGTGGCAGTGGTGTGCTTTGATCTGTGTGAAACATATGGCATTGGTTGAGCACGTACTACTAGTTTGCCTCCTGGCTTCTTTATTGATGATGACGATCGAACATCCAGGTGCATTGACAAGAGTATGAAACCCCTAGGCAAATCTACTAGGTTCACAAACTTAAAATGTTCTTCATCTAATGACACTACGTTAACCTGTACCTCATGAATATACTTCACACACTAATGCATTATTGTAGGAATGCAATGTATTTCATGAATCCAAGGCCTATCAAGTAATATGTTGTACTGCATGGCCCCTTCTATCACATGACACATCATGGATATGGTCTTCAGGCCTACCTACTATGGTAGGATGATTGTGCCAATAGTCGAACATAGTGCATCGTTAAATTATATCAATGTGATTGTAGTGGGCACATTGTGTAATTTAGGCAGCTTCAAATGACTCAGCACCTTGGTCGTTATTATGTTGATCGATGAGCCGATATTGATCAAGACCATTTTAAATGGCATGTGATTAACACATGTTATTATATGAAATGATGGGTCGATCATGGTTGTAGAAATTTTCCTTATATTATAATCATAAAATTGGATCATCGGTTCCTGACACTGATGTACATGTACCACAAAATTAGTAAATTCCTATGCATCTTGGGACTGTAATTCAATGGAGCTCAAAATATCCATAAGAGTCTCCCTGTGCCTAAGGGGCTATTGTATTAGCTCATATATCAAAAAATTCATATATTAGGGGACTGTTTTGGACCAACCTGCTCCTTATGGTCACCACCAGTCTTGTTGGTGGGCCTAGAATATTTTATGTCAGCAGCTGATTTGACGTGGCTTGTATTTGAATGAGAGCATGAGGTTGATTTGGTTGTTCATATCTCCCATGTCTATTGACAATGTTCACCATGCCTATGAACCCCTAGGTATGTGGTTCGACTTGCACCTGGTTGACCTGGCCAATGTTGTTGCAAGACACCTCATGATTTGGTAAGGAGTTTTTGTAAATCCCCATATTCTAATTATCGGGCACCTGTGGGTTGTGTGGCACTACAAGCTCACCATTTTAATCATATTTTGCACCATGTTTTTGAAAGTCTAGCACACCTCAATGTCATGGACTTTCATTCGATTAAAAATGCAAAATAGATCTTCTTGGTACCCCTTTGGTTTGGGTTGATTGGGGTCTATCAGCTTGATTTTGGGTAATCTAATTGCATTGGCCTCACATAGCTTATGAAAAATTGATGTCAATGATTCTATCAATGGTGTGAACTGGTGAGGTGGACATTGATCTTTGTTCTTGCCATTATAATTGTTGTTGTGCTTTTCATACTGCGCAGGAGGAGGTTGGGCCTGATAATTCTATTTTTTTTGCCCCTTGTCCTCCCTTTGGAGATTTAGCACCACTTGATTCACATGGGCTTGCTTACCCTATTGTTTTGTGGCACTCTTATTTTTTCCCTCTCTCCTATTATTGAGCTTCAAATTTCCTTCCTGCAACTTGATGTCCTCGATCACTTTGGCTTGCGCCAAAGCATCTTCGAATGTAGGATACTGTTACAACTACAGAAGTAACGAGATGTGCTTGGCATAAATCTTTGTAAATATTTGGGTTAAATATATGGTATAAATAGGGAATGGTAGATTTACCATTATTATCCTCCATATCTTTCCATACTGCTCAATTGGCTCGTCGTCGCACTGAGCTAGCACAACCAGATCAAAAATATTGGTCTATTTCTTGATGCCAAAGGAATAGCATTCAAGAAAGGTATAAACTAATTGCTTGAAACTACTTATACTATATTTCTTTAGCTAATTGAACCACTCCTGGGTTGGATCAGAAAGTGTCATGATGAAAGTATGCAACAACAATGCATCATTCCTTGCTATCTAAAAACAAGCATCCAGAAAGCTCGTGATATGTTCTTGTGCATCTTCATCACCCTTAAACTTGTCTAACTTGGGCATATCAAAATGCTCAAGGTAATCTAAATTAGGAATCGAAGGATACAAAGGCTCATTATGAATTTTCCTTAATGTCATATTTTGGATAGTCACGCCTTGTCTCTCGATGGCTTTGATCTTCTCGGCTAAGGCATTATAGGCCTCTGAATATAGAAAGTCCTCCTCCCTAAGTTGATGTGGAGGTGGATTAGGAGGTATTGTCTTCCTCATACGATATGGAGGGCATCGCTCTTCCTCCTCCTTAGATCAGGAGCTCTCAAGATATTCTTACTTGTATATGTTTCCCTCTTCTTCTTCATGTTGCCTTTGCCTCTGATCATCGAGCGGTGGTGGTCACTCCCTCCATTCGAAACTAGCATGAGTATGAGTGTCTCTGTGCTCTTGATGCATATTAGCTTGCGATAAAGCCTTCTTATATATATGCTCTCCATGCTCATAATGAGGATATAGGCCAGCCCTAGATATCCTATCCTCCTACTCCACATGCTCCTTCTGGGAAAGGATACACTCTTCATGCATGCACTGTTCATATAGACTCTGTATAATGAGCCTCTGTGCTTGAAGGTTTTCATCTTCAATGCACTACCTCTCTAGGTGATCATCCTCCAATTGATCTTGGATGATTTGGTGTTTCTTCTCTAATACCAGTCGATGCGATCTATCGATATGGTCGACCGTGGGAGGCCTCTGGTATCCCTACTCTATACAAGTAACCTTGTGGGTTATGTACCCATCAGACTGATGTGTTGCACCTTTTCCTCTATCTATGAAGATGACATTGGAATCCTATTGTGTCCTATGCTATGAAACACCATGTGCAGATAGTGGATGTGTGACATGAGGGTGCTTAGAAGTCTCTCTATGCTTTCTAGTAGTCTTGACGACGCTCATTCTACATTCACTTGGGGTACGAGTGGGTGGAGCAGAAGGCTTATAGTCTAACTACTCTAAGATACTACCTAGAGCCTCTAACTATCTAGACTGCCATTTCTCATGCGGCGGTGTGCCATTAGCTCCCACATTTGATATATCAATGGTGATCTTACATGGTGGACCACACATGGGAGTATGTGTAGACCTATGCTTGATAGTGAGCCTGTATGCCTACCCTTAAATGGGTGGATCTCTAGTCCTTCTATACTCATAATGTGGAGGTATGGATCCTCATGTGGGATTAGTACGTAGGGGCACCAACCTGGTCCCTTGCACAATAAAATCTTAGGTCAATATCATAGATGTGCATGCGATGCGGTCTTGGTAATGGATTTCAAGTAGAGCACCCTCATGCTGAGAGGCTCCCTAATCTATCTTATGTCTAGAGGAGTGTACTTAAGCTCCTCTATTCAGGGTATGCTCTATGGGCTCCCATCATGTCGAGTTATCTCCTCTAATGCTTGTAGAACAATTTTTGGTTTGCTCATGTGGGTGAGAACTTGACACATGCTGCTGTGAATTGGTTAGGGGTTGATCATTGGCATAAAGTTTAGACCTTTGTCTACCACCCCGTGTATCCACCATTGTATACCTAGCGTCTAGATGTATCTTTTATTATTAAGAAAACAAGGTATACAATGATGATTATCTCATATTAAATTTTGAAATTCAGCCCTAAAATGTTTGTGTGTTTTCAATATTTGTTGTATCAGTGTAGAAACTCTTATCATGTTTTGAAAAATTTGTTGGATTTTATTCTCAATTTAATGGCTTTCACCTGTACTCTTGCAGCTCGAAAACTTGGCTATGAACTCCAAGTTGTGTAGTCCAACCTATAATGTATGGTAATGAAGCCCACATATGATCAGGGAGCACAAGTCCTCCCATATCCTCATCTGATTTTCCCCAGTTAGCGTTATACCCTCTGAAGAGAATACATGCAAATTTTCCAAGGTACGAAAGGTTCTTGGATCTAGTATTGGTCTAGTATTCAAAGGTTCATAGGATTTGGGCCAATGGATGGAAGTTATGCCCACCATCATTGAACACTACTAGTGGTTGGATGTCAAGCCCAACTCACTAGATTTTAAGTGCCAAGTGGTGTGTGTGGTTCATTTTAATGTACATAAAAGAAATGCATCATATAACACTCATGCTCATTTTCTAAATGCTATGCAAATGAAAGAACGTTTCAAATTTAGAAAATGCAAGCTATTCTATATGATCTTTGAGACAATGCATATTATGATGATAATTGGCCTCTAATTGGGCCTCACACATGCAAACCAAACAAGACACTCTATAAATCACACTATAGCCTAGGACTAACTACAATCATAGGTCCGTTATTCCTAGCAGTGTCTTTCTATGGAAGTAAATACAAAAGCAAACTAGGACGATTTATTATCCCTTTTTTAGTGTTTTTTCCTAATTTGCATTTGAAATTACACATGTTATAAAAACACAAAGGGAAAAAAATGATAGAGGGCTAAAAATAGGGCCTACCTCAGGTCTTGCAATGATTGGCCCTCTAATTTTCACTATTTGTGCTGTCAATTGGAAATCGTAGGGTTGGTCTATAGTTTTGATTGTAGACCACACATTGAACACGCGGTTAAATTATTGGCCCACAAATGATAGTTGCGGTCTGTACCTACAAGTCAAAAAGGTCAAGAACACACAGTCATATGCTATTTATGCAGAGTCCCACCGTGATCACCTTATGTATGACCAAAAATGTGTGCACCCAAAATATTGTAATTGCATAAACAAAGTAAAATTGATATTCAAACACATAAATGGAAAAAACACATGGGAATTATAAGAAATGCCTCTATTATTCCATTAAAATCAATAAGTGTATGATTACAAGTAAGTCCCTTTTAGGGATACTCTATTTTGATACGCAATTACAATTATTTCAATCCCCCTTAGGGATGAAATGCACTATCAAGCCCTTAAGGTGACATAAACTTCTTCAGGGTGGAGTATATCCTCTTCTTCATTTTGAGGAAGGAAATGAATGGTTGTAGGTCCTTAGAAACATGTTTCCTATGATCAAGAAACAACACAAGAATGTCCAAAGCATAGGAAGCCTCTCATGATGAGGCCCTTTAAAGACAAATAGCATGAAAATAGCATAATGAATTAAGATAAATAAAATGTGTAAACTATGCTAAACATATGCGAATAATATCAAGATTGCAACTGAACTTTAGTTAAGACCGCAGGTTACAGCTGCGGTCTAGACTGTAAACCGCAGGTCTTAACCGTGGTTCAGACTATAGGCCACAGGTATGGGCTACAGTTTAGACTAATTCGGCCAAGGAGCCCAAATTGAGTGGTTATAACCACTACTCTATCTTGGAGTCTTTCCAAGATCCTCCATATGGTCTTGTAGCATGTCCATATGAGTAGTCGCCCTCGACATGACATGTTTTATGTGTCTACACTCTCGGAAGGCATAAATTTTGATCCGATCGTTGCATCGACTTGAAATTTTATAGGGAGATAGATGAATAGGAGGAAAATAACATAGCTAGGGCCACAAATGGGCTTATATTACC
The DNA here is from genome assembly GCA_028583015.1 of Wollemia nobilis. Lineage (NCBI taxonomy): Eukaryota > Viridiplantae > Streptophyta > Pinopsida > Araucariales > Araucariaceae > Wollemia > Wollemia nobilis. The sequence continues at coordinate 1,680,267 of JAQPPZ010016475.1, forward strand.
ATTTTCAGGCCTTTTTGAGATTTTTTCGAGCCTTAATTTGTTTATCTAGTGCCCCAAAAATGGATTATAGTGGTTTTTTTTAGAAAAGTCTAAAAAATAATTACTTCTAGATATGGGTAGGTGTTGAGATTTTATAGAAGGCTTAATATGGGTGATACGGTTATGGGTTTTAATTTTTAGGGCCATCCAATATTTTTTGGTGACTTACTAAAAATAGGGTTGTTTTTGGCTAAAAATGGTAAATTTTCCAAAAATAGTAATTTCTTATCTTTATGGCTTTAATATGTAGGGTTTTGTTTTAGGGTTTCTCGCATTGTAAAAAGGGGGGGAAGCCCTAAAACCTAAAATCAAAACCCTAAACCCTAAATATATATATATATATATATATATATATATATATATATAAATAAATAAATAAAAACCTAAAGGTGATGGAGATAGTGGCTATTATGGATCATTTCCAATTATGGGCCATCATTAAGGCAATTACAATTTTTACAATTATAGACCAAGTGATAAAATTATTTAAGAGAGTTGCTGCAGCATGAAACATCATCAAGTTTTTGCACAATAATTTTGTAAGAGGTATACGAGAGTGCCCATCCTTGTTGATTGTATTTTCCTTTGTGTGTCTTGTTTAGTTACTCATTTTTATTCCCCATTATTGTGTAGGTTTTTTGCTAAAGAGGTGTCCAGTTTACTGATATCAGTTCTAGTGGCTAGGATCAGAAGCCATGAGGATATTTGTTACATCATTTGAACAAAGAGTTGTAGTTCTCTATTATATAATTTGAATGGAGAACTCATTTGTATTTGCTTAGTGAAATCTGATTACATTGAACAAACTCCTATTGTAATGATTTATTAGATAATACAATCCTATTTTTTCCTTTTAGTAGTTCTATGCACATTTTTGCTTGTTGTCATTTTTACATGTTACATCATTTGAATGTGTAAATGGTGTCTTATTTCACTGGCATGCTTAATCACCTTTTTTGCATTATTTGAATGAATGTGGTTGGCTCAATTTTATCTTCTCCCTCCTTCTCTCTTCACCATATTTTAATTTTGGCTATAATTTCCCAATGGATAAGTCATCAATCTACTTTTTGAAGCACTAGCTAGGACTTAATTTGAAGCTTGATCAACTCTTATGTTGTATTTTAATTTTATTTTTTGCAATCTGGATGAGCATGAGCATATAAGAAATATTGCAGACTCACCTCTAGGGTTTCCTTACCTTACTCGATTTGTCTAGAGTCTTTGGATAATCGTTTCCTGAGTTAAATATGTGGATCCACCAGAATCCATAGTGCTGATTGGATCAAGGAAGTCTTGCAACATGACAAATATATTAAGGGTGTAGGAATTTCCTGCAATAGTGACTAGAGGGTGATCCTCATCACAGTAATGGATTTCATGAAACCGACCTAGCATTGAGGTAGTCTTATGCATCATTAAATTACATTCACTTTACACACACAAGGATATTGAATATATGGGTCTTATTAACATGATTGTATCTTTCATGAGTCTTGTGTAGTTAGTATGAAACTTTTGATCAATAAACTAGAGTATTTGTCTCACAAAAAACCTCAAAATCCCCTCATAGCACTTAACCATCACATCATAATTTGCAATTTTTCTTATAGGATTTTTCTCATTAAGGGATCCTCATAAAATATGATAGATATCAGATAAATATTAGCAATTATATTTTTATGGTCACTAACTATTTTATGCACACATTTTAGTTTACAAAAGCTTATGGGGAAAAATCTTACATCTCATATATTCCATATCACATACAAATGTATAAAGTTTATGATAAAGTTAACATTTTAATGCATGAATTTTATACATTTTGTGGTGTCTTCTATTAGTTTTTTAAACACAAATTAGATTCATTTATTATATTCTAAGAAATTAAAACAGACATCCATAATATGTATTAGAACAACCATATAAATTTAATGCATATCACACACAATAGATTTATCATATCACTAACATGAATTAAATTCATAATCAAATAAACAAATCTAAATCATCCATCTAACATAAAATATCTCATCTATACATACATATATAAGCATACATATATCTATGCATCCATACATCTATCCTCTAGATATTACATTAGTTATTGTTTTTATAACATACAATCAAAACACAACATAAACACATGATGAGGCATTAATGAGATATCATATATATGGAAATGTCAAAATACGTCATGATATAACATTCTCATAGGATGTAACAGTGTAGATCCTAAGACCTTACACCCAAGAAGTAGTTATTAGATAAATTAAATCAAGCAGGTCCTATGCCCCTAGAGTCACCTCTACCTTCAGTCTCATCCTTGCATTTATACTTGGAGCCACTGGCCACTAATATCTCTGACCTAGTTGATGACCTGTAACTAGGCCATACTGATGATTTACCAGATTTTCCATGCTATATACTCTGAGATCCCCCTAATATGAATCCCTCAAATAGTTTACCACCCAGTAGTGGCACCTTAACCTCTAGCTGTAGAATATAAACATTGTTAGACTAGCATAAATAATCATACTGGCCAAACAATGACCTTATTCTAGACACCTTAGCTTGCAACCCTATAACATCCCCTACAGTCTATGTACCTACTACAACCTATCCCTAGCCTATAGCCGTAGTAGCCAATTTAACCTACAAAGCATACTAATCTACTGCCCTTGTATCTCTCTCTACTATACAAGCCACCATCTTTGTATGTAGAGTATCCTACTCTGCTATCACTCTGTCCTACTCTACGATAACCCTGTCTATCTATGCTTAGGCTATGATTACCTAGGCCTTGAGGAGATCTCTCTCCTTAGATAATTTCCTCCACTACTCAGCTGACTTTGTACTATCACCAAGATAGTCTCCCGCTCTACCAACTACCCTTGTAGGGTATGCACCCGTGATTTCAACTAAGATACATCATCACCCTTATATTATGGCTCCTTAGCCCCCTCTAAGGGTTGACACCACTCCACCTTTGTTCAATTATGCACTCGTAACCCATCCTTATCCGCATCCTCCTCTACTTCCACCTTAGTTGGCCTATCCATAGGTCCACCTCCTTGCCATAACTGAGTCACCCACCAGGTATCATACTCTATGTTAGGACCTATATCAACTAATACTATCTTAGCCACTATTGGATCATCCTCATCTACTAGAGCCTCCACTCAAGGCCACACCAGTTGTGTCTCATCTTATCAACGATGATATATTATGGGCTCCTTCGAGATATCCTAATATATCTTGAACTATCATGTAATATGAGATTACTAGAAGTACTCTCACTCGATGCCATGCTACCCAATAAGCCATCATCTATGTCTCATGCACCCTAGGTATACCACTGCCTCTGCCTAATGAGGATAATCTAGGTATGACCTACAAATAACCTGATCTACCCTCAATCCCTATAAATATCCTACATAATGGGATAGTCTGCTAGAATATGGTCAAATCTAACCTCTCTCTCAATCTCATCACCATAGATCCATATATCTAGTCTCAATATCATCCAACTTGGCTCATGGCACTCATAGTCCCTATGGTTGGTCTATCCAATGCTCCCATACCCATACCTAAAGGAGTAGGTTGCAACCTAATCCATGTTGACTTTGGTGCTAAATCTCATACAACTTGTCATACAAGTGCACCAATAAAGTACTCCCCCATACCATGATAATCAGTTATTGGATGTCACACTCGATCAGATCTTGAACCATATTATAGAGGTTCCACATGAACCTTACTCCTAAATAATCCAATAGGAGGATGTTTGAGATAACATACATTAGTACTAAGTATTTCCAAGTAAATACTCAGGCATAATACCATACCCTGATCAATACCCCACCATGGTCCATCCAACATCTATCTGAGCTCCAAAAATCCTCTAAAGTAATCTCTCCTACTGCAAAATGGAAGTGGAGGTGATGGGGCATCCATCAATTAGAATGTGAAATATGCGGTATACATCTGTTGAACTAAGCATGACACTAAGAGGGGGGGTGAATCAATGTATATTAAAATTTTTAATCCAACTATGAAATAAAATCAAAACAAGCAATAAAAAAACATGTGTCACATAACACCAAATTTATAGTGGAAACCCAATGTGGGAAAACCACTGTTCCAATGGACTGTTTGGACTCCCATAAAAATCTAGCCTTGAAAATTTTTGGTCTTTACAATATTTTTACAGCATCCACTATAGGTAATAGCACCAACCAAACCAGACTTTAGCATCACCAACTGCAAGGAGCACCAATCCCTGTTGCCAAGCACCCACTAGGCAAAAATACAAAGCTCTAGTAGAAGTTTATCCTTGACAATAAGACCTTGAGTGGTCTAGCACACTGAATCTCTTTGTATAGACTCTACTCACCAAAAAATTCCAATGATCATTTTACACTCTAAGCCCATTGACAATCTAAATCCCTATTCTCTGCATACAAAACAAAATCCTCTTCACACAAAAATGAAAATTTGGACCATAAGATGATGTTTTCAGCCTTGAATAAAATATCTTGTAGGAGACATGATAAAAATTGTATATCTTCTAATTTTGCATGATCTAGAAAAAAATGGGCTCAAACAGACGCTTGGGTCAAAAGTTATGGCCAAAATACTAGAGACACCTTTTTACTCCATGAATAAAAAAAAACCTTTGTTTTATGACTGCATCTCTTCATTTCAGAAACAACCCCAAACTTACACTCAGCTTCAATAATTTATCATAATACTTCAATCCATAATTCTCAACCCGTAACTTCTTATTCTCCTCACAATACATTGGCAGTCACACCTTTTCATATATCATCCATCCTACTTTTCATGCGTGGCTACACACATATTTTTTTTTTTGTGCACAGAACAAAATCGTATTCCCTTATTTTTATTTTCACACTATACTTGTTGTGAACTATACTTTTTCTTCTTCCATTCATTTACTATCAAGAGTCTTCGGTTACATATACAAAAGGTAAAAATTCCCCATTAAAAATCTTGTCTAAAATTAGCTTTCAAAAAATTCCAACCCTTTTAAAAATGTAACACCTTTAATTCCACATACACACACTTGTCAAAAAAAAATTGCTTTTTGTAAATACCATACTAATTACATATCTTCCAATCAATGTAATCCACTAATTTTGAATTTATCTTTATCAAAACTCTCATTTTCAAAACTGCCAAAAAGTGATGATAGGGTAAATTGCAACAGTCATAACTTCCTCTTCAAATTTCCAAACATGTTAAAACTTGAAACATATATTCTTGGTCAAACTAAATACCTCCAGTTTAAATTTAAGATTTTAAATATTTATGGATTATTCACAGTACCTCCGATAATATGGCCTTTTATGTAGTTTTGATACCTGTCTAAAACTGCCAAAAACTGGAAAAAGTGATCCGAAGCCATTTTGCAACTGTCACCGTTTCCTCCTCAGATCTACGTTTGGACTGAAATTTAAAAATTATGCTCTCAATACATCCTAATACCTCCAGTAAAAATTTCAAAGTCTGATTCCTCACGGATTGCTTAATATACCTTCGACAAAGTGGCCTTCGAAACTAAATTTACACCTGTTAGTACAAAATCGTCCAACAAGGTACCAATGATGCAACCAACCGGTATAAACATTGATCTAACATCACAAAAACTGTTCTGACCTATTTCTTGACTCACCAACATGCTCAAAACTGTGTTGGGCTATCCAACACAGTCCATTGGCACTTATGAGCAACATTTGCAACTTTTGATAACTTTTGTAACTCTTGCAATTTTGCACAAAATACTTGCAACACCTTCAACCGAGCATCAAACATGTCCTCACAAGCTTTGAACACCTTACCGCTACACCAACCAAGTCCAACTGAGTGTATTGACAACAATGACAACACCTTGCTCAACAAAATCCTCTAGGGTGACCATCATCTTATCAGTTAGGAAGTGAAAGGTGTTGGCCCTGTTTTCCTAGTGAGTAGCCAAGGTCATTATATAGGCCTGATATGACATCACATTGGGTATCCAAACAACCTACTTGAGGTCAATCACCTCAAACCATACCCAATCCTTATCTGTGAGTTGACCCTGCAACTCCTAAAACAAGGTGGGTACCCTATGATAGGTTGTCAATATCTGAAGCCCAACAACCATAAAAACTCAATCAAAATTCAAAAAAAGAAAAGAAAAAAAATGTTTCAAAAACTTAATAATTTTGCATTACCTAAGTTTGATATGGTCTCCAAGCAAGGCCTCCCTACCCTAGGATAGCTACCTCAATGGTCAAAAAATTTATCGTTGTATTTTAAACAAGGGTGTCCCACCCTAGGACGATCCCCAAGATACCAAAGGGGAGTTGCCTCTGCCTAGGATGGCCCCGCAACGACATCCAGAAAATTGATCTAAAACATAAAAATTTCACAAAAAATTAAATTAAATCTAAGCCAATATTAGCCTAATCTAGATTACCTAATCTAATGTGAGGTTTTTTATCAATAGTTTAGTGAATTTAATTTACTATATTACTTAATGAGGTTCATTTTATGTGTAAATCAACAAGGAGTGGAATTCGAAGGCATACCTTTCTAGCTTCGGCTCCTCCAATGGTCGAAACCTCAGGATGATCCATTATGGTGGTAGTTTTGAGTTTTAGCAGTGCTTCACTTCAATAAATGCTTTCCTTCTCCTCACCCCACCTTTTCTCTCATTGCTAGTTATGCAAATGACATTAAAAATTTGCAAATTTTATTTTTATATTTTCCAAATTCTAAGATCACCCCTCTATGGGGTGGTTGCATTTCGGTGCGACCATCCTACCCTAATATGGTCCCAGGATTTGCAAAATACAACTGTCCTACCCTATGATAGCCCCAAAATGACAAAATTTGCAAGCATTATCTAAGAATTATGAACATCAATTGGGGCATTTAACAACATCTATGGTCCATCTTAATCAAAAAATTCAAAAACAAAAAAAAATAATAAATAAAATAAAATTTCAAATGAGCCTTGTACATAGTAATTTACCCTATAAAATTGGTGGTTGCAACAACTTTCTATCCATACAATTTGGTAAGATAAGTAAGTCACCATAATACTATTAATCGAAATGCTTTCACCTCAATCCCCAAGAAGATCATGTGGTCAAACTACTCTAAGAGAACGTGGCATACATTTCATTATCCCATTTAGTTTCAATAGATCATCGAACATAGCGATTTACCTCTGAAATAAATTGCATTGTTATCATTTCAATTCCCTAATAAAGCCATGTGGTGGGATTGTAGGCATCAAATCCTCCTCCCATAAGAAGAAGCGATAAATGGATTTGCCCAATTTTGATAGTTTTGACAAGTTTTGTAAATCATACATGTAGGAGTAAACCATACATCCAGGAGGGCAAACCATACAAGGCAAAGGTAAATCATACAAGGTGCAATGAAATGACATGAAATGCATGGGAAATGTAATTTGAAGTTGTAATTGCGCATGATTTTTATTATTAAGGTATTAGACTTAGTAAAAGTCTTAATTAATGCATTCTATTATGCAGGATTTAAAAAAAACAGGCAACCACTTTGGAATGGCTTGGGAAATATTATATAAGGCCCCATTTTCAATTTTGATGGTTTGGACATATACTGGTTATAATATGATAGAGTTGGATTCTTTTGGTTAATCTAGCAAGTGTTAGGAGTTAGGAATTATACTATGCTCAGAGAGAATGATTGTATGTCATTACTGAATAGGAATTAATAATAATCAGAACTCATAGTTTCTCTCACGTGTTGTATGATTCTGGAATGGTTGAAGAGCAAATGATGGTTTAGTTTTGTTGCATGTACTTATGTTTGAGTGTTTTGGCTAGTTTATGCAATGTTGTGGATTAATGGATTAAACCAACACTGGTGTATATTTTTGGAATGATCTGGAATTATGGTAATCTCAAGGAAAATGTATTGAACCCTTTTGTATGATTTTTGGGCGCCACCATTGGATTTGCAACTCTCTCAAGCCTCGTTGATATGTTTTGCATGTTATTGAAAAAGGATTAATTACCACATTTAACCCTTACAAAACCTATCTGAGAGAGGTTTTTCTAGTAGAGTATCCAATTTGGCACTTGGATGCATCTTCCTTTCATACAAATAGTACACCAAAATTCGTACAAATCATACATAAGATAGTTACCCTATTTGGTAGTTTATGCGATTGGAAGGAACTTACCCGATTTGGCAGTTTTGGGAATTCGACTTGTTGGGTTACAAAATTGTGTATGAAAATTTGAAAAACTGAATTTTAAGGATTGGTTGAGTGTGGAATCATACAATATCCATCATTGTACAATTTTGGATCGTACAATGTGTCAATTTGGCTTTCGTACAAGTTGTTCATTGGGCACAAACTAGTATTTTTAGAGACCGTATGGTCGTAAACAAGTTGGGATTAGTAAATTGACCATATTAAGCATTATAAATAACCTCCCCACTAGGAATACTGCACCCTTGTGCTAAATTTGGTACCGTTGCCTTATCGAATCTAGCATTTTTGTTAAAATGGGTCAAATTGACAAAGAAAGAATACTACAAATTTGGAGGTGAATGACAGACACCAGTGTACAAAGGCATAGGAGATGGGAAGTACGAGAAAAAATTATAGTAAGAAGGAGCACAAGGATTTATTGAAGAGATAATGCAAGTAACTCAGACCATAGTACACATGAACCAAAAATAGAGCAAGTTTGGGCATCTAAAGAAGGATATTTTGAAATGCTACTGATAGAGACAGAAGATGAGGAAATAGAACCACCTAGCGTAGAGGCACGAGTTGAAAAAGAGGTAGTGTAGGAGGAAGGAGAGTGGATGGTGACCCTCTAAGAAAGCTATGGAAGGGTTGCAAGGTAGTGTAGAGGGCGAGATTTAGGCACCGAAACAACAGGGCGTGAGAGCTCAGGAGGAAGGACGAGGCCCATCTCCCTCACATCATTGAAGGAGGTCACGGAGTGAAGATGCACATGATTTTGGTCAATTATTGGTGGTAAAAAATAAGATACCTCATATAGAAACTTCTGATGATGACTGTAGCAAGACACCCCCAAGGAGGAATCAAATAGATATTCCACGAGAGACCTCAAGTGACGAGGATGATTCTCCAAATATGGCTAATAAGGTAGCCAAGCAGAGATGTCCACATTTTATAGGTGAGGGTAAGGAAGACCCCACAAGACATATTAGAACTTGTATAACCATTTGGAGGGTGAATGGTGTAGATCAACCAGAGGACTGGGTAACCTTATTTCCTGCTACCTTGAGAGGATTGGTGATTGATTGGTATCTAAAAAGGGAAAATACTATAGATTTTTAGACTTGGACTCAAGTGAAGGAGAAATTCATTGAAAAATTCCATCCTTTTAAGGATGATGGAGACATTGTTACTAAACTTTGCATGACGAAGAAAAATATGGATGAAGATGTAAAATCATACAACCATAGACTAAAGTAGTTAGTAGATAAGATGCAGATGCCTCTGGTAGATGTCTTGGTAAAGTAGTGGTTTGTAGATGGATTACTACCAAAATATAAGAAAAATATGAAGGCAGTACCATTAAAAATGTATGAAGAAGTTGTAAAGCATGCAAATAATTTTGAAAGTGAATCGAAACAGACATATACAGGAATTTTATCTCACCCCAAGTCTAATGATTTAGATAGTGGAGAAGATGACACTATACAGAGGACAGTAGCATCATTTCATCAAGAGTTTGACAAGATCATGAAAGAACAAAAGAACAAACCTGATAGGAATGACATTTGGTGCACATAATGTAATACTAAAGGGCATACAAATGTAAAGTTTCTATGAAATGACTATTGTCACATCTATAATATGATGGGACACGAGGTAATGCTATGTTTGTATAATGCAAGAGTACATCCATAGGTCCTGATGATCCAAGAGCAGATAAGAGAAATAGAAGATCCTAGGAGGCGGGCAATAGGTAACGAGTGGTGGTTATAGAAATAGTCGGCAAGGTGGAAGGTCAAACCAGGGCAATCGACAAGGAGGACAAAGCCATTTGTAGTATGACTCGAAAGGAAGGTTGATCATACAATGTCATAATTTCCAGGAGTGGGGGCATTTTGCAAAAATTATCCTTCACCTCAGAGGTAGGAAACACCACAAGAAAGCACTACACATATGTGTAGGTGGTGTGGTCCGGGGAACCACAAGGAAGCAAATTTTCCAAAGTAGGTGAGTTCGAGTAACCCATAGAATGTAAATTATTTAGACATTGAGGTTCCTCAAGTTAAGGAGGAAACCCAAGAAGTTTTAGCCATGACAAGAAATCAGGCTAAAAAGGATAAGTATCCAGAGCCAACAAAGAAAAATTAGCGCTGGTAAGTAGCAAAGAAAATACTATAGGATGAGGCACAAAAGCTAAGAAAGTGAAGTTAGATGAAGGAAAGGAAATAAAAAACCATCATAAGAGAAGGTAATTGTGCATGAATATGGTAGCACATGTTTTGGACACCATAGTAGAGATCAAAGTGTCAAACCTATTGGAAGCTATTCCAACATTGCAGAAAGCAATGGTGGAAGAAATACAACCGCATAAGGTGATGGAAGTGTAGAGCCAACCAATTCAGGAGAAGGAAAGAAAATATCAGTTCATGGATCCAACTATATTGATGATTGATGTGGGAAAGAAACCCACATTAGTTCATATGGAGATCCTAGGGCACAAATTGACACAAGTCATTATGGATGGAGGATCCAGCGTCAATGTGCTACTTGAAAGAACTTGGCTAGAATTAGGTGCTCCATCTCTATGGGCTCTAAGATTTCAATTATATGGTGTTGACTAGTATGGTATCGATACAAAGGGAGTCTTGACAACACAACAAGTGGTGATAGTTGACCAAGAGTTTGTCTTGGATTTCATTGTGATTACAATGTAGAAGCCTACATACAATGCTCTATTGGGAAGAGGGTGGCTATGAGTAGCCAAATTTAATCACAAATGGGGAAAGAATCAGATCACTTTCAATAAGGGACAACATAAATATATGATTAATCTAGCCAATCAAAAATTCAGTGAGGATGTAGCTACGATGGATGAATAAAAAAATTCCTTAGGAGATGAAGGGTATGAACCTAATGGAGAAGGAATGTTGTACCTCGATGAATGTAGTGAAGATAAAGCTAGATATGATAGCAGACTTCTTCATTGGAAAATGGAGGAGTACGAAATTTTTCAACCCAACTACCTTTGTATTGAGTCAGAGGAGATCAAGGAAAAACAAGATGAACCAAAAGTCATCCAGGAACCTAAGAAGGAGGTAGAAGAGAAATGGACATTCCCAAAAATTTTTGTGGAGTATATAGTAGGAGATGCGGAGATTGATACAAGACCGACACACCCAAAGAATGTCAAGAAAGAAGCAAGTGAGTCGGAGAATATCAAATATGAAGGACCTTAGATAGTGGACATCAATCTAGGAATGGAGGAGGAACCTAGGATGATTCACTATGGTGATGATTGGAACCCTATACTGAAAGCGGTGACTTTTAAGATATTCTTGGAATATAAGGATGTCTTTGCATGGAAATATAAGGACCTGAAGGGAGTACCACCTAAGTTATGTGTCCACAAGATTACACTAATGCCTGGAGCACAACCCATAAGGAGGAGACCCTACAGAATGAACCCAAAGTATGCCGCATTAGTGAATGCAGAGATAGAAAAGATGTTGGAGGCAGGAATCATCTTCAGGGTGATGACCAATGAATGGGTATCACCTATAGTGATTACCTTGAAGAAGGAAGTGGACAAGATCAGAATATGTGTGGACTTTAGGAGTCTAAACATAGTAACTATTAAGGATCCCTTCCCTATTCCCTTCATAGATTCTATCCTAGAAGAAGTTGCAGGACACGAGATCTATTCATTTTTGGATGGGTTTTCGGGTTACAATCAGATAAGTATAGCCAAGGAGGATAAGTTGAAGACCACATTTATTGTGGAGAATGGCATCTATGCATACAATCAAATGCCATTCAGGATTTGTAATACCCCAGCTACATTTCAGTGCATCATACTGTATATATTTGACCAATTGGCAATAGGGAACTTCAAAGAATTTTTGGATGATTGGTCCATTTATGGGAAGATCAAGGAGCATCTTCCTACCCTCAGTGAATGTATGAGTAGGTGCAGAAATGCATAGATATATTTAAATCCTGGGAAATGCTACCTAATGGTACCATATGGGAAATTGTTAGGACACATAGTGTGTAGTGAAGGATTAAAAATAGACCTTGATAAGATCCGTGTGATATTACACATGGAAGAACCATACGATGTGAGTTCACTTAAAACCTTCTTGGGATCGATGGGATATTATCAAAGGTTTATCAGGAACTATGCACATGTATCCTATCCATTGGATTCCTTGACGAAGAAGAATATTCCTTTCATATGGATAGAGGAGCACCAAGGAGCCTTTGAGGAGCTGAAGGCTAAGCTTGTGAGTAGCCCAATTTTGGTGTTCCCAAAATGGGATAAGGAATTCCATGTCCATATTGATGCTTCAAATTTTACAATTGGTGCTTTGACAATAAGGATAGTTCAGGCTAGATCAACTTATTTTATTTGCTAGTCACCTATTATCAAGGCCAGAGAGAAATTACAGTACAATAGAAAGAGAAGCTTTGGGAATGGTATATGCAATCCAAAAATTTAGGCATTACCTATTGGCGAATCCCTTTGCTTTCTACGTATATCACCAAGCTCTATTGTACTTGATAAATAAACTAGTGATACAAGGATGGGTCAGTAGGTGGCTCATCACCCTACAAGAGTTCGTATTCCGAGTAGTAGTGAGACCTGGTAAGAAGCATGTCATTATAGACCAATTGTCTCGGATACGATCAGGAGAGCCTATAGGAACAGGAGTTCCAGATGAATTTCTGGATGCACAATTATTCACCATCAATGTTGTTCCATCATGGTACAAGTTTATTGGCCAGTACCTATCCACAGGTGAGTTGCCACAAGAAATGATGACAACCAAGAAAAAGAAAGTGATCATGAAGTCAGCACCCTTCCAGTTGATAGTAGGATTGATGTATAATATGGGAAGCGATGGTATCTTACGAAGATGTGTGATGGAAGAAGTTAAAGTGGCATTGAAAGAAGCTCATGAAGGCTTAGCAAGAGGGCACATGGGACCAGATGTGACAACTAGGAAAATATTACTAGCTGGACTATGGTGGCCCACACTATATAATGATGCGAAAGAGTATGTGAAAGCATGCGATACTTGTCAAAGGGTAGGAAAGTTGGTAAAGAGGGACTTTATGCCATTGAATCCATCACAACCCTAGGAACTATTTGAAAGGTGGGGATTAGACTTCATCAGACCATTGAAGACATCTCAGAGAAGGAAGTGTAGATACATCATAGTAGCAATGGAATACTTGACAAAATGGGTTGAAGCGAGAGCATTACCTGATAACTCAACAAAAAGTACAATGATATTCTTGTACGAGTAGGTAATCACAAGATTTGGTATTTTTCTACAGATAATGAGTGATCGAGGAGGACACTTTATTAATGAAATCATCAAAATATTGATGATAGAGTTCAGGATTTTATACTCATTGTCTAGTCCATACTATCCCAGAGCAAATGGGCGAGAGGCAACAACAAATAAAGTCTTGGTGTCTACTTTATATAAAACCTATGGAATAGAGGGAGCAGATTGGGAGGAAAGGCTACCATCTATTTTGTGGGTATATAGAACAAATTTTAAACCTACAATAGAGCATACACCTTTCCAGTTAATGTATGGATATGAGGCAATGGTGCCAGTTGAATTCTTGATACCAAGCTTGAGAGTCACGATAGAGCATCACTTGGGTGATCAAGAAAGTTTGGAAGAGCGACTGACAACACTGATCAAATTAGATGAAAGAAGAGTCATGGCACAATGGGTGATTGAGGTAGCTCAGAAAATAAGGAAGGCATGGCATGACAAACATTTGAGAAAGTTAGAACTTAGTCCAGGTGACTTGGTTCTAAAGTTTAACGGAAAGAGGGAAATCAAGCCCGGTAAGTTGAAAAATTTATGGCTTGGTCCCTATAAAGTGGTTGAAGTAATGAATAATGGAGCAGTCAAGTTATAAAACTTGAATGGGATGGAGGTACCCAACACTATAAATGGCTCAAATTTGAATCCCTACAAGGTACAATGCTTATTCATTGCTTCAGAAGAGATCGAATAAAGAAGATGAGCAGAAGCTCAATGGAGGACTCAAAATGAGCTAGGCCCATCATAGGAGGAGCCTGACATAGGACTCGCACACTTATTCGTAGAAGGGGAGGAGACACGACCAACCATAGAACAGCAATAGTTGGCACCTCAACCCAGAGAAAGAAGAATATTACGAGTGCATGTCAGATTTGCGGATGGGACTGAACGAGTAGAAGAGGAAGATGAAGAATGGATTCCTCCAAATGAAAGAGGACATCAAGAGATAGTACTATTACCTAAAAATAGGGGAAGGCAAGAAGAAGCACCCCAAGTGAATAGAAATAGGATGTATCCTTAGGTGGAGCGTAGAGAACTACCCCAACAAGCAGAAGGATGAAGAAGGATACGGTTAATAGTACAATACGAGGATAGAGTGGACACCTTTGAAATGGAAGTTCTAGAGGGAAACAAAAATGAGACCATCGATGAAGAATTGGCTGGACTTACTCCATTAGCTTATATAGGGCTATTACAATAGATAATGCGACTGCAGACTCAACAACTACAAGAAGAATACCAGACGTTGCGAGGTCATAATGCAAGGTTGAGAGAGCAAACCATCCAAGAATTGGATAGTACAATATGAATATTGGATGAACAAAGAATAGCTAGGCTACAAGAGCTAGAAGGAGAACCTGAGGATGATGAGGGGATAACTCCAAGAAGTAGTGTAAGAAATTATGGAGTGAGCACAAGTTTGCAAGTACCACCAAGTGAACCGCCAATGATGAATGAAGATGCAAAAATGTTATGGCGAGATATTGAGGAAGCAACCACATCACCTGAATCACAAGGTGAGGCACGACTGGATTTGAGTGACTCCAATAATGAAGGAATGCCTTGGCTAGTAAGGGAACCTAGCACAGAAAGCAGTGATGAGGATGATTGCCTAGGGAACCCCTAGAATCCTCGAGATAATCGTGATCCCCCAGCATGTACAACAACACAGAGACAACTAGGGAGATCTTATGAGCATCAAACCAACCTTGATCTACAAGCATATATAATAGCTCATATACAACTGAGAAGACAAAGGAGAGAAGTACGAATATTGGAGAGACTGATGAACTTGCCAACAGATTGGGTGGAACAAAGAGAAGAGAATAGGAATGACTCAAGTTTTGAGATAGATTTTTTTGATGCATATAGAGAGGTCTTGGCAACTTCATCACCACAAAGATGCTTCGAGGAAAGAATATGGAGATGTCACTTAGCACATGCAGATCATAGAATCAGAGCACTATGACAATTATCACCAAGTACAAGAAGAAGTAGAAGTCCACTAGCCAACATTGAGTTGGTAGAGATAACTCCTGATAACCAAGCAATGGGAGGAAGAAATAGAGAAGGACCCCTAAGGCTTCAACCAAGAAGGGGAGGAGGTATTCGACTATGAAGTGAGCAAGGACAAGGTGATGTTACAATTAGAGGAGGAAGAGGATGAGGAAGGTTTCGACCCCCTACTCCTAGATGGCCGGGAAATACACCCTTAGCTTGTTGGAACTGGACAAGGAATCTGCAAGGTTTACCATGGATGAGAGGAATCTTATCTAGCCCTGCAAGGCACCATCCATGGGGATGACCATCCCTAATCTAACAAGGACCTAGAAGAGTGGTAGGTGGTAGAGGATTACTCCAAGAAAGGGGGGAATCACCACTAGCACAAAGAAGCCCGATGTTAAGAGGAATAGGGCAGGGAAGACACTCACATGGTAGAGGCCTTGCTAGTAGAGGAAGAGTACATTTTGTAGATGATAGAAACCAAGGACAACAAAGGATCTGATCACCAAGTTTGGAGCAAGAATTTATCTGAGGAGATAGATGAAGGAGTCACTCGAATGATAGTAGAGTAGTAAGGGCACCACTACCAAGGGATCAATCACCTACGTGACAAGAGGAAGGGACACCAGGTGAAGATACTCTAGCTTGCAATTGTACAATTCTAAATTGTACACATGGTATGGGAAGGCCAGGGAATTTGGTAACATCACAAGTGGAGATGAATCAGCCTAGAGAGCAAGTGGCACTAGGTGATACAACCACTCAGAATAT
Source organism: Wollemia nobilis (assembly GCA_028583015.1). Lineage (NCBI taxonomy): Eukaryota > Viridiplantae > Streptophyta > Pinopsida > Araucariales > Araucariaceae > Wollemia > Wollemia nobilis. The sequence continues at coordinate 1,696,689 of JAQPPZ010016475.1, forward strand.
CACAGTCAAACCTCCAAGAGAAGAATCAGATGGGATCGTACAAGTGAATGTCACTATGCGATTTCCACGACGGTAAGTGTAAATAGGTTAGGAAATGAAAAAAAGAAAAAAAAGAAAAGAAAAAAAATAAAAAATATAAAAATAAAAATAAAATACCTTAATTGTGAAAATCCCTCGAGACACAATTAAGAAGGAAGTAGGTTGAAAACTAGAAACGATGACCTCTTCAAAGAGAGAAAAATAGAAAAATTCTCTAAGTGATAGATCGTACAAGTCAAATTTAAGCTGAAAAAGCACAAAGTGGGAGATCGTACAAGAAAATTTGAAAAAGTACATGTAAAATCATACAAAAGGGCATGTTGTATGATCTGGATCATATAATGTATGGTTCTGGGTGTAGTTGTACGATTTTCAACCGTCGCATTTAATTTCGCATGCGTGGAATGATGAGTTGTCAGAAAAGCATAGGAAAAAGTTAAAAATCACATGAAAAGTGATGAGTTGTTAGTCATCCGAGCAAGGAAGATGAAAAGACATGCAAAATGGTGCAATTTCAAATTTGGAGCGGTTAGGGTTTGGAGATAGTTTAAATATAAGGCTCACCCTAGCAATTTTTTAAACCGTACAAAGAGAGTTCAAATTTTTTAGGAGAACGAAGGTGACAAGCATGCAACTGAATGGAGGCAACTACATGGGCATTAAAACTCATCAGTAAGCTACAATAATTTATGACCCATTTTTAAACTCGCACTAGGGAGACTTTTCGCATTCGAAGAAATCAAACCAGAGAAGGAACAAGGAGAAAAAGTGAGGGTTTGACTCCATTGAAGGAAGAATTTGAGTTCAGCTAGAAAGAAAGGAGGGTTTGTAGTAGATGACATCCAAACATGAACCAGGTCATTGAAAAATGTACATTAGGGTTCGAAGAAGTGGCAGATTGGAGCCAAAGCAGAGAAATTGCAGGGAAAAGGAAGTTACAAACCCTAAATCGGACAAAAGTGGCAAAAAATGAAAGGGAGAAGACTGAGGAAAGGAAGGAGAAGATCGTACAGCCATATTTGATAGCCAATTTTTTTATTTTTTGGGATAAATTGTGCCAAGTGTGGAAGAATTGAGAAATTGCTCCCGAAAAGCATTGAAAAGATAGATCGGGGTATTTTGGCAACTAGGTCGAAGAGAAATCATAGAAGAAAAGTAAAAAACATGATTTTTAGGTGGATAAGGGTTTGAAAATATGTATTGTATGATTTTGTGATAGAGTGTATGGTCTCAGAAGAAATATTGTGTGATTTTAGGTAATTTTTGGGCTATTTTTAGCCATTCAAATCAAATCGTACGGAATCATTAGGATTCGATGAGGGGGAGCAGCTGGAGAGGGATACTATATGGAGTAGTACATCCCTATATGATTTCAGGTTATAATTGTATGATTTGTAGAAGATCAAACAGTTTGAAGACCGAATAGTGAAAGATTGAATGATTGTATGATCTAGAAGGGTTGCTCATAAGGAAACCGTACAAGAGCAAAAGGAAAAGCATATTGTATGATTGCAATAGATTGTATGATTTTTGACACACTTCCAATTGTGAAATTGGTGATGTTCGAATAATAGGATAACCAAAGGTATGGCGAGAAAATGATTTCAATCAAAGATTTCAGATGTTGGTTAAGAAGAATTGTAGCCAATAGGGTGGAATAGTCACCAGGACCTCTACACAAGAGAGAGTCATGACTATGGTAGTACCAAGGGTGATAATTTTAGTCCCATGATTGGTGTGGTACTCATCCTTGGAGAAGAGGAGGATACAGGCCATGGAGAGGTCAGAGGTACTAGAGGGCTGACAAAAGGAGAACACCACCAAGATACCGAGAGGAGAGGATGGCACAAGAGAGGGTCCTAAGGAGGGAATTGAGGAGTGAGGTACATGTTCTAGATCTAGATGAGGATCTGAGTAGTATACCTAAGGAAGGTCAGGTGGAGATAATGAATATATCATTCATACAACATGGAGGAGAAACATGCAGGAGGTGGTGGAATAATGAACAGAACAAGAACCACCCTTGGAGAAAGTAGTTTGAGGAGGCTAGTGTAGTCATAATAGCACAAGTACCACCACACCAGAAGACCTTCTTCTACAACTATCTATTGTAGATAGTTCAAGCATACAATCCTGCAACCATAATTACCTATGTCAATGTAGGTAAGAGGTCGATGAAAATAGAAGTTATGATGGATGCATTCAAGAAGACATTCAGATTGCCAGCATATGACATGGAGATAGTGAAGAAGTTGGTTGATCCGATTGAGACATATCAAATCATCACTTCACTTACCAATGTGAAGTCATCAACTGATGCAAAGATCTTAGGTGTAGGGACTCAAGGAATTAAACAGAGCCAATTGAAGGGGAATGATTGACCATGTGCTATGAATACTATGATGGCTCGACTGTCAGGAGATACACGGGCTATAGAGATGCCAATCTAGATGGCTCAGTATGTAGAAGGTATCACCAAAGGGATCAAGTATGATTGGGGTACCTATCTAGAAAGGAAGATGCATGAAGTACTGATGAAAAGACCAAAGAACTTTGGAATGACATTCCATGCCATTGGATTGTTGTTAAATGCTATTACAGAAATGGGAATCCACTTTCCAGGTTTGACAGAACCTAGGAATGTGAAGGTAGGACAACCAACCATTTTGAGGTGGGCAAAGTTAGTACCAGTCTAGAAGGAGACTCTAGAGAAGTCTCAGACAAAGAAGGAGTAGCAGGCCATTGAGGTATAGGAGGATACTTCTTCGGATGATGAGGATGTACACCCTTAGAGAAAAAGGCATAGGAAGTTGGAACCTGAACTAGAGCAACAAATAATGCAACAAAGGCAGTAGGAGCTACCATAAATTCAAGAAAGGGAGGAAATTATGGGGAGGCAATCCAACCCAATACAAATAAGGACTAGGAGACAACGAGAAAGAATGGTGAAGAATCCCACTCCAGAAAAATAAACTAAGACTATACAGAAGGATCAACAAGAAGAAAAGAGAGTCAGACTTAGAGAAGCTGGATCTGCATGAGTGGAATTGGGTAGAAGCAGAGAAGATGATGGAATCCCCACAAATATTCCAGCATAACGAATTTGAAATTTTAGACTCTTAAAAATTATGGGAAGACACAAAGGTGGGGAAGATAGCACAAGAAGTGGTAGCCACTACTCAAGAGGAAAATGAGGAAACCAAAGTGAGAGTGGAAGCCTCAGAGGAAGAGTCTAGAGAAAAGAAGAAGCCCCATTTCAAATTTGTTATGGGGGGAAGTTCAAGTCAAAATAATCCAAGTGATGCACAAGAAGAGGTGAAAGCATCACAAGAACAAGAAGAACCTATTGATGAAAAAGTCATAGTGATGGAGACACAACAGAATTAGGAAGAAGAGCAAGTGACTGAAGAGCAACAAGTGGGCTCCACTAAACAGAAATAAGCCCAGGAACAGATAGAGCAACAACAATCTCAGTAGGAGATTGTGAATATAGAAGATGATATGGAGGTGGAGAAGATAGTGGAATAAACTCCACCAAGAGAAAATATAAATACAGAGAGAGCACTACTAGAGCTCGAGGGAAGCTCTAGCCACCACATGGAAGAGGAGGAAGAACAAGCTCCTACAGAAGAGGAACTATGGAGAATGCAAACAAGTTACATTTTGAAGGTACCACAGTTTGGCAAGATTGAAACTGAGGAGGTGGCACAAGGAGTAGAAGATGACGTGGAACATTTCTTCTCTCAGATAGGCAATGCCATAGCCAGTGCCAAATTATAGTTTTGTATTGGATGCATAGGAGAATTGAAGTTGTGGGAGGAACAAGTGTCTCTCGAGTTGGAGAAAATAATAGAATGGGTGAGCAATGAGGAGTGTACAAGGAGAATTGTAGACATTCATGTACAACACCCATGGAAGTTACCCAGGGAAGAGGTAACCACGATGTTGGGAAGAGATGACTTGCTAGAGGGAGTGAGAACCAACTACAAGCAACATCCGAGGTTGTACCTAGATAGAGCCAACTACCCGACTTGTCCCATGAACATAGTGGAGTTGGAACACAAGAGGGTCACTACAGGATTGGCTATCACTCTAAGGAAGTTGAACTTCCTAACACATTGGATAGAGTGGTTGAGCATCGGACTAGAGCAGATTTATCAGCTCAAAGAAGCTCAGAAGGAGGAGACAGAAGCCACTCGAAAAGAAATGATTGAAATGGAGGAAGAATTGTAGAAGTGTAAGGCTACGATAGAGGAGAAAATAAATAAATTGGAAGAAGAACTGCTAAGCACCAGGACTGATTTTGAGGCCAGACTTAGTTCACTTGAAGAAGAGAAGTGACAGGTCTCACAGATGGTAGAAGATAGGATTAAGGAGTTGGAGGCTCAACTCAGAGCAAAGGATGAACATATGAACATGCAGTTGGCCAAAAAATATGAGAAAATGTCGGCACAAGCCAAGAAGATAGAAGATATTACAAAGGACAACAAAAGATATAATGATATGGTCTTGGAGAAGCAAGCACAATTGAAGGCCAAAGAATATATTGTTCATGCCTTGGAGGCTGATATTGACCACCACCTGAAAACCATTATAGAGAAGAATGAGGAGCTCCATGTGGTAACCCGAATAGAATCTCATTTGTAGGAGAATTTGAAGAAGAGTGCCACTGATCATGAAAAGCAAATGAGGGAACTCCTAAAGACTACCGAAGAAAAATCCATTTACCATGGGGTGAAAGCAGTGGAAATGGGGAACTATGTAGCCAGGTTGAAGAACAAACGTGCAATTCTTCAATCCCAAGTGGATGACTTAAAATTTGTGGTCATGGATTATGAAGCACGATTGAAACAAAAATGTGAGTCGGTGAAGACACCGACCAAATTAAAGGGGAGGGTAGATGTAGGCAGCAAATCCTCCTCCCAGAAGAAGTGATAAATGGATTTGCCCAATTTTGATAGTTTTGACAAGTTTTGTAAATCATACAGGTAGGAGTAAACCATATAACCAGGAGGGAAAACCATACAAGGCAGAGGTAAATCATACAAGGCACAATGAAATGACATGAAATGCATGGGAAATATAATTTGAAGTTGTAATTGTGCATGATTTTGATTATTAAGGTATTAGACTTAGTAAAAGTCTTAATTAATGCATTCCGTTATGCATGGGAAGTTTTAAATAACTAATTGCCTTAGGAACCACTTTGGAATGGCTTGGGAAATGTTATATAAGGCCCCATTTTCAATTTTTATGGTCTGGACATATACTGGTTATAATCTGATAGAGTTGGATTCTTCTGGTTAATCTAGCAAGTGTTAGGAATTAGACTATGCTTTGAGAGAATGATTGTATGTCATTACTGAACAAGAATGAATAATAATCAGAACTCATAGTTTCTCTCACGTGTTGTACGATTCTGGAATGGTTGAAGAGCAAATGATGGTTTAGTTCTGTTGCATGTACTTTTGTTTGAGTGTTTTGGCTAGTTTATGCAATGTTGTGGATTAATGGATTAAACCAGCACTAGTGTAGCTTTGTGGAATGATCTAGAATGATGGTAATCTCAAGGAAAATGTATTGAACCCTATTGTACAATTTATGGGTGTCACCATTGGATTTGCAACTCTCTCAAGCCTCGTTGATATGTTTTGCATGTTATTGGAAAAGGATTAATTACCACATTTAACCCTTACAAAACCTATATGAGAGAGGTTGGTCCAGTAGAGTATCCAATTTGGCACTTGGATGTACCTTCATTTCATACAAATCATACACCATAATTCGTACAAATCGTACATAATATAGTTACCCGATTTGGCAGTTTATGCGATTGGAAGGAACTTACCCGATTTGGCAGTTTTGGGAATTCGACTTGTTGGGTTACAAAACTGTGTACGATAAATTTCAAAACTGAATCTGAAGGATTTGTTGAGTTTGGAATCATACAATCTCCATCACTATATAATTTTGGATCGTACAGTGTGTCAATTTGGCTTTTGTACAAGTTGTTCATTAGGCGTAAACTAGTAGTTTTAGAGACCGTACGGTCATACGATTTGGTAAACAAGTTGGGATTAGTAAATTGACCATATTAAGCATTAGAAATCACCTCCCCATTGGTAATACTGCACCCCTATGCTACATGGACTACTCCAAGGGATAGATATGTACAATTACCAATAATGGTCGAAATCACTACTATAATAGGAGTTTTTTCTTCTACATTTGTAATAGTCTTGCAAAGCCTAGGCAAGTCATATTGGTCAATAAACTCATCATTTTCATCACTTTCCATATCCTCATTGACTCATCACTTAAGGGGTAGTCATAAACATAAAATTCATATTCAAAATCAATAATCAAACAATAAATCATGCAAATTGTATTTGTCCAAGAATCATTGCAGAAGACAATCATGCCCTTGCTTGGGGTAGACAAAAAGAAAAAAAAAATCAACAAAACAAATATTTGGTATTCTTGAATCATGACATCTGTAGGCCCCTGTGCCTACTCCATGGCTAAAAAATTTACCAAAAAACTCAATTTATTCAACTTATTGGAAGCAATAAATCAAATATGCATGCTTTCTATGATTGGGGCATCTAATGTTGATCAGATTAATGAACACAAATCAACCTTCAATTTAACTTTAGGTCATCTATTTTTGCTTTGAGCTATGATTTCACACAATGCATACCAAAAAGGGACATTTTTAGGCACCTAAAACACATTATTTTGAGGATACTACCTATATGGGCACCTTTTTAGGCCATATGACTCATCTTGGGTAACTTTAGGGGTTAACAATGGTTTTCACCACTCAAAAAGGGGCAAAGTGCCTTTTGCAACATAGACTATCCTACCTAGGGATGGCCTCCAGAGGCTACTCTACACTAAGATGACTAGTAGTCACAACCACCCTACCCTGGGATGGCCACACCTATAATAAACTATGGCTCCTAAGCCAAAGGAAAACTATTTACACAATAGCTAAGCACTAACTATCAAGTGTGAGAAGGTTCTAGAATGAACGATTTGATTTTCTAAATCTAACCGCTTCTTGATTCTTGGATTCCTTCATAAGATAATATTATCATTTGGTAAATCTATAAGAAGGCACCTTGCCTTCATGAAAAATATAAAAATTTGATCACAATGAAGTGCTGCCATATTATTTACTAGAGAGATTATCCTCTCATAAGCAATAAAGTGCTACTAGATTTCAATCATGGAGCTTTCAATTGCAATAATAGAGTGTCTCAAAGCTTGAAGACCAAATTCAACACTCTTTCATCATCAAAGACCTTATTTTATGCTAATTTTTGTAATTTAATCATGCTTCAAGAGCATGACCTTTGAATAATAAATTTGGTAGATCAATCTTGGTATTTCCTGCATTTGCCATAAAAGAATTCTTTCACTATTCAGTGGCTAACTCACCCCGATATGGCCCATAGATGCCACCGTCCAACACATGGACAATTAGCAGACAAGATTATCCTACCTCAAAATGACCTTTCGATGATATATGTTTTACTATTTTTCTTAATTATAGTAGGATTAGCAGCATTCCATTTGCTTTCTAACATAGTTTAATTCAATTTATCATGCATTTGTTTATTGAATTTCAGCATTTATTTTCAGTTTATTTATCATGAAGAAGGGCATCATCATGAAAGTCTTCATAAATACTATTAATGTCTTGTGAGTGTTCTTGTGTGAATATTTTAGATCTTTTTAGGAGCTATAAACATAAATATTCATCACATTTACATCATACCTTGCGGATGTCATGGTAAACTCCTTCCCAAATCAGTTTTGAGGGTGCAAAGATCTTGCGTGTTACACCTACCATATTTCTTGATTGTAAAATTGTATCAAATTGATAGAAATCCCTCAAAGGGATATCATTGTAACCTCCTTTTCAAGGACATGATTCAATATTAATGAGAAGGGAACCATTTCTTTATTTCTTATCTTTATCTTGATGGTTACATTATTTTGTTATTCAATTTTATTTTCTATAATTGCATTAGGTGTAAAATTTTTGCATACTACACATAATGATGATGTCTCCAACACAATAAAATGGTTGGCATGTGGTTTGAGGAAAGTTATAACCAAAAATTTGGGCTGTTTGATCAACGGTTATATATTTCATACCAAAGAAAAAGAAGACCAAAGAACAACTCAAAATAATGGTGTGTGTGTTGATGCTACTTTTTGGTGCAAAATCTGTATTTGGTTACTTTTATGCCCAAGACTTTGCCAAAAATGAATGATCGGGTTTAACACAGTGATTACCCAGTTCAATATCCAAATAAGGTTGGTTCCTTGATTTGTTATACGAAAATGAGATAAAGTAAAGTACATAAAAAAAAGGAAATATAGATATTGCTAAAATCTTTAATTGGTACAGGTTAGACAACAACAAGGAAATGCATTACAATTTTTGTAGATAAGCAATATTTAAATCTTCAAATAATCAGTGACTAATTCTCTAGTGTAGATTTAAAACTACCATTAACCAACTAGAATTGTTAAATTTAGAATGTGTAGAACATGAACCACAAAAATCCAAAAATAGAATTAAAGCGAGTAACATCCAACATAGTTTATATAGAGTTCAACATTCATACATACAAGACTTAGCACCATTGAGCCAAAAGCTAGAGCAAAGAGTATATTATTGCTTTCAAGAATCTATATACATTACCTTGTAAACGTCCAATATTTGACACTTAGTTATAGTCGCTCATCCTATATATACATTTTCCATATTAGAAAAACTAAAACTTGTTACAACAATATTCCCGTAGGTTAATTCTGGTAAATTGGTAGTTAGAAGAGTATGGGGTCTTCAATAGAAAATGGTTGAGATATTCTTGTTACTACATATCTGGCTTGATCCTCTCAGGAATGTCATGGCCCAACTGCCTTCCACTTTTTTATTTCTATCTTTCTACCCTTGGTCATCGAAAACCTAGCTGGTCATGAAATCGTGACCATTTTCTACCTTGCACTCCTTTTTGGCCCTTGGCCAGTGAAAACCTAGCCAATCATGAAATCATGACCATTTTCTACCTTGCTCTCCTTTTGGGCCCTTGTCCAGAAAAACCTTGCTAGTCACAAAATCCCAACCATTTTCTATCTTGTGCTCCTTTCGAGCCCTTGGCTAGAGAAAACCTGGCCAATCGTGAAATTGTGACCATTTTTTACCTGGCGCTCCTTTTGGTTCCTTGGCCAATGAAAACTTGGTTGGTCACAAAATTGTGACCATTCTCTATCTTGTGCTCCTTTTGGGCCCTTGATTAGTGAAAACTTGGCCGATCATGAAATCATAATCACTATCTTGTGCTCCTTTCAGGCCCTTGGAAAGCGAAAACATGGATGGTCATAAAATCATGACCATTTTCTATATTGCGCTCCTTTCAGGCCCCTGGCCAATGAAAATATGGTTGGTTGTGAAATCATGAATTTTTCCTAGACTTGGCTTCTTTCTACTTCTCAGCTAGCTAAAACCTGATTGTTCATGAAATCATGACTTTTTCCTAGACTTGGCACCTTTCTGCTTATCGTCCAGTAAAAACCTGACCGGTCATGAAATCGTGAGTTTTCTATACTTAGAAAAATTTCAAGAAGAAATCTCCTCTTTTTCCTTGGTGTAGTCATTTTGACCTACATTATTAGTGCCTCCTAGGGAATTCTACTAGATGAATGTTAGAATCCAAATCATTTATCCATTGGGGAATGGAGCAAAAAACAAAAATAAAGAGAGAGGAGAAAGAGATATGGAGCAAAATTGTGTTTCTTATTCTATGTAGCTACTCGTCAAGGGTGTCTTCTTTAGTTGATTTTCATGCTTCTATTTTTGCCTAACTACTTGTTGAGGCTTTTTTGGCTTTTTATTTTTTCTATCTTTCGAAAAATCTTATTATAAGCAGCATAGGATTTATTTCAAGTTTCTTCATATGGGTCAGAAGTCTCCATGAATGTTAGATATAAATACTCTTAACTCTTCTACTTTGTCATAGGACAAAACTTTTGACTTCATGTACAACTCATACAGATAGGAGTTAATCTAAGTAAGGTCTTGAGCCATCCTAAATAGTTGGTCTTCTCGGATTGGCTCTTCCCAAATATCTATTTTGGATTCATCTTCTATAAAAGTTCTCCAAGAAGATTTAAGCCCATATTCTTCTAAGATATTTGAATTTTCATCCCAGAAGCTTGGTAGGCCATAATTCTTTGCTATGCTCACATGTTTTAAAATTCCTTTAGCTTCTACTTTGAGTTCTTGCATTATCTTAGCGCTTTATATCATATGTTTGAGCCTTTTGAAGAAACTCCTAGTAGCTATTTTGGCCTGGTACCATGTTTCATCTTGGACTCTGTTTCTAACCTTTCCGTACGTGCTTTCTGCTAAGACTTGAATATTTGTTGTTGCAAATATTCTTTCTTGTAGGAAGGTGACAAATTTAGTGAACTCATCCTCCATCCGATCCAACATATCCTTAATCTTGGATAGGTATAAAAATATGGGCCTTGCCTTCAAGGGTATTTTATGGATGTCATTGAACATCTCTTTTTGATAATCTTGGTATTTTCTTTGGACAACTCACTGGTGTTATTGGTGCCTTCTTGGAGTTGTTTCTGAAGGTCCTCAACCTGTTTTCTCAAAACCAAATTTTGCTCAACAACCTTATTTGCTTCTTTCTTATATGGTGCTACTTCATTAAATTTTTCTTAACACTTCTTTGCCTTATTTTTTAGAGCCTTTTCAATGGTTTTATTTTCATTTAAGGCTGCCTCCAAATGTTTTCTTACCTCTTCAGATCTGAGGTATTTCTCTTTGTAATATTCAACATTTAAGTATATGGTCCCCATGTGAGATTGGGACATTCCCCATTCATATTCCATAGGTAGATGAGTGATGTCTTCAGTGATTATTTTAGCTTGGTAATATTCTAGAGTCATTTATCCTTTTAAATTTTGTACTAATGGTGTCATATTCGTTTTTGAACACTGCATGCTGATGGGATCCAAATCTATTCCCTCTTGGTATGGGTTATATTCTTAAAAACTTGGGCACATAGATAATTCCACTAGTATTAGATATTATGGTTAGCTTTCTTCATCTTACTTAGCTTAGATATGGTGGGGTGACTTTTAGAAGAGGAAGTAGGGATGGACTATAAGTTAGGGAAATTGACTACATGAAGGAAAGGAATGGTGACTATCATGGCATCCATATTTTATGGTCCTATGAGTGGGTCAGTGGGAGTAGTTGAGGATGTTTTTGGGTTGGATCGAGTTGATTATGACGATGGTAGAGGTTGATGATTAGAGGTAGAGGAAACAAAACCTTCATATACAAAATGGGAAGTGGGGTTTCTTTGGGATTGAGAAAAGGATGAAGTAATATCGATAGAAATCATACCTAGTAGTTCTGTTAGCTTTTATGATTTTATGTCTTCAATACTTGGTGGCTCCTTAACAGGTGTTGATACTTTAGTAAAATTTGCCCCTTTGGTAGGAACTGATTTCTCTTTAGGATTTGGTCTTTTAGTAGAAGTTGTCTCTTTGGAAGGATTTGACCCTTCTATGGGAGCCGTTTCTTAAAATAATTTTTTAACTAATGGGTGCTGACATCATGATGTTTAGGGGAATGTTCTACATTTCCTTCTACATTCCCTTCTACATTCCCTCCTACATTTTCTTCTTCTTGTTCATCCCCTATTGTAGAGTCTACATCTATTTTTTCTTGTTTGCTCTTCTTCTATTTTCCTACTGCTATCGATTTTGATCTCCTCTTCCTAGATATGAGAAGATGATCGTCATTAGAATTTGTGTTAGATGTAGGAATAATGAATTTATGAGCTACCTTATTTAAAATTTTTGGTTTCTCAATAGGAATTCCCTTTCCTTTAACTTTGTTGGTTTGTCCATTTTCAATGGTAGGCTTAATATTGATGCCATTAATGCCTAGTGTAACCTTGTCTGCAAGATTTTAGGACCATGTAGCTTGATACTTGTCATATCGAGTGGAGAATTCATAATCAACTTTTAGCCCCCACTTAGAGGTCATTTCAGTTTGCATCCTCATCATCCACCAGACCACAATTTTTATTGATGTCCAGTAATCTCCCTTCTTCTACATTCTCTTTAAAATTTTTTCTTCTAATGCATGTCTTGGATTTTTCTTAGGGTTCCGATCTGTCACATGTTCATAGAAATTGTGCCACAGGGCCAATGGCTGCATCTACTATACATGCCATTCTAGGGATTTATATTCTTCATTATTTTTTCATTGTTTATTGATCTCACTTTTAGATGAGAATTGTTTGAAGAGGGTTTTGTTGAGATAAGACTACATTTCTGCAAACCTATTAAGGGGGTCATATTTCCATATTTACGGTAACTCTACTAACTTCAGGTCCTTCAGGGCTCAAGTGATTAACTCATGGTTTTCTTTCCTAGATACTTAGACCCCTACAAACTAGAAGGGCATGAGGCACATACCAGTATTACCAATCCCTATGTCAAACTTGTTGTTGATGTATTCGGTCTACCTTACATACTCTAGGGTAAACAATTATTTAGTGATATAATATAGGAGTAAGAAAGGTTTCCTTGTGAAACCATATAGTCTGATGACCACCCCTTGTGTTAAAATGAACCAATCGCCTTCTTATGCATGAGGATTTTTAAAAGTATCTCACACTTTATAGGGAAGTCTATGTACTTCACCGTACATAATCAACAAAGTAGGGCCTAGGAATTCCATGTTAAAATAGTAGTATGCTTCAACCTTTGAGAGCATAGTTGTCCATTCATATACAGGAAAATGTTTTCCTTATTTATCTTTTTGGATTGTAGGAATGAAAGTGAGTTTTTTATTGAAAGTAGAAGAAAATTCATACTAGATAAGAAGAAAATGTAAAAGCCTTTTGAGAACCCTTCTATATCTTGAACAAGCCTACATGTATTTGCTGAAATAGGTGTGCTGGGAAATTGAAGTAAATTGGTACTATATTCTTATCTATGATGGTAGCATCATAAAAATTAGGGTTTGAAATACATTGTGCTATTGTAATATACCATCCATACACTTGTGCATCTGACTCTAATCTCACCACTATAGCTAACATGGAATACAATTCCTTACTTTTAAATTTTTATAGAGGAATGGGTGTTTCTGGAAGGGTCCCATCAGGAGGGGGTTTTGACAAGTGCATTTGTAGAAACAACTTAATATTAAGGATGGGTGTATAATATTTGGCCTATCAATTAGTATTGGATTTACAGTGGGTTTTCTACCCCTTCTGAAGAAATACATGGTTGTATCAGGATCTAGGGTAAACATGACTTCACCTCTAGAATTCCTAACTATTCTATGCTTTACATCATAAAACATAGTCATGGTTCTGATTATCTCAGGGTAAGGATGTATAGAATTGGATACATACCATGAAAGCAAAGAGTGGAAAGAAAAAGTACTCAGGGTCAATGGTGTGATGCCTTTCACTACTCTGGCCTCCACATTTTTTTGAATTTTCTCTAGATTTTTCATGTAACGATTGTATCAGTTATATAAGCATCTGGGTCTAAATATCCTTTATTTTCTCATACTTTTTGCATCTTCACAATAGTTTAAGAAGATCCTACCATAGTTACTTGTCCTAATTTCGTCACACAAAAGTTTTGGAAGTGCTTCGAAAAAAAATTAGAAATTCTGAGAGAAATTGGAGGAATTTGTTGTAGGGTAAATTTAGAAAATAGAGGTGTAAGGAAAAGATCTTTCGTGATGTAAATTAACATGCATGCATGTGTGAAGGAACCATGTAGTAATTTCAGTTGGTGGTGTTGTTAGAATCCTATCCTAACCCTAATTATTAATAATAATATAATACCTTAATATCCTAAGGTTGTATAATTGATATTATAATAATTAATGAAAATTTAATTATTATATTATAATATTAGGTTAGGCTTAGCATAAGTCATAATAATTAAATAATATTAATTATTATAAACCATCATAATGAAGAGACGTAGGGTTTATGATAATGATAGATATATATTATTGTACAAAAATTCATTCAAGGTCCCCATAAATAAAATATAAATCATATGTTTATTGACTCATTGGAGGGATTCCTATTCCATTGCAAAAGTGATTTGTATCAATAGTGATTCTATTTATTTATATGTTATTTAATTTATTGATTTATTAAATCATTGATAGAACCTTCAGGGTTCTACCATATGGTATCAGAGCATGTTGGATCCAACCATATGGGACCAAGAAGTTTGGAAATGGAGGGAAGAATTTTGGGGATGGAGGGAAGCACACTGGCAATGTTTAGAAAACATTATTAGTAAGTGCATTGAGGATCTAATGGAAGTGGAAGTAGAGGAAAATAAAGATATTGCCCATGAAGAAAAGAGGAAGTTGCAAATGAAGGAGATAACCCTAATTTTTTTTTTCGGAGGAGCCCATAGCCATAGGTTTTCAAAAGGTACATAATAAAATTCCAAAAAGGGAAGAATATTACTCCTACAAAAACCCTAAAAAAATATATGTGCAAAAAAGGACCTTCCTGAATAATGCTGTGAAAACCAGGAGCTCTCCAAAAAAACAAAAGGGAAATAAAGTGCTCTCACAAATATCAATCAAAACAATGAAAATCAAATTGGAACATAACCAAGCTTTAAATCCGAATGACCAAAATTAATCTAGCTTTCTATATACCACCTTTAAAAATGAAAGGACCCTTGTCTACATTATATATAAGGGGTTTTTTGTTGTAATCAATGCATACTATTCTAATAAGAAAAAACCAGAACTGGATGGAAAAAGTGAACGTCCACCAAGAGCAAGACTCAAAACCTAAAATAGGCAGCATCCACACCCCTCTCCATTACATTCAAAACTCAAAAAAATGAGGGGAAGAAAATATTTTTGGAATAAAATCTGACTGTGAGAAGATCATTTATAAAATCACAAGTACATGAGTGAATCTTGGTGTTGTGGAAGGCAAAAATCACCTGAAGGATTCCCATATTACCATTGCCATTGAGAACATGATACATCAAAGGTTGAACAAGTTTCATATGTTGCAAAATGAAAATCTGATGAATTAAAGGTTAATAAGTGTTCGAAAAGCCTACATAATACTTAAGATATATGCTATAGCAGTAAATTACTTCTACTACAAACCAACAAATAATCCTTTTAGATCTTTCGTGGATATATGTATCTATTTTGGTGCTGCATACAGTGATACCCTTCAACACTACTTCATTCTCTTTGTTGTTATTTCATCAAAGAAGATCTTGAAATGCAGTGTATTATAGAGTGTGAAAATTTTTGCAACCATCAATCATAAGTGAGTTAAATAATATTGTTTGTGTTTCTCTCTACGGGGACTTCTATCCATGCAATCTCCATAGATCAGTGTAAATGTTTCATGGGCACACTTTTATAAGAAAAATAAAACTGAAATCGATTGATGGAGACCAGTACTGGATCTAAACTACTTCTCATTCTCCTTTTGGGTGGGTGATTGGATCAATTGTTCAGTTGGAATTATCATCACAAAAATTATGAAGTCTTTTCAGAATATTTTCATTATTATATGGCTCATTGTTGAAAGTGCCAATTTGGGATGTGGGCATTCCACAGACATCGTCCAAACCTAATAACTGAGGCCAAACTATCATGTAATGCTTGGTAAGAACAATATAGCAAATAAATTAAAAAGAACTATGGCCACTATGTAAATGAATGCAAAACCTTATTTGTCTAGAATCATGTTTCAATGGTGGAGCACTTTTAATATTTGTGCTTGCACTATCGCACCTCCTTCAGGTTTTTATTTTTTTGAATATTCTAGGTAGAAATAGGATACATGTTTTTATTTTTTTGAATATTCTAGGTAGAAAGAGGATACACATGTGTGGATGTTTATTGAAATCCCTTTCAAAAGTATGTTGTGTAGCCAAATAGGATACATGAATACGATTCTTGGAATATTGTTCCACTTTAATACCTCTTCTTCTTTCTAAATTTTACGATCTATGATTGGTTAGAATTGAAGGCAGTAATGAATAGCATTTTGATGGGCAAGTGATAAGACTTTACTATTAAAAATAAATAAATAAATAAAATAAATTCAGACCAAGAGTATCATCAATATGATTGAATGTGTACCTCCTCAAAAGGACACCACATCCTACCACAAAACCCAAATTTATGGTATCGCTCTCCCATCTAGCCAGAAAACATTTTGGTCAATGACACAAAAATTCCAAATCTAGTACAACTATGCCACCCATGAGCTTCATCAAGAATGAGCTAATGGTATGTAAATAGCTAATAATATGATATGAAATGCTTATGAAAGGCTAATAAAATGATGAATGGAAATACCACCACAGTAAGGAGGGAAAGGAAATCTTGTTGATCGCGTAATTCCCCACTGTATATTGTATTTGGCTTCTACGTTAAGACATTTGATGTGCCTGCAAGTAATTAGCCTAAAGTGTATGATCATGATCGTTCATCGCCTTAAAAGGAATGATCTTTTGCATGATAAAACTTGTTTTATCCCCATTATTTTTGGTTTTGGTGATTTATTAGAAAGGTAAATTTTAACCTGACATGATAGCCATGGTCATTATTTTATAAACATTAAATGTGAATTTCAGCCATTTTGAAATAAACTGAAAATATATAACACATTCTTATCTTCCAGAGTTACCAGGTGTATTTTAAGGTATGCACACTTCTCTCATTTTTGGGCAATTGTGGATAATAATAACATAATAAAATTTGGTTAGCAAACCTGATGTTAATGTGAAACTCATTTCTATTGCATTTTCAACAAAATAAAAAGTTAAATGTTCCAAATAGTAGAAACCAACTCATCTGTTCACATCATCCTATTAATCAACACTTATGTTTTAGGTTATATGGAATGGTTTGTGATGACAAATACCCATATGACCAACCTTGTATGATCAAAATATCTCCAACCCATACAATGGAAAAGATAGATTTTAGAAGAAATTGAAAGTTAATTCAATATTTGCCTCTCTTCTTGTATAAAATTGTAGTTGTAGGATGGAGCGATGGTAAGAGGGCCATACAAAGAGAATATTAATTTTCATACCAAGACAATGAGTTTTGGTTGTATAGCATGTAAAGGAGGTCATACAAAGTGCTAAATCATTTAATCGTATGGTGATTTTAATATTATAAATTACATACTCTACTTTCACTCGTCGTATGAATGTAAATGGGAATATCCTACCCCATGGATGTTTCAAATATGAGATTTCTACAAGGATGTGATTTACTTGCTATCTGGTCCTATATATCTTTACCACCACATTGTGTCACAGGAAGAATTCTATTTTCATAACATTGTAAGGAACAAAATCAGAATGTGTGCAACCTTGCAAAAAAGTTCCTAAAGGTTCAACTCAGTGAAATGGAGGAGATATTAACAATATAATAATCAATTTAAAAATTTAATTAAACAATGTTTGGATATCTACTTTTTTGAGGTTCTGATTGGAATATGAGGATTGAAGATGCTACCATATCCTTAATACCTATTCCTATGAAAAGAGCTTGGGGAATCATAATTATTACATCAAATTCAATTAGATATTATGGTGATCCAAATGATACTCAATTGGATACTTAATTTGGAGCTACGAGAACAAACACTTCAAAGAATTCCAAAATGAAGTTTCAAGCTTTGAGGACAAAGATTTTTTCGGGAGGGATGGCATGTTAGGATTCTATCCTAACCCTAATTATTAATAATAATATAATACCTTCATATTCTAAAGTTGTATAATTTATATTATAATATTAGGTTAGGCTTAGCATAAGTCATAATAATTAATTATATTAATTATTATGAACCATCATGATGAAGAGATGTAGGGTTTAGGATAGATATATATTATTATCCAAACATTCATTCAAGGTATATGTGAATAAAATATAAAGCATATGTTTATTGACCCATTGGAGGGATTCCTTATATCAATGAAAAAGTGATTTGTATCAACAATGATTCTATTTATTTTTATGTTATTTAATTTATTGATTTATTAAATCATTGCTAGAACCTTCAAGGTTCTACTAGGTGCACGTACTGCAAATAGTTTCGAACATTAATGGGTGTCTTGTTTTATGTTCCATCCTCTTGAAACCAATCTCTATGCATCGTTGTCTCCTTTGGACCAATAACTTTGCTTCACCCTCTTATTGGACCAATAAATTTACATGGTTGTACCTTGAATAGTGTACATATAAAATTTCAATAAAATTGACTTTCTCGCCAAAAGTGAAAAGGTGTCATTATTTGACTCATGGTTAAATACCAAAAGTCATGAAATACCACTCACTTTAATTGAAGTGACCTATGAATACCAAAAAGTCACGAAATAATGACCATTTTCCTTGAAGTGGCCTCTGAATGCCCAAAACTCATAAAATCATGACCATTTTTCTCGAAGTGGCCTTTGAATACTGAGATGTTGCAAAATTGCAACCATTTTCCATGAAGAGTGACTTAGTAAAAAAATATATTTACATATAATACAAGTGGGAGGAGGAATTTTATCTTACTTGAAGTACACCTTCAAGTGGAATTTTTTGACATGGATAGGTTGTACTTGGCCTTGTTTATTTTTAGCTGAAAGAAATTCTATTGTTTTTCTTCCATTATATCAAAAGGTCCTTCCTAGAAAGCATCAAATTTCTAGTGGTTCCCAGGTTTTGCTTTTTTCATGTTCCACCTTAAAACCAAGTCTTCTACTTTAAATTTCCTCATAGTAGCCATTTTATCAAACCATTTCTACATTTCTACCATGTGTTTCTGATAATGGTTGTAAGCTTGTTCTTTTTGTTCTTCTAGTTCTAGGATTTGTATCAACCTATTCTTCATCGGTTCTACTTCCTCCATGCCAGTTTGATTGAGTAATTTTAAAGTAGGTATTTCTATGTGTATTGGGATGATAACATCCTTACCATAGACTAATGAGTAAGGAGAGATATTGATGTATTTCTTGATTGTGATCATGTCAGCCTATAATGCTTGGTTTACCAAATAATGCCAACTTATCTTGTTGTCTTTTAGATTCTGCTTTAAAATACCAAGTAGATTTTTTTTTGTTGATTCAACTAGAAAATTTCCTTGAGGATAATAATTTGAAGAAGTCATCAAATATATCTCATATTTTCTAGCAAAATCGATAATTTTAGCACCTATGAAAGATGTGCCATTATATGTGACCAATGCATCAGGGATAACAAACCTTGTTATTAAGTTTTTAATGAATTTGATCACAACTTCCTGATCAAATTTCTTAGTAATAACTACTTCAACCCACTTAATGAAGTAATCAATGGTGGTCAAAATATATTTATGCCCAACGAATGAGTTAGGTTATATCACCCCAATGAAATCCAAGCCCCATTTTTGGAAAGGTTCTTCAACTTGAATAGGTTTCAAAGGCATTGAAGCATTTATATTTCTCCCAAAATACCTCTAGAATTATTTGTAATTTTTGGTTATTCTGAATGTATCTAAAAAATAGATGGCCAATAGCAACCAGTTCTGATTAAGTTTAAAGTCATAGTATTTCCTAAGTAATGTCCACCTGATGGGCCTCCATGAAACTCCAAAATGTTCTACTTTTGATCATCTTTTATGCATCAAAGTAATACACCATCTAGATTTTTCTATGTAGTCCTTCAGGTAGTAAGCTATATTTCAAAGCCTGGATCATGTATCATCTTTGCTATGAAGCATTTAAATTTATTAGGCATTTTCCAGTCTAAAAATATCTGACCAAGACATCAACCTAGTCTGTGTTTTGAGATTGATCATATTCTAGAATTGTTTCTTGTGTTTGGCAAGCTACATACTCTGCCGAGGCTTATTTGGTGAGTTTTTGACATAATGCTCTACCTATCACTAGCTTGGTCGGGTGAATATTGACATTGTATTCTTATATATTCAATACCCAGCTAGATATTTTCTTTCCAATCTCTCCCTATATGATGAAGTTTTTAACATTAGGGTGAACTACGTATACAATAGTACTGCCCTGTGAAAGGAAATGCTGGAACTGTTTCAACGATTTCATGATTGCATAAACTTATTTTTTGATGAAGTTGTATTTTTCCTTGTGTTCCTACATGGTTTGAATTGGAAAGTCTATGGGTATCTCTTCATTGTATATCACTTTTTGAGTAAGGACTATGGCATAACTTTATTGTTCTCCTAAGAAAAATTGGATGAAACCTCTGGAGTAATCTGGATTTACTAAGACAGGTGATTTGGATATCTGTTCCTTTATACTAGAAAAATATTTCTTTCATATATATATCTATTTGAATTTTATGTCTTTCTTTAATAGCTCTATCATGGGCTTGACAATTTGTGCAAAGTCTACAATGAACTTAGCTACAAAGTTGATATTATTGAAGAATAATTGTAGATCTTTCTTGTTCAGAGGTAAAGGGAGTTCCAATAGCACTTTCACTCTGTTAGGGTCTATAGCTAGCCCAACCTTGGAAATGACATGTCCAAGTAAAATCCCCTCTTCAACAACAAATATGGATTTCTTTGGATTCAAAGAGATTCCAAAATCTCTACATTTCTCAAAAACTCTTCTGAGGTATTCAATGCGATCTTCTTTGTGATGAGAGAACACTGTCATATCATCTAAGTATATTACTACGATCTTATTGATGAGTTATCCAAAATTCACATCCATTACCCTTTGAAAGGTTACTCTAGCGTTGGATAATCCAAAAGGTATCCTTTGGTAAGTGAATTTCCCCCACTTGGTAGTGAACGTTGTTTTGTATTGGTCTTCATATTTGTCCCATACATAGTTATACCCTGAAAACCCATCCAATAAGGAGAATCTCTATGCTCCTACCATAGTATGTAGAGTCTAGTTGAATTGCAGGAGAGGTTAATTATCCTTCAATGAAGCTTTATTGATATTTTAAAAGTCTATGCATAGCCTAATGTCTCCATTATTCTTTCTGATCAGGACTGGGTTAGCTACCCATGTAGAATTTTTGATGGGGTAGACTATTTTGGCTTCGAGTAGCTTTAGTAGTTCTTACTTTATTAGAGATTCAATTTTTGGGTTCATCGGATTTTGTTTATTCTTGAAGGGTTTTGCACATTTTTTGAGTTCAATGGTATGCTGTATGGTCTCTTTGGAGTAGAATTTAAGGTCACCATAAGTCCAAGCTATGATATCGGGGAATTATTTGCACAATTTTTTGAATCTGATTCAATTCTTCCTTTGTGTAGTTTACTCCTACTTTGATAAACTTTTTTGGTTCCAACTGAACTTCTTTATACCTATGTTTATCAACCTTCATCTTGTGACCGGTTGACCTATGATTATTGTCGAACAGGATTTCCAAAGTGATCAGTCCTTTTGGGATGTGATTATTTTTCAATTGGATCATACCTTCATATTCTTCATCTCTCTACATTCTATCGCTTGAATAGTTCATTTCATGGATTAGGAAATATACTATTTGTTGATCACTCTCAAATACCTACCAAAATGTATATTTTTTGGCACAAAGGGCCTATATATAAGTCCTATCATCTTAGATTTTTGAATGACATTGCTTATGGAGCAAAAATTTACACCTACCAATGGCAATAGGTCAACATGGGTATTATTTTCTCTAGGGATCACTTTGATATTTAGAGATTCAAAATATTTGAGCAGATCCCATACTCTATTCCTATAAGCTTTGAGATGGTGTTGCTTGCTAACACATTTTATATGAATTGGTCGAAAATCACTTTTGAATATCCATAAATTTGTAGTTGCTTGATTCCAAGTCTCTCAGATTTCTTAATGCCTAGGCAAAGAGCCTCATATTTAGCTGTATTATTAGTGTGGATCCAAGTTAGTCAGTAGGAGAAAACCTTTTCCTCACTTGTTGGGGAGATTAAGACTATACCTACTCTAACTCCATTCTTGCATCTAGTGCCATCAAAGAAAATTTTCCACGTTTGGTTGGTAGATGGGTCTACTTTGTTCAAAGGGGTGGGATTACATTTTTCATAATTCATGATTTAATAGCTTCCAAGGTCTATCTCAATTATGGTGTTGAAGTCCTGGAGGGAGAATTGATCTTCTTCTTGAAGTACATTTAGGGATTATTCTATTAAGTTTAAATATTCCAAATCCTTAGTCATTATGCTCATTGTATTGGCTTGCTTCTCTTCTTCTTTAATTTTTTTGATATGGAAGGTAGATGGTTTTTCATTGAATATTTTCACTCTTTTCCCCTTGAATATGATTTCTACATGTAAGTAATCCATAGATAGGTATCCTCCTATCTTGTTTGTGAATTCTATGGATAATCACATACCAAAATAATGTTCTAAATCCACTAAAACTACCTCTTGTATAGCTATAAGTTGAGGTTTTATGTGTAGAACTATGGTAATATCTTTTATCACCCTAATTATTTTGATTAGAGTCTCGTATAACTATAAAAAACCAAGCTACTTTCGGTTTATTCCATCCCCATGATGTCACACATAGCTTTGGGTATTACAGTAGTTATAGCCCCTGAGTCTATCATACAATTATGTACCACCCATCCTTCCATATGAAGAGACAAATAGAAGGGAGGAGGTCTATTTTTTCTATAGCATATGTCAAACTGACTTGCGCATAATTCAATTGAGTGGGGATTTTACTCTTACTTTTCATAGACCTTGGTGATTCCTATAATAAGTTGATTTGTCCCAAAAATTGCAAATCATACATAGTTGCTTTAGAAAGAGTCTTTTTCATTTCTTCTACTATGTTTAAGGGGAGAGGATTGCAACTTTTCTTCTTTTCTTTTGTAACAATGTCATACTTATTCCTATATCCTTGAGTGGTATATATACTTTAACATTTTGTCAATGAGGAATATCTCAACTTATCTCTTGCCTGTTCTTGTGCCTCAACTTCCTTTTATAGGGGGCTTCTTTGCGTACTTCTACTTCTTTCTGGCCTAAGATTTGGGGAACCTTATCATAAGGGACCCTTCTCTCAACCTGATTTATCACAAGTGAAGGTACTTTCAAGGGATTAAGCTCCTGGGGATCTACCTGCAAAGGTTTCTTCCCCAATATGGTCAAAACAACCACTTTTTGTATCAAAGGTATAATGAGATTATAATTTTCTTCCCTAATCATGTTTACTTGCCCTTTAAGAGTCATTTTTGCTCTTTACATTGGATCATTACATGTGGAACAATAGAAGTATAATTCCATTAATGATTTGGCAAGTTTAGAATCTTTATTAGCATAAATCACATTTGACCTCTCTTAATTTCTATCGCTTGTGGAATATTGGTTTCTTATTACTTGTGGAAATATCCTTGACTAGAAACTCCTCTATGCTTCTCTTCTCTCCATTTAGGTCATATTATTATTTAAAATCTTTATTATTGATTGCAGATCTTGTAAAGCTATAAGTTGAGGATCAAGAGTTGGTGAAACTGCTACTATAGTAAGTGTGGGAATGATAGATAACATTGGAGGAGACATGGGTGCCTATATTATTGATATAGAGGGTTTTCCAGTCTATTTAGGAATATCTACATTGGATGTAGGAGTAGATCTTGGGAAAATAGAATTTGATACTTGTGGAAGGTTTGGAAAGATAGGCATAACCATTTTTGGAGGGAACCTTTCGATAGTGATGAGATATTTCTTAGATTTTTAAGATTCTTGGTAAATATCTTGGAAAGTAAACACTTGAGATTGATTTATATCCATGCTTATATCTAAGTTAAAAGCTCTTATATAATAAAACATGGATATATCATCCATTGGTTTCAATCCATCCGGTACTCTCTTCCAAGTATGGTTGAATTGAATGTTGAAATCTACTATTTCTTATTGAGGATGCTTCTCAATAACGGTGAACTAGTTTAACAAAGAAAATGGATCAACATGTTCATTGAAATCTTCTACTAGTTTACCAGTGAGCTAAGCCTAGGTGGCTATAGTACGATTAGGAAGGGCTCTATACCAGTAGAGCATTTTCCCTTTCAAGGAGATGACTAACAGTATTATCATAACATCTTCCTCAGTGATGTTATGTATTGGTGCCAATGTAGCTACATCTTGGCAGTGTTCATAAGCTATTTTTCCCATGCCATCATACTGGGGTAGCACTTTTAAAGCTACTATAGGAATCTGATGCTAAGCTACCAGATTTGGAGGACCTAAATGATTCCATGTAGGGTAGGTCATATTTGGTTGATTTATAGCCATTATGGTATCGATTGATATCACAATAGTATATGAAGTTGTGTTTAATGATCCACTAGTAGCAGTACTAGGGAGAACTATAGGGAAAGAATTTGTGGATCTTGTAGTGATGGTAGAGAAATAGGTTGATCGAGCAACGAGTACAGGCTTAGATTTGAGGCTACCAAGGTGTAACTCAAATAACTCGATGGGTTCTTCAAAATTTTTTACTTTAGATATGGTTTTAATATATCTCTATATTCTACTAGAAGATAAAGTTTTTTTGGGCGTTTATTTCTCAAACAGAGTCACCAGGTGATTTATAAAAGTGCACAAGATAAAAATAACCACCAAAAATTTGGTTTGCATATATAGTGGGATTGTGTCCCACTGGGCGTGCTAAAAACTATTGGTGCAAAATTTGCCTTTGGTTACATTTGCACCCAAGACTTTACCAACATTGAATGACCAGGTTTAACATAGATATTACCCATTTCAATCTCTAGAGAAGGCTAGTTCCTTTCTTTGTTATAGGAAAATGAGATAGAGTAAAGTGCATAAAGAAAGGGAAATATAGCTATTGCTAGGATCTTTAAATGGTACAAGTTAGACAACAACAAGGAAACACATTACAATTTTTGCAAATAAGCAATATTTAAACCCTTAAATAATCACAAATTAATTCTTTGCTATAGATTTAAAACTACCATTAACCAACTAGAGTTGTTAAATTCAAAATGCATAGAACATGAACCGTAGAAATCTATCTTCAAAATTAAAGTGAGTAACATCCAACATAGTTTATGTAGAGTTCAAAATTCATACATACAATACTTAGCACCATTGAGCTAGAAACCAGAGCAAATAGTATAATATTGCTTTCAAGAATCTGTATACATTTCCTTGTAAATATCCAAGAGTCGACCCTTATTTAGAGTTTCTCATCCTATATATATACATTTTTCATAATAGAAAAACTAAAACTTGTTACAACAATATGCCTATAGGTTGATTCTAGTAAATTAGTAGTTAGAAGAGAATGGGGTCTTCAACATAAAATTATTGAGATATTATTGTTACCGCATATATAGATCGATCCTCTTGGGGACATCATGACCCAACTACCTTCCACTTGTTTATTTTTTCCTTTCTACCCTTGGCTGAAAAAAACCTGATCGATCGTGAAATCGTGATCATTTTCTACCTTGTGCTCCTTTCGAGCCCTTGACCAATGAAAAATTTACCAGTCATGAAATCATGATCATTTTTTTCCTTGTGCTAGCACCTTTTGGTTCCTTGGTCATTGAAAACCTGTATGATCATGAAATCGTGACTATTTTCTATCTTGTGCTCCTTTCAGGCCCTTGGCCAGTGAAAACCTGTCTAATCACAAAATCATGACCATTTTTTATCTTACGCTCCTTTCGGGACCTTGGCCAACTAAAACCTGGCCAATCGTGAATCATGATAATTTTCTATCTTACACTCCTTTTCAGCCCTTGGCCAGCAAAAACCTAACTGGTCACAAAATCATGATTTTTTTCTATCTTGTGCTCCTTTCGGGCCCTTGGCCAACAAAAATCTAGCCGATTGCAAAATCGTGACCATTTTCTATCTTGCACTCCTTTAGAGACCTTGGCCAATGAAAACTTAGCCAATCATGAAATCTTGTCTTTTTCCTAGACTTGGCTCCTTTCTACTTCTTAGCCAGTGAAAACTTGATCGATCATGAAATCATGACTTTTTTCTATACTTAGAATTTTTTTAAGAAAAAATCTCCTCTCTTCCCTTGGTGTAGTTATTTTGACCTACACTACTACTTTGTGTAGAGCAAGTACAAGAGACACAAACCCAATACTTCAAACAATCACATATTATGGTGTTATTGGGGAAATAATATTGTTGGATTACTATCGGGTTTAATACCCACTATTCAAATGTGACTGGGTAAATGTTCTTGATACAAGAAATGGATGTAGAAAGGATAAAATGGACTTCACACTGGTCAACATGAATAGATTACTTGGTCAAGATAGACTACAAGATGATTCATTTATCCTAGTGTCGCAAGTCAAACAAGTCTTTTATGTAAATGATCCACATGATACCAGTTGGTATGTGATTCTCACATCACCTCCAAGAAGGATCAAATACATTGAAGCATACAAGGTAGAATATGTCAGTGTCTCTGGAGCAACAAATTTCATTGGACCTAAAACTGCACAAGATGAAAATACAAATGGTGGCAACATTCAATATTTTTGTGAAGAATGTGAGGGTACATGGTTAGAAATCTAATTATTATACTTCAAAAGTAGGTATCTTGAATTAAAATAATTAATGAGTTTTGTTAGAAATTTTTTATTCTATTTTTAGAAAATACTAGTAGATAATTAATGGGCATCCAAGTTAGGAGTGAGGTGAGTAGGTACCCTAAGCATGAGGTTGGCCAGTCAGATATAAGAAAGTAATTTGGTAAAAAAATAGAGAATACAAGTGCTGCTAGGGCATAAGATTAAAATGCTAATCATGCATGCATGTTGTAATGTATTGAAATGAAGGTTTATTGATTTAAGTGTGTGTTAGTTATGAAATTGATGTTTCATGTTCGACTCTTAGTCCTACTGCTGAGCAGCAGTACTTGATTTGCATAGATGGATATTTATGTATCTAATGGAAGTCTCAAGATACCCTCTCGTCTCATCTCTAATGGTTGGGATGGGTAGGGATGTTTAGAAATTTTCTCATTATATGGAGGGCTTAGGTTGTCCATTCATCTATATATGTAAATAATAATTTCACTTGAAATAAATAATTTCCATTTACATATGTAATCAAGAACAATGGTAAAAGTGCTTCTAGTATTTTTTAAAATTAAGAAACTTAAAACCCAAAGCATTGGTTTGGTTGATATGTTACTAGGTTTTGCCTATTAAATCTAAACTCAATAAAGCACACATCTCTCTCTTTGTGGAAAGGAACTAGCATATCTTGAAATTATGCATTGTTTGTGGAAAGAATAATATATAGGGTATGCTTCTTGAAATTATGCATTGTTTCTAGAAAATAATAATAGATTTCCTTTGGAAGGAAAGATTCATAGAAAATTTTTATAAAGAAACTTGTACACTTTGCTTTCATGGATTGAATTTAATTAAAATAAGAGCTTGGCCATGTATATTAGCACAAAAATTATTTATTTTCAAAAAAATGTAGAGCTAAAGGCTCAGATGTTAGTTTTTTTCCTTCCTAGAACATAATTTTCCTCCTATCCCTATGTCTCATTTGATGTACATGCTTTAAATTTTATTTTATGTATTTATAGTTATATGAGTTTGTATGGCATAAATATGGAAGGGTGATTTACCTATGACAAGTTGCCAAAGTTGACTACTACAGAATAAGAAAGTGGTTGGATAGCCACCCATTTGTTGTCCTTTTGGATGTGCAATCCTTTAACTTCATTGTCCTATAGAAATAGTGTAATGCTAGATCCATATGCATGTGGGCTGAGGCCTAGAACAAGATCAGGCCTTAAAAATGGTGGATAGTAATTTATCCACATATTTTGATAGGTATTTCCAAAATAATGCTCAAAATAGTCAGTCTTCAAACGTAGAGTCTTAGCAATTAAATTCAACAACTTCAAAGAAATATTCTTAATCTTGAATTGTATTTATCCACAATCACAAAAAAGTATTAATAATATGGTATTAGTATGAATATTCTGAAATTAAAATCTTATGTCATATATTAGTCATTGAATATATTTTATAATGAAACAAGCAAGTAGCTATGAGGAAGATTATTAGATATGAATAGTGATAGATGTTATTGCTTGATAGACCAATTTAACATGAAATTTTTCAAAGGGTTGGAATATGAGGTACAAAATTTGAACAAGATATGTAAGATAAAGTATAATTCTATATGCCCACTAGTTTTTATGGGTAGGTTGGGATGTAAAATACCCTATAAGGTGAATAGTAATCTTCCTAGCACAGACCAACCAAGAAACTACATTGAGTGTATTTATTCAAAAAAATTTGGTTATTATTAAGCTACAAGCTTACTGTAGTGGTAAAGTTTTCAGGTTTTCATTTAGGAGACCCAAGTTCAAACCCCATGTGGTATGAGGGAAGCAATATCCCTCATAAAAACCTGTGTAAACTTAAATTTTTTAGCTTATTAAAAAAAAAAAATTATGGCTATTGTTTAACTATATTGGTCATCTATTGAATTTGTCTTTTTTATCCAAAGATGAACAAAAGATTCATTTTTATACCATTGAGAAAGATTGACTTCGATTTACGAGAATTATATCAATGGGGCTAATCACAAGAATTTTGAAATTCTAGCTATTGTTTAACTATTTTGGTCATTTGTTGAATTTGTCATGTGTATCTAAATTCTAGCTGAGTATAAGGGTTATATATTATCTCATAGGACTTTATTATGATAGCTATTGCCTTGAAAAGGACATTTTTGTTTATTAAATAAGTGTTCTATTTTTTATTTTTCCCTTCTCCAAAGGAAACCTTTAGGTATTATTCCTTATAAATTGAACTACTTTCTTAATTTTTTGTATAATTCATATAATCTCAACCTTCCTTCTCTTCCCTCCCCTTCTCTTTCTTGCAAATATATGACATTTACTTGGGTATATATCCTAAATCTGTGATACTGAGAAGAAGAAAAAAGAACCACAAAAGAACAAAAAAGCAACCTAAAGGGAAGAAGTTGTGTAGGTTGGGGAGTTAAAAGTACATAGTTGCATACATATTTAAAAAAATATAACCATTAGAGAAACATGTTTAAACTATTTTTTACTTAGATTTAGTTGTATTTTAGATAGACATTGTGACTATGGCTAAGATTTCCATTAGATATAAATTGTGGCTATAGTTATGGACGTATTTCACCAAAGAAAGGTCAAGCTTAATCTAAAATCTCAAATATATACCCTTAGTGCCACACTCTTTAGAAGACAGTGACAAACTGCTTCAAATTTCTTTGCTAGGGGGAGATTTACCTTTACTTTGCCCCTTCTTACAGGTGTAAATACACATATTTTATTCTATAAATATATTATTTGGTTTGACAATGGATTTATGGTTTGTTTTGGGACATTATTAATTTTTTATTTTCATCAGGATTAGTTGTTCCCTTGCTTTCTAACCAGATTGGTATATGGAGTCTTGTTCTCCTTTAATACTTGTTCTTCTTATCTTGAATACGGTAAGAAACAACCAAGGTTCCAATCCCTTGGGCTCCGTAGTACCGATGGGTGTGTTGCATCAGCATATCCAACTACGTAAAAGGTTTACCTAATGCAACTAGAGGTTATAGTGGTGGCAAAGAGTGAGATTTGAACCGACGAAGAGGTATAGAAAATTGTAACACGTTATCGATTCTTCTAGTATAATAGAAAAAAAAATATGGTAAGAAACAATATTTCTACAAAGAAACAAGTTATGTACATTAGAAACACTAAATAGGTCCAATGGTAGCATTTTTTCAAACAAATATTTGCATCACCTTGTGTTTACAGATAAAAATATAACCTTTAGATACATATATGGTGAGAAATTGGCACTATAGCCAAACATATTTTCTTATCCTCTAGCAAAGTAAAATCTTGCAAAGCAAAGTAAAACTTGCAACCCAAACTAGATTCAATATTTGGTTGTTGCTAATATTATTTTTGCTAATGATACGAATAATTAGCCATATTGTCAAAAACTATTGAGAGGGTATCCTCTTCCTCTCCTCAAGCCTTGTTTCTCCCAGATTATTGATGAAAGAAATAGGGAGTCCCAAGTGTCATTTTCTTCCCCTCTGTTAAAACATACAACCAAGAAATTTTTGGTTCTTTGGAAATCTAAGGATTAGATGATCCTTTATTGGAATATCTAAAACCCTCAATAGATTCAAAGTAAGATATAATATTTATCGAGACATTTTAATGAATAAAAAACTTTGTACTTGAGATATTGATGGAACTTTGCGTCTTCAAATTTCAAATGAGAAACTTGAAAATATTAGATACGAATGTAATGGACTCATTATGTATGTTGAATAACATCTATTGCATATCATGTGTGAAAATTTTGATAAAAATACAAGATACATGATAATCAATGTTATTCAGTTGGTGTAATTTCTTATTCTCTAATGACACGCTGGATTGAATGGATGTGTGACGAAATGTAACTTCTCTCTTATATTTAATATTATATTATAGTTTCTTCAAGATATGTCATATTCTCTTCCCTATTAAAAATGATTTATCTCTAAAGCATTGATAAAAATTATTGTGTTGTTGACTTCTTTGCTTCTATGTCATATTTTTTGGCTTGATTGTTAGTGTACTAAGTTTGTATGTTACCAAATTTATTAAACATATTTTTTTGAGATACAATTAATTATTAACAATTGCTTTTTGGTTTTCTTGAGTACCAATGCTAATTTACTTATTAATTTAATATGCAAAACATAGTTGCCTCTTATAATATTTTGATAGAAATTGAACCACAATATTTCTTGGATACTTGTCATAATTGTTGAGGATGATGCTATAAATTTTTTAATCAATATGACAGACTACAAGTAAAATTATATCTAAATTTTGTGTTTCCTTCTTAATACCATCAACTTAAACTTCTATGGAATTGGTTTATTGTATACTTCCCAACACATAATCAATCTACTTTCCAGCAATAATCACTTTGTTGTGTCTCTCTCAAATATGGTTTAAATTGGATAGTTTTCAAATCCCTAGATATAGTTGATGCTTTTAGATTTTAACCATATTGTAGGTGATTATACAGTTTTGATTTTAATATTTGGTACTATCATTGACGTTGACTATTACATTTTTAGATTTATGGTTTATGCTTGACATAGGTTCAATGCTCAAATTCAACTTGTAGCAATATCTTCTTTTGAAAATGTCATTTTGAATATAGTATATTGAATATGAAGGTTGAAGATTTAACCTTTGAATACACTTATATTCAACTTTTATTTTATAGAATCTCACTTTTTATATTTTTTCTTTATCTTACTTTGTATGGAATTGCCTCATCAATATGTAATTGAATGATATTTATAAACTCTTATCACTTGAGTAGAATTCACCCTGGGTCTTCTCTGCACTATGATATTCTAGTTTCTTGGCATCCTTTAATGTTCTAGTATAATTAACTGAAATAAACTAAATAAAACCTACACACTAGCCTAAAAAGTAATTCAAGTGAATGACACCAAAATAATGACCATAAGATAAGGATTTATGGCAAGGAAATAAGAAAAAAAGCAATTTCATTTACAATTAAGAGATGTACATGGAATATACTCACCCAATTACTAGTAAATGTATTTAACCTTCTTCTTGATTAGTACTACCTCTTATGGACTTAAATCAATGGACTTATCCTCTAGATAAATTTTCTTAAAGCATGGCCATTTTATTATGGAGGTGAAATTAAACAAACTCTCAAATTATTCTTTCAAAATTTTTATTTTTTTTCTCCTAGAGGCCTTAGATGGTGGTTTTTAGCCATCATTTTAGAAACCTAAGACAACGGTTTTTAGCCACCATATTAGACACCTATGACAAAGATGTGTAACCACTGTATTAGACCTATAAGAAGGTGGTAGAAACCATCATTTTAGAACCCTAATATGGTGGCTTCTAACCATATAGATGGCACTTAAAAACCTTTGTATTAGAACCTAGGAGGGTAGTTTTTTGAGGTGGTATTTAACCGTCATTGTATAAAATGGATTTTTATGATACCCTCAAATATGGTGGTTTGAAAACCACCTTTAAAGGTCTTTAAGGGTGGTTAATAACCACTGTTAATTTTTTTTTGGTGTAGTGTATAGCCTGATAGCCTCTAGCCACTCCTAGTCCTCCTTAGATAGTTGGCACCAAACCTTGTAGAACAAGTTCTTGAACCGATGTCTTGGTATTACTAATTTTTGCTGCAAACACAAAATATCATCAAAACATCATTAGTAGACTGACATCATAAACAAAAGCATCCAAACCTACATCATTAAGTCTAATGAGAAAAAATAAAAATCATAGTGATCTTCCATCAATGGATGGCCATGCAATGCATTTATCCATTGACATATGGTTTCCTAAAAAAATCATCAAACATAAAAAAAACATATGCAAAAATTGTATGCCAATGGATGATCAAACAAAGCAACCATCCACCCACAAATGATTGCCCAAAAAAATAAAAATTAAACAAACAATAGCATAAAGCAACCGTCCATCCATGGACGTTGTAAAAATTGAAACAAAACACCAACTAAAAATAAGGGAAACAAAATTTTCAACGACATTAAATCATAACAAAAAAAGGACAAAAGAAGCAAATCAAAAGTTAAAAGCATAAAGGAAAAAATAAGCAAGTCAAAAGCATAAAATTCAATAAGCAAGAAAAAATGTGTTCATTTTATTTTAAAATGATAAAGTTGAGGTATATGCTACATACTAGCCCTACATCGCTAGCTGCTACACCACCTCATGCCATTTGTTCCATTCATCGCTTAAAATAGCTAGCCCTTCGGGTTAATTTATTCATTGTGCACCTCCTCTCCACCTCGTTTGTTTCTCGTGATAATAAAAATGATGATTCACACTATGATGTTTTTTATTTATAGCCATTGCAGTGCAACCATTCATGATGGTCATGCCCTAACCATCTAAGATGGTCACTAAGCGATCATCTTGAATGATCGGGAAAAAAAACCAAAAATAAAAGGAAAATATAACCCAAAATCACCAACAACAAATCATGTCAATCCATCAAATGTATGAAGTTAATTGCCTCATCAGCCTCATTCATGCTAACTTCTATCGACTTGATACTTGAGGGTTAGATGATAGCAAAATTTTACCTCTATTATGATCGGTACACAACACACCCAGTATGGATTTGATAAATATCCTAGAATCTTGTCAAAGATTTACATAAATTCATTTCAATAATGATGGTCACAAAAATCCCACCAACACAGCACATTGGCACAATGGTTGTAAGCTCGTACCTTAGTAGTTTAGTTAGTTTTTAGCTCAACAACAAGATTCAAAGGTATTTTTTACCTCCATCACTAGGGCATCTCACATTGATCTCAAATTGGGACAATCAAACATCAGACCCCTTCAAGCACAAGAGTCATCATGTCATTCATACATCATCCATGGGTGTCATTTATTTTTGCATCACATTGCATTTTCACACAACATGATACAAAAAGAGGTATCTATAGACACCAAAATCTAGCATAATAAATATTAATTAATTAGTCATGATTAATTAATTAAATAAATAATTAACTAATTAGTGCTTAGGATTAAACAAATTTTCATCTCTCTTTACAGATGCATTGATCCTCACAAGCACCCCTTTACGTCATCCATGGCACTGGCAGATCCACCTCCCACCGTCCAAACTGATCATGTGCATGAAAAATACCTTCCATGAGTAAACTTAGAGTTATTGGTAGTTTCACCTCTATGCCATAAAGGGAAGATAATATTACATCCAGTTAACTAAATTAGTTAACTTAGATATGTACACTCAATCACATCATGCACTCAGTTAACTAAGTGAAGTTATCTAAACATGCATACAACCAACATGATTAGTTAAAAGGATAAACATAGAAATATATCCATGCATATTTAGTTAACTAATAATGCATATCTAATAAAAATTTAAAAATAAATAAATATCATGAAATTGCATGCATCAAGTCAATTGGTGATAATTCCAAGGCCAATTTTACCTTGCACACACTTTCAGTGATAAATCCAATGCAAGAAAAAATCTCCCAATTACATGCACTTAACTAGATGTGCTAGTTCCTTATCCTTTCCTATTAGAAAATTTAATATTGAACCTCAACCTCCCTTTGAATCATGAGGATGGATAGTATAGCAAAGTCCTAACAAACTCTTGAGAAACCATAGTGATCACACTCCTCAGATATTAGTATTATACCATCTATATCTCATTTAAAACCCATTCACATCCTTTCTAAGGTCCAGATCCACTTTCAAATACATTTTAGATGCTACATGTCATGACCATCCCACATTGAACGGTCTCAACCCATAGTCATTTGATCCTCGATAGTCAGCTCCTAGCATGTGCAGAAAGCTTCCCGATGTAGCACAATCTAGTTACGAAGTAGTAGCAACTCATGTGTAAAATAGTGACATCAACAAAATAGTAAGGACACATTAGAAAGGTAGACACGAGCTCATTTTAATTCCCTTTTGCATGTCTTTACTTTATTTATTTCTATATTTTTTTATATCTCATTGAATTCGGGCCTCATCTCGAGAGGTCCATCACATACTATTAACTCTCTATAGTTTTGCATGTGTGCAAGTCCCATAGGTATGAATTGGGTTGGAAATAGAACTAGGTAGTAGCTTAACCACATGAGCCCAGCTGATCCACCATCCTTAGATATAGTAGTACACACAATGCGACCATCTGCCCATAGATGATCGCTAGCTACAACCATACCTCTATAGATGAACACCATCCATAGGTCTACATGCTCTAGATCCAACATCTATAGGCTAGCACATTTATCCAAAGATGCCATACACATACACATTAAACATTCCAATGCATCAGTATTCACTAGAAACCTGCTTTATCAGTGATGTATCATTAGGAGTACCAAAGCACCATAGTCATTTGTATACGGGACACACTTCCCATTTTATTGTAAACCCCTACATGGGTATAATATTGTAATAGAATAGAGGAAGCACATTTCAATTTTTTAATATCAATATTCATTGCTTTTCATTTTATATTGCATGGTGTGTACTTTTTCTATCTACAGAAGGGATCTATAACCTTATGGGTAAGTTTTGGGGAGGTCATCTAGATATAGATTCCATCAGGAGATGGGCTCTTACTAAGTGGAAACCTCAAGGTTCACTGGAAATTGTGGTTGTCCCTAAAGCTTTCTTTATCATCAATATTAATTGTTAAGAAGACTTGAAACATATTCTAGGAGGAGGTACCTAGTTTTATTGTAAGAGACATATTTATTCAAAAGTGGGGGCCTAATTTTAACTTGAGTACCCAAAAAGTGAACATGATTCTACTTTGTATTAGGATCCCTGGAATACATTTCCATTTATGGTATGAAGATGTTTTTAGGGATATTGAAAAGGTAGTAGGGTATCTTATTTTTATTAATTCAATGACTTGAGCAAAATCAAGGGTGATTTTTGCTAGGATGTGCATTATGGAAGATCTAGAATTTGATTTTCCATCTTCGATTGAGCTCATTTTAAAGTTGAGTCCATGGATACAAACCATTGAATATGAGAATAGACCAAATATGGGCTCCTAGTATAAGGGTGTTGGGCATAATGTGGGGTATTTCCATTTCTAAGAAAAAGATGGTTGTAGGGGGAAAAAATATGGGTGTATAAATCTAGGGGTGATGCTTCTACTCAAGAATTTTTAAATTCAAAAAGCTACATCCATGGAGAAGCTAATGAAATTGTTGGCAATAGAAATTATTTGAAGGAGACCACTCAAGTAGAGGTTACTTTGCAAGTAGAAAATAAGGTAGGCACGAGCAAGCTTTCAATGGAGTTTACTGCTCAAGTAGCATAGAACATGGATGCAAGCAAGCTTCCAATAGAGGCCAAAACTATTGGGATGGATGGTGCATAAAAAAAGGATAGTGGCCCGTTGTATCTGACTACTTTATCTATGAAGGAATCTCAAAACCAAATGTCCTAGGTTAGCCCTTATAACCTCTTAAATGAGGTTATAATTTCAAATGACCTTATCCATAATTCATTTGATTGCATTGGAAT
The DNA here is from genome assembly GCA_028583015.1 of Wollemia nobilis. NCBI lineage: Eukaryota > Viridiplantae > Streptophyta > Pinopsida > Araucariales > Araucariaceae > Wollemia > Wollemia nobilis. The sequence continues at coordinate 1,732,941 of JAQPPZ010016475.1, forward strand.
GTAAATTGATAGTTTTAAGATTGAGTCTTTCGAAGTTGCTCCCCTTAGGATGGATACTTATTAGTCTATTGAGCCTCAAATTGGATCCTTAAATCCCTAATTAGAAAAGGGATCCCATGGCCCCAAAATATGTAGTCATAAAAATGGATTGATTGATGTTTTATTAGATATGAAAGTGAGGAAGCCTCCAAAAAAAACCATGAGAAAAAGGAAGATAGAATAAAAAATTGGTAATGGTTCTTAGTCAATGCTGAAGGTTGAAGAAGGAAAGGATTTGAGAGAAGCAATTAAAGCTAGACTTCTTTTGTTATCCCCCTTAGTTTATTAATGGGTGAAAGAGACCTAACTCCAAAGCCCATAAATGAAGCTCTTATCTTAGAACAATAGAGGCCTTAATGGTCTTTCTAAATAGAGGTTACCAGATTCCCTTCGAAAGGAGATTTTACCTGATATTATCCTCCTCTGGGAAACCAAAGTGGAATAATGTAATATTGATGTAGTTAGGAAAAAGGTTTGGAAAAATTTTGGTTTTGCTACTAGCTTGGTTCAAGGGGCTTTTGGGGATCTTATGTGTCTTTGGGATTCTAAGAAGTTAAACAACTTGACTATTTTATCCTCTGATGGAGTTATCAATATCATGTTTTCTACAGGGAAATAAGGTGCAAATAAACTCTATCTAATATTTAGGCTCCAGGTTATGGTTCCAATAGGAACCCATGTTGGGCTTCTTTAAGCTCTATGAGAGGATATTTTAAAGATAAAATTTGGATGCTAGCCAAAGATTTCAACTTCCCACTTTACCAATATAATAATAAATGGGGGGATAGTTTAGTGTCTAAAGGAATGAAGGAATTTGCTTCTTTTGTTAATAAGAACAAGCTTATGGATTTGGAGTTGAAAAATTCTAGAATTACCTAGAGTAATAGAAGGATAAGAACCTAACTTATTTAGGTAAGATTGGATAGGATATGAATCTCTAAAGAAATATTATCACTTTTGGAGGATACCTCATTTTGTTCTCTCCCTAAGGTAGGATCAGATCATAACCTCATTTTGTTTGAAAAACTAAGTCATCCCACATTTTTCCCAAGCTATTTAGATTCAAAGTTATGAGGATTCAACACCTCAAATTGAAATTTAGAATTAGGTAAATGTGGGATCATAAGTTCTCTAGACCTCTTATTTCACAAATTTCTTCCAAGATCAGATTTATCAAATATAATTTAAAAGAGTGGAACATAAATATTTTTGGATATATTTTTCAAAAAAAAATCTTTGAAAAACCAATTAAAGGAAATTGATTCTCATGTTGAAACCAGATCCAAGGAGAGGATATTGCTTGCATTACATAACATTTTCGCTAGTGAAAATATGTTGTGGAGGCAAAAATCAAGGGCTCTATGGATTAAATAAAGGAATAGAAATACTAAATTTTTCCACACTTATACTCTTAGACAGAAATTCTAGTAGAATCATGGAGATAACTAAAACAAATGGATAAAAAAATTGGGGATATCTAGGAAATAAGATGTGAAGTGGTGAGTGATCCAAGACATGTATGAAGGTTTTGAGGAGAACTAGGGTTTGATTCAAAGTGATGGCAGAATCCAAGGCTTAGGTTGGGACTTATTTGCATCAAACTGTGTTCAAAACAATTGCAAGTACTTTTTATTTATCTATTTTTCTCTTAGTGTGAATTCTTAGGGTTTTTTCAAAATTTTGTGGTTTTCAATGACTCCCAACCTTGGTGGTCCATCAATTAGAGTTGGAAATATTGAGGAGAATATAAGCAAAAATGGAGCCCAAATAGCATCCCCAAAATCTTTTAATACTGATGATTCACAAGTCAATCAGGGAGATGTGTCCTTCAACCAATGATATTTTGCATAAATAGTTAAGGGTAACAGTAGAAGAGAGGGCCACATGAAGGCACAAATTGGAAAAAAAATGCAAGAATATAACAAACAAAAAGATATAAAACTAGACCAAACATAGAGAAATGGGTGTTTTCCTCAAGTAGACTCAGTTCATGTCCTTGAGATTTTAGAAAAATTAATTGTATAAGACATCATGTAAAAATTCACCCATGATTTGATTTGTAAAATTGTGGGGTTGAGGCCATACCATAATTTATTATATAACTGGGCAAGGAAACATTGGGATACCCAAGGAGAAGTTGATATTTTGCTTCTTTCAAATGGGTAATTTGTAGCAAATTTTATATTGGTATCATATACAAACAAGGCTTTTTAAGGGGGACCATACAACATTGGATCGATAAGTTTATTCATGCAACCCTAGTGACCTGCATTCAATCCTCGTGTGGAGCCATCGACCACCCCAAAATTTCTAAAGCTCTTTTCTCTCCTACTTGAATTTTAGATAAAGGATATCATTGGGATGATTGGTAATCTTCTAGGCACATATATAGGAATATCACGAGTAATAGTAGAGGGGGTATCAACAACATATGCAAGGATATGTGTGGAGATGGACCTAGAAAAGCCACTCCTAGTAGAAATTGAATTGGAAGTGGGAAGAAATACATGGATACAAAAAGTGGATTATGAATCAATTCCTTTTAGGTGCAAATATTACCATGAGTATGGGCATCTAGTAAGAAACTGCCCTAATGTAGGAAGAGAGGAGATGCATAAACCTAAAACTAATCCTAAAAACCCTCCCCCACAAAAATAAAATGATGAAGGGTTTCAAAAAATAATAAGGAGAATCCAAAGAAATAATTATCAAGCAATAGGATGAAATCCAACTAAAATAGGAAAAATGAACCAATGCCCATATTGTACAACATCTAATAAATATGAAATCCTTAAATTAGATGATCCAATGGAAGGGCAAGATGATTCAAATGTGGAATTGGTCAATTTAAAGGGCCAAAAACAATAAATAGAACAAAATATCCATTGGGAGTACACCCCATCCCACAGGAGACAAATGCCTCCCAAATTATAATTGATCAAAATTTTAAATTGGAGAGAGTTAGGAAAATTAGAATATTATGACACAACATCAAGAATCAGAGACATCTAGGCCCCAAAAAATTAACTTTTTAGTGGATTGGGAAGAGCAAGAAAAAACACCAGAGATATCTATGTTTTAACAAAATGATATGGTAGGGGAAATGGTAGTGCATGTACAAGATCAAAATCCATCAAAAGATATCATTATGGGAGTGGTAGAGAAAAATAGAGAGAATCCAACACTAGGAATCAACCAGATAGAGAAACGACCAAAGAATGCAAGGTCACAAAGGGTGGGAAGAAAAAAAATAAGGACAAAATACAACAATAAGGAGAACAAATGAGATAATTTGGATTGGTGAAATCCATTGTCAACTTCTACAATACATACCCTAAATGATTATAAACACATTGAATGTAAGGGGTTTAAACAACCACCCTAGATAATTGGTTTTTAAGAAAATAATTTTAGAAAACAAACGAGATGTGGTTTTTATAGAGGAAACTAAAACTTCCTTAGAATCTATGAAAAATATTGCCAAGAAATATTAGAGGTAGACATATTTTATGGACTAATCCTCTCAAGTATTTTTAGGAGGAATAACCACTTTATGGAATAAAAAATGCTTCCAATTGATAGATGCAACCTCAACCAAATTAATCCTCATGACCAAACTTAGGGAGAGGGACTCTAGACTGGTTTGGATGATAATTAATTTTTATGGCATGATAGAGGTATGATCTCAAAAAGTCCAATGGAAGGCAATATAATAGTTGAAGGAAACCCATCAGGAAGACTTTTGGATAGTGGGAGGGGTCTTCAATGCTAAAATATTAGTGCAATGTCAAGAAGGTTTGAACCAGCTCAATGAGAAGGATAGGTTGTTGCTATCTCAATTAGAGTACCTAGATTTGATTGACATACCCCCACCAAGATGCAACAACACATGGAATAATAAGAAAAAATGAGCATTCACAATCAAATCTAGATTAGATAGGTTTCTTGTGGGGGAGAAAGTCTCCACCCTTTGGCACTATAAATCACAAATTTTGAACCAATTAGCATCTGACCATTTTCTAGTATCTATATACATAGGAAAAAGGCCTCAGGTCAAGAATCATCCTTTTAAATTTGAGACTTTTTGGCTCCAATATAATGACTTGCCAGAGCTAATGAAACAGTGGTGGAAACAAGGAAAACCAGAACATGGTACAACATAGTTTTAGCTTCATTATAGATTAAAATTTCTCAAAGGTATATTAAAAAAATGGAGTAAATTTCATCGGATAGATTTCTAGAAACAAAGAGCAAACATTTTAGTTCAAGTGCAAGAAATAGCAAAAAAGGATCCGCTCAAAACCTATCTCTAAAGATCTTCTCCACAACCAAAGTCTTTTTATGCAAGATAAAGAAGAGTTAGACAAGAAAGAGGAATCCTACTAGAGATAATGAGCAAGAATAATCTAACTGCAAGAGGGATATAGGAATACAAAGTTTTTCCATCACTCAACCACAACACATAATCACTATAATCAGATTGATACCTTATCCATAGGGGATGGAAATAGGGAAAATACTACCCTAGGTATGCAAGAAACTTCAAATAAATACTTTTGAACTTTATTTGCTACAAATCCACACCTTTCCACTTAGCATCAAGAGGAAATTTTAGAAATCATACCAATGTTAATTTCACAAAAACAAAATGAGGGGGTCTTGAGAGAGATTAGAGAGGAAGAAGTTAAAGAAATAGTTTTTGATATGCAGACATGGAAGGCCCTAGATCTAGATGGATTTCAAGTAGAGTTCTATAGAGCCTATTGGGATATAATTGCAAAGTATGTAACCCAAGCAGTAGAAGAAATCAGGACTAGTGGATGAATCCTTAAAACCTTGAATCACACGTTTTTGGCTCTCATCCCAAAAGGTGGAGATATGAAAAATCTCACTAACCATAGACTAATTGCTCTATGCAATGTGGTTTATAATATCTTAAGCAAATGGCAAGTAAATTGAAACAAATCTTATCAAGGTTAATCTCTCCAGAACAAGGGGGATTTGTGTAGGGTAAACAAATTTTGGATGGATTTGTGATAGCACAAGAAACTATTTATGAGATTTTCCAAAATGGAAACAAAGGTATGTTCCTTAAGCTAGATTTATCCAAGGCATATGACAGAGTAAGTTAGAAATTTTTATCCCAAATACTATAGAAATTTGGTTTTAGCGAATAATAAATAAAATGGATTATGGAATGTATTCTACAATTTTTCTTAGTGCTCATAAATGGTAATCCATACCAACTATTCAAATCTTCCAGAGGAATTCAGACAGGAGATCCACTTTCACCATTTTTATTCATTATTTTTGTAAATGGTTTGGGAAGCCTCATACAAAAGAGGAAAGCAAAGAATGCTATTTTAGGGGTAAGGATAAGAGAGAACATAAATATTACTCACCTCCAATTTATGGATGACATAGGAATGTGAAGGGAAGCAACAATAAGAGAAGCAACCAATATCAAAAAAATATTGGAGTGTTACATAGCAGCTACTAGACAACTACTAAATGAAGAAAAATCAATAGTGTTTTTTTTAAAGTGATTAAAAAATTTAAAAGATTAGATAACCCACATACTCATATTCTTAGATGCATCACCGTCCTTAGAATATTTGGGTATCATCTTAATAGAGAAGGGAATAAAAAATAAATATTGTAAATCAATAAGAGATATAATCCACTCAAAAATTTTACATTGGACCTATAGGTGGTTAAGTTTTGGAGGAAGAGTAACATTGCTTAAATCAGTTTTACAAGCAATTCCAATGTATAAATTCTCCATTTTGGTTGCCCCAAAGAGCATCCTAAAATATTTGGACAAGATGATGAGACACTTTCTTTGGTATGGAGTGTAGGGTAACCACACAAGGGCACTAGTAAGTTGGGACAAGGTTTGCAAGCCTAAGTAAGTTGGAGGCTTGGGAATTAGAACAACAATGATAAACAACCAAGCTCTAACAACCAAGTTGTATTGGATATGGCTAACTCATCCTGATAAAATTTGGATTAATGTATTGAAAGTAAAATACTATCCCTCACAAAATACAAAATATCTTCCTCGTATTCCAGTATCAGGAGATGGATCAAAGACCTGAAAAGCTCTAAATAAAGGAGCATCACTTATCAAAGAAGGATTATACTGGAAAGTGGGAGATGGTAAAACTACTAGACTGTGGGAAGATTCCTAGGAATATTTCCCCCCATAATTGATTGGTACCTCCACTTAATAGGGCTCAAGGAAAAATTTTAGAGGAAAGTGTGGAATATCATAAGCCACTATTTTAAAATGCTAGATCAACTGTAGGACAAACTTAGTCAGTGGCAAGTCCCAAAGGAGTTGAGGGAAGAATGGGCTAAGGAGAAAAGAGAACTGAAAAAATATTGGATAGATGAAAGTGACCAAGGAGTAATGGACCTTATCAACTTGGTTGGGGACATACCCAATTACGAATTTATACTATCAAAGAAGGTTATAGAAATATTATACAAAGCACTCAAATTGGTCCAAAGCCCCCTTGGTTGCAAATATGGCAACCCAAAGGATGACCAAAGATAAATTGCTTTATGTGGTTGGTTACACAAAAATATTATGACTCAGGATAACATGAGGAGATATGGATTTATTGGACCCAAATGGTGTGTAATGTGTTACCAAGAGGAGGAAACAATGGGCCACCTCCTTTTTTTGTGCCCCTATGCCCAAACAGTCTGGATTTTGTGGTATAGTATTTTTTTTCAATCAGAAGGATCCATTCTCACTGAGAATTTTTTTTGGGACTATTGGAAGACCAATAGATTCAAATCAAATACCTTGAAGATATCTTGGAATTTGGGTTTGGGTTTCATCTATTGGAAACTTTTGTTGGAACGTAATAACATGATTTCAACGAGGAATTTAGAATAGAGGAAAGAATATAGGGCACTCTAATTAGGAAACATTTAGAGATAGTGTATGCTAAAACCCAAGAGGACTCTTAGATGGAAAAGGATGAAACAAATATATGGACACAACTCCATAAAAAACTACAATATGGGAACTAATAAAGGAAAGATAAGAATAGAAAGAGGTATTTATAGACTCAGGTTGAAGTCTTAAAAGTAAAGGGTAAATAAAAAACCTTTAGGGTTCATCTATAATGGACTAAAACTTCTAAAACTTGGACATTCAAAGGAACATAGTTGTGCCATATTTTGAGCCTTTCCAAGAAAGGTAGGTTTTCAATTGTAAATGTATAATTTGAGTTTTTTCAATAAAATTTTATCTTTTTTTCAAAAAAATATGTTTAGTGGTAATTGTTTTTAAATACCTCCTTGGTAAAAGGTATTTAGATGATGGTGTATCTAAGGAAGAGGTACTACACAATATCCCCATTTAGTTTTAGAAGACATGAATTTATTTCTAAGTAGTCATTTTAGGGATGAGGAGATTAGGAGTGTGGTTTTCTCAATGGGGGTTTGAAAGCTCCTAGACCAGATGACTTCCCTCTCTTCTTGCAAAAATACTAGCGCATTATTGGCATGGAGATTGGAGAGGCACTAAAGTATATTCAAATATCATGTTTCATACATTTCGACATGAATTCCACATTTTTGGTCCTTATTCCTAAGTTAGTAGGGTCTAAGGATTTTAAGGACTACAAACCTATTAGCCTATGCAATACTATTTTCAAAATCTTGACCAAAACCTTAGCTAATAGAGTTAAAACATTTTTGCCCATTTTAATAGATCAGGCACAAGGTGGTTTTGTGGAAGGAAGTAAGATTTTGGATGGGATCATAGTAGTCCATGAGTTGATCTATTTGTTGGATAAGAGTGGTAGACCTAGGATATTATTATCTTTTGATATAATATGCAAAGGGATATAACAATCATGAGATGCAAAATAATATGAAAGAAATTAAATCTGCTAGATGACTGATACATGCAATAAATAGAAATGATATAAATGAATACAATGTAGATATGGATGAAGTGAACACTCCATTAATAAAGCTAATAGACTACATTACACCCATCACCACTAGATGGTGATCCACATAAAACTGTACTACCTATGAAGATACTCTAAGATACTATGTCCCTGAATCTTTCTCTCTCTCTATCTGACAATGAGGCCTTCCTTATAGAGGTAAAATAGGTTACTTGGCCAACACTCTATCTAGCTATACAAGGGATACCTTGCACATTTACAACTTGTGCATTTATTATATTTCATGAAGTAACTAGATAACTTTCCCCTAAAGTAATCTAATTTCCTATGTACCTTGGAAGATACATTTACATGACCCAAATGATAAAAAAAAAACTATTTCTAACACCCCCTATATTACATTATTTGGGCAGTGGAGACATTTAGTCTTCAATATGGATCTTTATCTCCTTCATGAGCTTTGTACTCTTCTTATGGATACTTTATATTCCGCTTCAGTAGGTAATCTGTGTCTTCATATGATGAAGAGTAAGCTATAGCTGAAGCTAAATATTATTCTTTCAATTGACTTTGCATTGTATCCCTTCTTTATTGCCTTTGTCTTATTCATATCTAGATTTACCTTTGATTCTAATTTATTATCTCTTATAGGTGGTTGTACTGCTACTTGGTTCTTGTAAGGAAGATACTCCTTTTCTATCTTCAATCTGTATAGGAGTTTCTAAACAACCACTTAACACATTATGATAAGATCTTGAGTTAGTAGAATAGGAAGTGTTGATCCTGCATGAGGATTGAAAAACAAATTCTAGATATGATTCATTAAGTTTTACCTTCTTTTTGAGTAGTTCTATCAATCCTTTTTGTTCTATATTTTCATCTTTGCAGTTTTTATATGTGAGCAATGCCATGTACAATATGCTTATAAGGTCTAAGGAAATTGAAATATTTCTCTTTCCATTATCAATTGCTTCATTGAGATGGGTTTGAAGATAACATTCCATAGTTTCAAAATTCTCTTCTAAGGCTTCACTATGGATTATTTTTGAAGCTAGATCTAACCTTCCTTCCGATTTCTTGAGTAGATTCATGATCCCAAGTTTTATGGAATTGAATTTTTCCTTTCTGAAGCACTTATTGGTATTTTGAGAGGTAGACATCCTTATAGCTCCCTATATTAGGATATATAAACCCTAATTGAAGTATATAAGCTTGATTTGATCAAACCTTTAGTAATATTTTAGATGTGCAGGCTTCCTTATGTTTCCTTAGTAATGAGAGTATGAACACCTAATTTTAGATTTTGAAGAAGGCTTATATCTTCCCAACATGACAACCTTTTATCAAGTGTTATGACTACCTAATGATTTTGGAGTATGATATAGTGCTTTTGTAAAATATAGTTCAATTTATGGCTACTTTTTTACAATTTTGTAAAGATCAAAAATCAACTTTTCTAAAACCTTATTTCTCCTAATTGAACTAAGCACTTTTTTAATTTTTGAAGAGGTTTTAATTTTGGATTGCTTTGTCCCTTTTTGAGAAATTTTGAGACAAGAAAATCATAAATTTTCAACCTTAACAAAAAATATTTAATAACCTCTTTTTAAAACCATTAGGCTTTAATTTCTAATTTCCAAAGGCCTAGTTTGATGCTATAACCCTTATCACTCCCAAAAATATGGAAAATTAGAAAATTAATAATATTTATAAAATATTAAATAATTTAATCCAAGTCGAATTCCTTATTTCTACTAGGTTGAGTTGTAAATATTATTTTAATTTGGTAAGTTATCGCTTATAGCTTTTGCTTTCAAAAATCTAATTTTCAACCTTAGCTTATAAACCCTATATCTCCAAATTTGAAATCAATAATAAAGTGAGATTTAAAACTTAACTTTTTGATGCTAATATCCTCACTATTGAGTGCTTCCTTCAACTAGATACAACAATAGTATTAAAGTTTCCTTGGGTGCTAGAATCAATGGAGATTCTCATATTTAATGTTGGAATGTAGACAATGTATAAATAGGAAGGTTTGACCTTCAAGACCAGGAGCCTTTAATGCTCCCTCTTCCTTCCTTCCATGTTGTGCTTGACTAGATTTGACTATGTTTTGTTGTGTTGTGAACTTTGGAATTCGGTCACCTTTTATGGAGGAATAACCTTGAGCTTTGTGACACATATCACATCCATTACGTATGAGTGCTTCTTCTCCTTTTTTAATGTACCACTTTCTTTTTCAATACCTTTTGGTCACTTTGTAATGTATGCTGACTCATGTGGGGCTTGTGGATAATAACAAGTATCACCACGACTATAACATATGCATGAGGTTGATGAGTGTTGAGAGATGAAATATCTATAATGTATGTGCCTTAGAATATTGATGCCAAGTAGCATTCAAACTCTTTGTATGAAGTCCTTCCATATAATGCCTTCCAAGGAGAATATTATAACTCATTAAGTCCTTTCGTATGTCGTTCCTTTGCTTTGCTATGTTTATTAAGAAGAAAGTAAACTTATCTTTTGCAGGTGGATTGATGAGGTGCTATGGAGCTTTGAATAGTGATATCGGTGCTTCCTTTGGTGGATGATCTTCACCAAGTTTAATATTTTGAATGTAGCTCCTTTGATATTTATCTTCTCTATCTCCAATGTGCTAATTCATGTGCTTCTTTGTAGTGTAGATATCTGCATGTTATGATGTCCATCTCACATTGGTAGAAGTAGATGCCTTCTCTTTGTAGTGTATATGTTGTATGTTCCACATTGGTAGATGTGGATGTTGTCCATTGGTAGATGTGCACTATTTTTATCTACATAAATGTAGCTTGATGATAGCCTCTTGTGAGATTTGATTTTTTAGGTTCATCAGTCCAAGATGATTACTTTGAGTGGCTCCTTTTTCTTGGGAAGAAGAGTTCTAACGTTTGGCCTTTCTTGGTTGATTTTCCCTATAGTTATTGTGATTTTTTGGGGCACATTCAAATATTATCTTGAGTTGTAAAAACCATATTAGAGTAGTGCAATAAAATATACCATAAATTGTACATAAAAATCCTTTGATGCACCTTCTTTTGCACTCTTATTTCAGATCTGAAATTCTGGTTTTATGGCAGATTTTTCTCCTGCAATACAAGGTTTTTGATATTTTATTTTATAAGTAGACACCTTATCCTTTTTACTTGGAAAATTTGATAACAAATTCAAGCTTAGATACGAGTAGATAGAAGCTTTTTAATTTTTGCAATTTTTTGCACTTTATTTTCTTGCATCCAATATTGTAATGCTTTAGATTTGAGACTCACCAAGTCTTAATATTTGAAGCTTCTATTTATATTTTTGTTTAGTTGTGTTATTCTCCAAATTTTTTAGGGTTCTAAAATTTTTGGGTGGCTTCTTTTGGCTACTACGAGCTGTAAAGTTCTATGCTTCAATAGTGTTTTTAGACACTTGATACAAATCAGATTTTGTGCCCTTCAAAAATACAAAACTAATTTCTTTTGAGAGTAGTATAATAGTGCAAATAAATATAATAGAATTTATTTTTAATGCACTAACAATTTCACCTTATCACTCCAATCAACTCTCAAGATAATTCACTTAATAAATTTACTGCAGCTAATCAAGAATAACCTAAAATGAATCTTCAAGAGTTATTCTGCAAATTCAGTACAACTAATATTGTAGGGCTTAGTCTTCTTTTATTTTTTCCAAATTAGATGATAGGTAGTTGATAGATATAATTCTAAAATATAATAAACTTCTAATTAATGTACAAATGAACCTTAAAAGAACCTTTTCCTTTTTGCACTTTTGAATACTGTAATATACTTTTTCTTCATGCAACTTTAATCCAAATAAGGTGCTCTAATGAATCTGACAAGTAGTCTAATTAATGATATAGTTAGCACCAGTGGTTGCATACCTTTTTAAAACCTAATGTAGATCCTTTTTATACTTCTATAGATGATGTGTATCTTAGTCTAAGATCACCAAGTTGGTGCTTCGAGTAGGATCTTGCATATTTTTGTAGACTATCTTGAACAACTCCTTCTTCACCAAATGATAGTCTCAAAATTTCTTTCACAAGCCTAAGATTTGTTGGCTTGTTATCCTCTTGTGGTATCCTCCTTCTAATTTATATTTGGAGAAGTCTCTATCTTTGAAGAGATGCCTTCTTGCTATGAGAGGTAATATTCAAAACTCCTAGATTTTATGAGCTTCTTATGTCTTCAAGTCTTCTTGTCAAATTATGACTTTAAGTAGGATCTCAAGATTTTTAATGTCTTGAGGTCTTTCACTAGATTCTTCTTCTAAAATTTGGCACTCCTTACCAAATTATCTTTCTCAAATTTAGAATTCCTTGTCAAATTATCCTTCTCTTGGGCTTGTTTTCATATGGAAATAAATATCCCAAGTCCTTCACTATGAGGGTCTTCTCCTTGGTAGTATATTTATCCAATGAGTTCTACTTTTATGATTTCTTCAGTAAGGCTTTCCTAGCATTTTTTTGGATGCTTGATGAGACCTTCCCAAGGTCTTTGATATTGCAGTTTCTACTGGTATTCCCTTGAGACCTCTTCAAATTTTTGCTCTTGGAAGTTTTTGCGATGTTATCTGATCCTAGATTTTTGATTCTGCTACTTGTGGATTCAAGAAAGAATCTCCTAGTCCTTCTTCCAATTTTGGAAGTCCTTCAATGAGATCTTCTCCTGATCTCTTTTTCTTTAGATGCTGAATTAATTCTAAAGAAGATACTCTTCCTAAATTTCTTGTAGGAAGTAACCCATCTCACTAAATATTATTTCCCTACATCAAAAATATTAATACTAAAATTTTAATTTGCTTCTAAATCAGATATTTCATTTGAATTCTTCTTCAGGATCAAGGCTTATATGACCTATTTCAGTATCAAGGCTTCTATGGCCTTTTCAATATCAAGGCTTTTGTGGCCTTTTCAGTATCAAGGATTCTATGGCCTTTGTAGTATAAATGCTTCTATGTATTTTGCTTCAAGGATTCTATGGCCTTTTCTTCAAGGCTACTATGGCATTTTTGTATCAAGGCTTCTATGGCCTATTATTCAAGGCTACTATGGCCTTTTTGTATCAAGGCTTCTATGGCCTGTTCTTCAAGGCTACTATGGCCTTTTTGCATCAAGGCTCCTATACCTTGTTCTTAAATTGTGAAGTTATTAAATATATCAATGAATATCTTAAATATCTTAACTTCACCACACCTCTTCTCCAAAATTTCTTTAATATAGCAATGTTTTTCTCTTTCACAAGGAACTAATATCTGCACTATGAGAGCACCTCGACCTTCAAGTAACGAAGTTGGAGTATCCTAGCTTTCTTTTGTAGGAGGAGAACCAATACTTTGAGAATTAATTATCCATAACTAAATAAACTTTAGGCAACAATTAGCAAGTTCCAGATATCTTGGATCTTCATTAGATGATCTGTCAATCTAGTGGATTGAATGTTGAGTCCTGGTCTTCACAAATTTTTCCTATAACTTTGTGGAAAGGCTCTAATCAAATGCAATATCAATATTTTTTGGAACTAAGATTTCTTTTAGTCCTCACTTGTGATTCTCCCTAATTCTACCACCTAGATTATTTTAAAATCTTTTGATAGTGACTAGTCTAATGGTGCGTCAGGTTGACAAAATACTCAAGATTAATAATGATGGTGATTTTCCTATAGACCTACACAAACTAGATCTACCATAGCTCTGATACCACTGTTAGATTTTGATATAATATACAAAGGAAGATAACAATCATGATATAAATAATAATATGAAAGAAATTAAATATGCTATATGAATGAGACATGCAATAAATAGAAATGATATAAATGAATACAATGTAGCTATGGAGGAAGTGAACACTCCATTAATAAAGCTATTGGACTATATTACACCCATCACCACTAGATGGTGATCCACATAGAACTATGTCTTTGACTCTCTCTATATCTATATAACAATGAGGTCTTCCTTATATATGTAAAATAGGTTGCTTGACCAACACTCTATCTAGTTGTACAAGGGATACCTTGCATATTTGCAACTTGCACATTGACACTCGTGAATTTATTACATTGCAAGAAGTAACTAGATAAATTCCCCCTAAAGTAATTTAATATCCTAAGTATGTACCTTATAAGATACATTTACATGACCCAAATGATGGAATATAATCTATTTCTTACACATATTCCTCGAGCTTGACATGAATAAGGCGTATGAAAAAAATTATGGGACTTTCTTTTAAAAGTCATGGATAAATTTTATTTCAATAATAAGTGGCTAAATCTATTCAAATATTATATTTTGACTACTAAATTCTCTATCATCATTAATGGGTCTCCTACAAGATATTTGTAGATCTATAAAGGCATCTGTCAGGGGGATCCCCTCTCCCTATATCTTTTTATTTTGTTTGCAAAGGTGTTGAGTAGGTCTATTAAGGTGAATAGTAAGGTTGAAGGTATTAGACCTACATTGTCCTTGGATCCCATCTCTCATAATCTGTTTGTTTATGACACTCTCATTTACTTTATTGCCTTTGTTCCCCAAGCCAAAATGGTAAAGAAATTTTTTCTTCTTTTTGAAAATGCTACAGGTCAAAAAATTAACTTCTTGAAGAGCAATATGTTATTCATCAACACCCCTCTCTAGACAATTGAATATTGTTGGGTGTAATATTGCTAAATTTCCTTTTATGTATCTTGGGATGCCTCTTTTTAAAGAAAGTATTAAAGAGAGTTTATGGGTTCCAGTGATGGCCATATTTTAGAGGAAGTTAGTTGGTTGGAAATATACCCTTCTTAGTCAAGTAAGAAAGAACTTATTGGTTAAATATCATACTTCGAGCATTCCAGTATTTTTTGTCTATTTTTAAATTATTTAGTAGACTCCTACTAAAAATTGTCAAGGTTAGAGGAAAAAAAATATTTCCACATGTTTCTCGGGAGTAGGTTGTAGCAAAAAATAAAATTAGGGATTAGGGCTAAGGAAAATAAATCAAATGAATAAAGCCCTTATGACCAAACAAGGTTGGATGCTGGTGAGGAAAGACAATGTGGGATGGGTGCATTTTATTTTGATAAAGTACATGAACCATAACAAAACAATTTCTAATGGACCCATTCCCATACTTAGGGTCTAATTTCTAGTAGAGCATCATCAAATCAAGATCCATAATTCTAAAGGGATGCATATGGAATGTAGGTTATGGGAAAAGTATTGGCTTCTAGGAGGATCCTTGGATTTTGAATTTCCCTCTTCTTGCCTAAACCTATCTATTGTGGAGCCAATAACTATACAAATGTTTGACTCAAAAGTTATTGATTTCATTGAATCTATCATTTATAGGAATAAGTGGAAATCATTTTTAATCCTTTGATTATCTTAGGTTGAGGATGAGGCTTTGAGATTCATTTCTAATAGCTTCAACATGTAGGTTATCAAGAACAATGATTAATATGATTTTATTTTTGGAAAGGGGAGAATATTAGAACCTTTTATATGAGGTCTACATACTTACTATTAGAATATAGCCCCCTTATTGGTTCCTCGTCTAAATGTTTTGGCTTGGAGGCCTCATTCCCAAGATACAATTTTTATTTTGGCTGACTATGTTGAATAAAATCCTTTCTATTCTCTAAAAAAGAGCTTTATTTATCCTTAACGTATGCTATCATTTTTGGGCAGGTGTTGAATCTATTCTTCATATTTTTTCTCAATGCACCTTTTTTGTGAAGATGTGTCTTTGTTTTTGTATTTCTTGGTAGTTTGTTGGGTTTCTCCATATAACCTTTATGATTTATGTAACCAATGGGATACCCCCTTATCTAATCCTTTATTGTGTGTGTTTTGTTATTTTAGCATGTCTCGCCTTCTTTGGAGTATATGGAAGGAAATAAAAAATCAAGCATTTAAGAACTCCAAAATGGATGTGCCCTTAGTTTTCTCTAGAGCAATTTTAGCTATGCTAGAGAATGTATCAATATTATCCATGGACATGGTTAGAATTATTGAGGAGGTATTTTTAGAGTTGAAATTATGTTTCCAACCCAAAACTAGAGGTTTTGAGTAGCTACTGACCTAGCATAGAGCTCTAACCATATGGGACCCCCCTCCTCTTGGATGGATTAAGATTAACTTTGATGAGGTCTTAAGAGAAAATATTGGTAATGTTGGAGTTAGGGGATTAGTTAGGAATGATAAAGGGGAGATCTTGTTGGCCTTATATAAGAATTTTGGTATTCATACCAACCATTTTATTGAAGCCAAAACATGTTTTCAAGGAATCCCTTAGTTTGAATCCCTAGATGAAAGTGATCATCGAAAGAAATTACTTAAACTTAGTAAATATGATGAATGGATCCCAAAATACCAACTAGAACATTTCAAAAATGATTGTAAAATTTAAAAGGCTCATCCAAAATCTAGAGGAAGTTTAAGTTAAACATATTTTTAGAGAAAGAAATAAATCTGTAGACTTTCTTGCTAATTTGGGTTTGTAGCAACAAGGCATATCGATATGGAGGGAAGATTTCCCCCAAGGACTCAGTCAGGTGAATAATGCTATATTAATTACTAGGTTTTTTGTGCTCATCCTTGTTATAGGTTTCTTTATTTATACCTTGATAAGGGGAGTTTCTTCATGGTAATATTTAGTTTCATCTGGTATAGTGCTAATTAAATTTTATTAGAAACTCAATTTTTATTATTTTTGAATCACCTCTTTGTGGTGCCAATTCATTTGATTTATGGGAACCTTTGTGAATGTGGTAGTGGAGTCATATCTAGGATGGAAAAGGTCATCAATTCCCCAAAGGGATTCTCAAATCCTTTTTAAAAAGTATAAGGATCATGTGGATTCTTCCATGGTAGGTTCATTGATCGCTCTACACTTTTTATCTTCATAAAGAGAAATGTGGGGTGGGGGGCCCAATTGGAACTCCCAATTCATTTTTTTTTTGGCATGACATTTTATTTGAAGTTGTATTTATGTAAAATATGGAAAAGGAAAGGTGTTATTTCTAGGAAAGCATGGGTCTCTAGGATTGGCAAAAACCAATGGTTATTACCCTTAATCGAATTGCATGGGTTGTTGTGGTAAGTAAATTATGAGGTGACAAAGTGTGCATATCAAATAATGTGATTAGGTGTTACATTATCTTTCACATGTCTTCAAAAATCACTAGTAATCATTATAGAATTGAGAGCCGAGAAACCAGATGGTTTGGCTCATGTACTAAGATTGATTATTGTAAGCATAATTATATGAACCTCCCTATTTTTCCTTGATGAATGTTCCATATTTTTAGGTGGAAAGGTCGTAGTATAGTTGAATCTATGATTGGTCATGTTGGATTTACTATATTTTTTATTTGGGTGCTCTAAAAGAGATATTTTTAGTATACGGTTTATCTTGATGATCCTTGCTTTATCCCAAGGTAGTTTTCTAGGTATGTTCAAGGGAACTATTGGTGGATTCAAAGGCCTAGACATTTTTTGAAGTGATGGTATTTGGCATCTATAAATATCCATAAAGGAACCTTTGGTATTCTAGAAGTGGTTGGATATATCTCTATCAAAAGCTTGTTCATTATATGGAGTAGCTATAGAATTCTCAATGAATATTGTTGGAATATAGAATTCATAGTAATTGATCCAAGTTATCTAAATGTGGATGAGGAGGCTAGAAATATTTTGAAAAAATATGGTTTGCTTTAGTGTTTATTGAAATTTAATGGGCATAATAAGGCTATTGCAAAACATATGGTGTATTATTAGAGGAATGGAATGGTGTGAATTGGGGAACTAGAATTTGAAATTTCCATTTTTCTAATTGCTAAGGTTATTGGCCTTCCACTGGATGGGGTGTGTCATAGTAGGGAGAAGCATTCCCTTGATAGAGAAAATAAGTTTATGGGTGAATATGAAGATCTAATAAAAATGAAAAATAGTTACAAAATAAGTTCCCTTAAGTCACCTTAGGGCAATATTAATTTGGTAATAATACAATATTTCATGTTAGATGAGAATCAAGACTTGCTAAGGAGTTATCATTTTGTATTCTTTAACTAGTTGTGATGAAAGAGACTATTGAATATCCCTTATTTTCTTTTCAAATATATGGAGAACTTCATGAAAAGGTTAAAAAATGTGAATTGACAAACCCCATAGATCAGGGATTGGAAAAGTTAATTTTTGGTCATATTTTAAAATTAGGGGTATCTCAAGAGAGGTAGTTCTCACTTATGTGGCCAACTAGATAATGATTCCTATTGTTGCTAGATCTATTGCTTCATCCCATTCCAAATGTATTGATTCCTAGGCTTGTCAAGCTACTCCCACCGCCCATGTATCCCTGGGTAGAGGAGTGTTGGAGATGCTAAAGGGTGTGGATGATGCATCGAAAACCCCTAAGGGAATCAAGGGAAGTGAGGAAGGTATCAGATGCTCTAGATGACTGTTGGTGAAATCCATCAAAGGTAAGAAGACTTCACTCTTCATTGATGACTCTACCTCATATGATTTTTTCCCTCCCAAAAATAAATATAATATTTCCTATGGATCAATAGGTAGGAGAAAAGTAAAAATTGGTAGCCCATAGGAAATCCCAATTTATATTAAGTCCCATAAAAATATGTTAATTATTTTCTAAAACTTCCTTATTGGCATGTTTAATGTAACCATATCGTGTGTTGAAGAGATTAAAATGATGACAGCATGGGAGAATTAATATCATATTGTCTCATCTATGGCTAAAGGTTAGGTTGAAGAAGGTGATATCAAGGGATGATTCTCTTTGGGGATTATTCCTAGGATTGGTATGATTGGGATGCTATTTTAGTTTTTTCATATCCTATAGTAGTTTTTTTATGTTTTTAGCCTTTAGGCTTTGTGTCTAGGATGCCTTTGTGTCCTCTAGCACTGTACGATGTATTAAATCTTTTAGTTATCTCCTATTGTATTGTTGGGATGTTGTGTTTCCATTGTGTGGTTGATCCTTTTGTAGTTTTGATGTGGTTATCTAGTCTCCAAGTTATCCTCAAATATTGTAGTTTTTCTCTCTTTGTAATAGGTTTTGATTTTCTTTCAAAACCCCATATTTCATAAAAAATAATCGACATATAATAAAATAAAATAACAATGGAATCCTATGCATATAAAATAAAATTAACAAGAAGTGACAAGAGGACAAAAGACCAGTTCCAAAGGAGGGTAGTGCCACTAATGGAAAGCAAAATTATCATCAATTTAATACTTGATATATGAAATATATAATAGATATTGGTGTTGCTTTATCGATGATAGGTTAGCACTTGAATTACCATGGTTGATGCAAAGCCTAGGTGTGGTCTTATGAGTCGACATGTGTGTTGATTTGAGACCCAAAATTTAATATGGATCTCAATGTTGGTATTGTAAAGGTGAGTGAAAATATGGTCCTCTAGTGTTGGCACCATGACACAAAATTTTAATTTTAGTTTTGTAGTAGTAGGCGTAGTCCTTTGAAGAGTTGCATAAGTTGGTTGGTATTATCACTAGTAAATAATTGAGAGATTGATGAGTAGTCAATAGAAAACATCAAAGTCAATCAAAGGTGACATTGAGGTTGATAGTATTTCTATAACATGTTATTCACACCAAAGACTATTGTGGATTATTGCCATATTAGAGGGGGTTCTCTATTTGATGGTGTAGGCATCAATGTTAGAGAAGGCTCCAAGAGGTACAACTTATAATAACACCAAATGAAATGATGTATTGTGAGTATAGGTAATTTCCATTTAAATATTGGATAGCCATCATCATCTAAAGTGAGTTTGAATATAAGGCATCATTGGTGACATAATCCTAATAATGCTTGGTGCCAGAGGTATCCGTTCTAATATAGGGTAAACACCATTAGAATTATGAGTGACAATGCTTGTTACAAAAGTGATTTGATGTTAGGATAAGGGGATAACTCTAGTTGGAAGATACACCTTTAAGATAAGGAAGCAATGTCATGTTCTTGGCACTCCTAGTGATGGTTTTTTAAGCCTTAACATTAATATAAAACTCATAGGATAAATTCTATAAGATCAAATATTAGATAACCACAAAATAGTAAGATCAATATAATGATGTAAGTAGGATAATATGAGAAAATTAATATATAAATCAAGGCTTATAATATATCAAATAACATTCATTAATATGCAAAAATATAAATATAAATAGCCTAAATCATACATGTATAGAGCATGTAGCACAACTTAAAATATTAGTTGCTCATATGTATGCAAAATTTATTACTCCTCTTTCTCTTTAAAATATAACACTTGAATATTATTCTCTATATCTCTATATGTGTATGTATCTCTCTCGAACTTTGAGTTCTCCATGGAGTAATATATAGCCATTGTAGAATGAGTTTTGTATACTTGACTATTCCTTCCTTATGCCAAGTCTCATGACTCTTGGCTTCCCTACTTGACACTTGCATACACATAAATCTATATTGTATGCACACCTAGACATGACTCTTCACTTAGTACACTCTATTCGAAGTACACTTGTGCATAGTTACATATAAGACAGTTGTGTACATATACTCACATTAAACTTGAACACTTACTCACATGAAACTTGTGCTTTTTCTTCTCATTCACACTTACATAACACTTGTGCATTTTCTACACATTATTACATTACATAAAATATTACTCACACTCTAAACTAATACATAACCCTAATCTAATATTCACAAGATGTACCATGAAGGTACCGAGGGGTACATTAACATGTACCACATAATGTAATATACTCCAACAACCCCTATATTACATTATTTGGTTATTGAATACTTTAATATTCAATATTGGTCTTTGTCTTTATCAAATATTCTTCTTCTCTTTGTTGGACCTTGTCTTTGGATTCAACTTCATATTATTCAATCTTTTTAGCTTTTAGATTACAAATCTCTTGAAAATTTTCATTGTCATTAAATTCTTGCATGATAATATTTCCTTCATCTTTGTTATTAGAATCATATGATTCTTTATTTTACTATATAAATACTTTTAAACACTTAATTAAAGCATCATAATAGATTCTTGAGGTAGATGAACTTAGAATATCAATATTACAAGAAGAATGGAATATCTTTTCCAAAAATGAATCATCTATTTTTAGTTTCTTCTTAAGAGACTCAATCAACTCTTTTTGTTTCATATTTTCTTCTTTATGAAACCTAAGTGTAAGCAATGCCATATATATTATGCTACCAATATCTAAAGGTATTATAATACTATCTTTTCCATCATCAATTTCTTCAACAATTATTGCATGCGAAAAGTAGTCAAATGTTTCAAAATTTTCAACTATATCTTCATCATAGATTGAATTTGAGACTAAATCTATATTGTCTTTAGATTTTTCAATAAAATTATTGATCTCAAATTTTATAACATTTAATTTTTCTTTATGTATCATAAAATCCATATTATTATTCATTGAATTTGTAGATTTTGATTTTTTTGAAGTAGACATCCTTATATCTCCCTATATTTTTTTAGATATCACTAATGAATTTTTGCAAATTTAATTTTCCTAAGTTTGAAGTAGAACTCCTTTTGACTCCCAAATAACTAAATTTGCAATATTTTTTTTTTATTGGTGGAAAGGGTTTTGAAAGGGTCCTTGAACCTTGTACAAAGAGAAACAAAGAAAACTAAAAAGGTTTAACCACCACGTAGAAAAAGGTACAACCACATAAATTAAACCAAAAGCAACACTAAATAGAACTTACTAGGGGAACCCAACCAAAACAAAGAGAAATCTAGAGGGAAGAACAAAAATAAAAAACCACCCAAAACATACAAACCAACAAACCCAAAAAAAACTAAACTTACTCTGAGATTAGCAGATCTATGCTTTCCTTCACTATTTGGGTCAGGGAGGATGGCCTTGAATGTTTCACTTTTGTTGGTGGATATAGCTTTGGACACTCAGATCACATGTTGAAGGTCAATTAAGGCTTTTTATTGAGATTGATATATATTTTCCAGCATTTTAGTTAAGATCTCTAAGGGGTCACGCCTAGCCTTAGTCATCAATATGGCATCTGTGAGGGACTGATATAGCTTCGGTTTAGTGCTTTCAGTTGTTGTGGATTCAATGGGCTTCATAAGCTAATAAAGGCACTTCCTTTTGCTTCTATGGTTTTATTATCCATAGTTGTTCATCCTTGCATAGACCACTGATTGTTCCTTTTTTATACAAATGATAGGGCTTGTAGCCACCTTGGCTATCATCTTCTAAAGCATATGATCATAAATGACCAAAAATAGCCCTTGGTGTTTGACATGGGTAGAGACTTTCTTGTGGAAATTCTCAATGGATACCTCCATGGATCTTTAGAGGTATTCGGGCACGTTCACTTCTTTAACATCCCTAAGAAGGTTGAGGAAATCTAAGTGAAAGCTTCTCAATGGATCATCAATATTGTCGATTGTGATGTATTGCATCACAGGGATTAACATTCTACACCATGGCTCAGGTAAATCCTTTCGAATGATGCCCTTCTCATTTATCACCAACTTCTTTCCCTTGTCAACAAAATTCTTTAGCTCCTCCTAAATAGTGTGGTTATCCCTATGGAGCTTAAAACCCTCATTAGGAAGCTCAGTAATCTCTACTAAAATGGTTGTGATGACATTAAAATTCATCCCTCTAATATTAAATTAACCATTAACCCAAGAGTTAACAAAATCCTTCATGATTACATCGTCAATACCCCTGAACTTCACAAGGAAAGTAAGAAAACTATGGTTTTTAAATATGGTTTCGATATCAGGTTCCAGGTTTAGGGTGTTAGGCTCAATGATGGCCATGATAGGGAAGAAAGGATTAAAGATGGCAGATAAGGGCTCAC
Source organism: Wollemia nobilis (assembly GCA_028583015.1). Lineage (NCBI taxonomy): Eukaryota > Viridiplantae > Streptophyta > Pinopsida > Araucariales > Araucariaceae > Wollemia > Wollemia nobilis. Next base: position 1,755,867 of record JAQPPZ010016475.1, read on the forward strand.
TGAACAAGGTATCATGTAGGAGGACTCTAACATGCCTAAGGGAAGTGAAGCTCTAGGGTGAAATAACAACTTGAAATAGTCATATGAATTCTTGGTCATCATTGGGTCCCAATATGATCTAGGGATTATTCCAAGGTAGAATTTGTCAAGAGAAGTGGCAAGTGAGATGAGGGCATGAGGGAAAATGCTATCATATATGACTAGGTACCCTATTGATAAGACTTATTGATAATGCAAAAGATCAAACCTGGACCAAATTTCAATAGGAGGGTGATGAATAGACATACAAAGCCAACCATTGAAAGGGGGAGTCATAGAAACCTGATCCTGAAAGTCTATAGAAAGGAAGTTGGTGTTCCCATGTTCGAGGGTGGCATAGAGGCAAAAGCTATTTGGAACATGGAAATTGTGGATTCCCTGCACCGGGCTGATAAAACCAATATTACACTAATCAAAGATGGACACATGCATTGCCAGGTTTTGGGTGTGGTAATTGTCACATTGGGTTTTGCCAGTATTATTTTGGTCGCCACTTTCTTGTATCTTGAAATGATGAGTCTGCTTCCAGATATTTACCATGAAAATATCAATGTTCTCATATTCGAGAGTGGCATAGAGACATAAGCTTCTAGATATGTGTAAATTATGGATAAAAACTAGATTTTGGGTTTCAAATATGGAAACATGCTCTTCCAAAATCTAGGGTGGGTAAATGCCACATTTCTAAGTACTGTTATCTTGGGCCTCGAGAGGGTAATGTTGCTTCTTGAGAAAAAACTTAGGTTCTAGACAAAAAATTAAAAAAAATTATTGTTGGCTTATCCAGGAATACCACAACATTGGAGGTGCAGATTGGATGCTTTCTTGGGAGTGTCACGGCCTTGGAAAACAAACCTTGAGCTTTTCTATAAGTCTTGATGTTCACCTTGGAATGATTACAAGAGGAAGACATCGTGATTGAGGTTATCAATTCTGATATCATGCGAAAAGGAATCATTCTATACCTGAATGGAAATTTCTTGAACACCCCTGTTAGCTATCCAATCAACAACTTTGTTCCCCTCATGGTAGACATATTGGATGACAATGTCATTATACTTGTTGATGAAAATTTTGCATTTGTGTAAAATGTTGCTCAAGGACCAAGACGGAGTGGATTTCCCCTTGAGGCATTTGATGATGTGGAGGGAATCCTCTTTGATTACCAACTGGTTGATATTCATGTTGTCAATAAGGAGAAGACCTTGGTATAATGCTCGGGCTTCAGCCATGTTGTTTGTCTAGGTTTCTTGATTTTCTAAATAAGGTAAAAGTATTTTTCCCTAATAGTCTCTGAGAATACCTCCCCCACCTGTGTTACCCGGATTTTCTTTTGTAGCTCCATCGAATTTGAGTTTGAGCCACCCAAAGGGTGGAGGATTCCAATTTATGTAAAACCTATTAATAGAAGAAGTAGGCACACCAGAAATGTTAGTAAGCTTGAAATTTTATGCGAGGTTAGCTTCTAGGCTAGAATTGGGAGCTTCAGGTGAAGAGATAACAGAGGCATTCTCCGTACCTAGGGTAAATATTTTTAGGGTGGTCTTACAATGGTAATTAGCTTGGGTTTTGAAAATCCTATTGTTGCACTCTAACTAGATTTTCCAGAGGTAGTGATGAATACAAGACGACAAAAGGAAACTTAACTATTGGTTTTGAAAGTGTCAAGGCCATTGGTGGAATAGCTGGTGGAGAGATGGTGGATGGGCCCAAGCAATGCTAAAGTTCTCAAACACAAGGTTCAACACAACCAACGAAAAATGTTAATCCAAGAAAATATGGGTGGTCAATTCCCAATTTGAATTATAGAGGATGCACCATTTGGGGATGAGAAGGCCTCTAGACATAAGATTGTCAACTATGAGAATTTTATTTTGAGAAACTAGCCAAGAGAGGAAAGAGACTTTGGTAATGATATTTTTAGTCCATACTATCTTCATTATCTCCCACTTTACCATAGGTGGGTCTTAGATATAGTAGGTAGACTTAACGGTGAATACACCATCTTCAGAGAGCTTCCATATAGGGTAATCATAGGCCTAGGAGTTAGGGATGACACAGAATTTAAGGTTGTTCTAAATGGTTCTAGTTGACTCATTAATATGGATAGTTGGGTTATCAAAAGTGATAGATTTCCACTAATGCCTATTGGGACCCTAAGTGATGAAGTTTGCAACTTTACCTCTAAGGAGGGTGTCTGTGATAGGCTTGAGGATAGATAGATTTGGTTCATTGACAAGAGGTTGGTCATGAAGCCAAGAGTCCTCCCAAAAATTGATAATTCTTCCACATCCTAAGCACCATCGAAGGCCTTGCTTGATAATGTCCCTGGTCTGAGTAATGGAGTTCCAGAAAACATCATTGATGATGTCTCAAGAAAGGTGAGTGATGAAGGTACTTTTCCTTGATGATGTCTATCTAGGCTATTTTCTCATTGAGAACCACTCTCCACACCTACTTGGCTATCAAAGCGAGATTCATTTTACTAATCCTTCTAAAGCCAATGTCTCCTTGGTCTTTTTTGGAGCACACTCTATCCTTAGCTACAAGGGTAAATCTATTTTAGTTCTCATTGCCAGCCCATAGGAATTTACGTTGAATTTGCTCAATTTTATGGAAAATTGATATTGGGGCTTTGAATATTGACAAGAAATATACCAGGATGCTTTGAAGGTAGGCTTGCACTAAAGTAGCCTTAGTCACCTAAATTAACATCGTGCTCTTCCACCCAACCAAATTCTTACTGATGCATTCAAAAATGTTTGACCACATGTTAGTAGAGACTTTCCCATGAAACATAGGTACCCTAAGGTATGTAGTTTGGAGATCAAATATAGTGCATCCGAGAATTTTTGCAATTTTGTTCTATCTTAAAATAGGGGTATTCAAAAAATATAATCTTCTTTTGTTGTAGTTTACCTTTTGCCCTGCAGCTATTTCATAGTAATTAAGAATGGATTTAATAATTTTTGCTTCAGGTATGGAGGAGGACGATGCCAAAATGGTGTCATCGATGAAATGTTGGTGAGTGATGGCCCTAGATGTAAAGGTAGGTTTTAGACCTAAAATAAGGCATCTATATCAAGCTGTCGAGAGGGATCTGCCTAGGGATTCTACCATGATGATAAAGAGGAATGGGGATAGGGGGTCACCCCTCCGAATACCCTTGGAGATTTGAAAAAAACTAGTGTGGAAGCCATTTATGATAATTGAAAACCATGCAGTGGAGATACATTCCTTAACAAGAGAAATCTAGTCTTCGTGGAAGCTGAACCTGTCTAGGACCTCAAAAAGGAATTTCCAAGATACTCTATCAAACGCTTTGTTCATGTCGAGCTTGAGAAACATACTAGATTTTTTATTTTTGACAACCAAATGAACAAGCTCATGGATTTTTATGACTCCATTCGTAATGAATCTATCTTTGATCGAGATGCCTTGACACTGGTCAATAATCGATGGGAGAATGTCTTTGAGTCTGTTAGCCATAACTTTGATAATGAGTTTGTACACCACTGTACAGAGGCTAATGGGCCTGTAATCGAATATAGAATTATAGGTTTGGGATTTAGGAACCAGAACAATGACCATGGAATTTTCCTCCAGGATATGTTTGTATTTTTGAAAATACTACACAGCTTTAGAGACTTCTTTACCCACAATTTCCCATAAGTGTTAGAAGAAATGAGGGGAAACCCATCTGGTCTGGGTGCTTTGTCTATTTCTATTGAGAATAATGCTTCCTTAATTTCATCATCTGTGAAATCTCTAAGAAACCCGTCATTGAGATCATTAGAAACTAGGTGGGGGATGTTCAAAAGCAAGGGGTTTCTAATGTGAGGAGGGCAAGGAGGGCTAGGATCGAGCATCTCTTGGAAGTGAGACATATATTCTTCCCTGATCACATGAATATCATCAATTTTATATCCATTACCTCTAGTTAACTTCTTCATCTTGTTCGTGCTCCTATGCCTGAGGGTGGAAGCATGGAAAAAGTTAGTGTTCGTGTCCCCTTCCTTCAACCATAGTACTCTGGATTTTTACCTCCAAAAAATTTCCTCCCTGGCAAGACTATTGTGGAAGTCCACGAGGAGGGATTTCTCTTCTCATAAAATGTCAGGCCCTAGGTCTCCAACTTGTATGAGTTTTTCTATGTTATCAAGTATTTTAGCAAATTGTTTCTTTTTGCAAAACAGGTAACCAAACACTTCTTTATTCCATTATTTGAGTTTAAACTTGATAAACTTGAGTTTTCTAAAAATTTTGGATAAAGTATTCCTTGAGATATCATTCTACCACCACTCATCAATGTGATTCATGATGTTCATGTGGTTAAGCCACATTTTCTCAAACCTAAAAAGTATTTTTAAATACTGCCTTGGGTGAGAATTGTCTAGGACCTGGAGGTTGTGGTTTGAGCCTATTTTAGGCCAAGCTTATAGGTTGGAATCCCCCAAGAAGTGAATGATCTCTTTGGACATGAGGAACCTATCAAGTCGTAATTGAATCAACTGGTTACCTGGTCTTCTGTTGCTCCAAGTGTAATTTAAACCTTGCAAATGTACATCCATTAGTTCATTGCAGTTGACAAAGTCACTGAATTCTTTCGTGCATCTAGGGGTGATAGGATTTTCTTAATTTGCAATAATATTTTATTTCAAATAAACCTTTAAATAAATTTAAAAAAACTAATAATAAACCTTATAACTCCAACTTTTAAAATAAATCAAATTTAAAAATTTTCAATTTATCAAAATACTAAAATACTTTAAATAAACCTTATCACTCCAATAAAATAAATTAACTTAACACTCCTAAAATTCCTAATCTTATCACTCTAAAAAATCATTTAATAAAATATTCAAACCTTAATAAAATATTACCTTATCACTCCTATGGCAAAAATTAAATAACCCTAATTTACTTTGATTTTACCTTTGAATATTATGTGTGCCCTTATCTTTGTTCAACACTTCTAATATCAACACTACTAAGATCAATGCTACCAAGATGAATTGTAAGCTGGATCATGTAATCTAAATTTAACCTCTCTGCCTAGCATTAACCTTCTAACTACCATTCTAACAATTCATCTCTAGATAGGTTTCATACAAGTGGCACATATTACCTTCTTCTGGTGAGACTGTATTAGGTATGCAATGAGAAATTTATTTTCTCTTCAAGTGGAATTTAGCTCTTCTACACTAGGTAAACATTTAAGAACATGCTTTTGTTACACTTTGCAACTTATGGTGATTCCTTTCCAACATTCAACCTTGTGTTATGTGACTTCCAATTTCCTTCTATGCCTTTTGATGTTCTACCTTCTATGACTTCCAACATTCACTCTATCTTCTATGACTTCTAATATTCACTCTATCGATGGGTATCTCATTGTTGGACAATTGATATGCCTTACTAGTGATGTTGCATTGTACCTTGAATAAATGGATTATGTTGTTCCTGGTTTTGGCTTCTCAACATGCTACTCCTAAGGTAAACATTTGATGATACATTGTTCAGATATTGAGTTACTCTATCTCAGATGTATTCCAGCATGCTCAAGCTATTAGGTGAGTTTGGGACCTTTTGAGCTCTCTCAAATGAGCTTGGAATATTCTTAAGCTCCTCAAACTTGTTTGATATCTTATCTATATGCTTTGTTTATAGGTTTAAGACATGAATCTCTACCTGGTTCAACTATGCAATGCTTTGATGCCTTTTATGTTGAGTTGCCTAGTTCAAATATTGAATACCTTGCTATATTTTATGTTGAGTTGTCTGGTTCAAATATATTCTTATATCTTTGTGCTCAATGATGGTACTTCTTCTCATAGTAGTTAGACACCTCAAACATTGTATTTGTTTCAACATTCTTTTTCTTAGATTTAGTCTTACTTCCTTGCAATTTTGTATTGCTACCTCTAAATACCTTAATTGTTGCTCACAAATATCACTGCCTTATTGCTTCAAGAACCTTTACTATTGCACTCATATATCACTACCTTTGTTTATTGTAGATGGTAAACAAATTCTTTGTTTTAGGTTCACCAAATACTTGAATGATTCTAGCTTGGATCACCTTCCATGATCTTCATTATTCTAGTTCTTGTGTTGGTAGATTGTTTACTAGATATCTACCTTCACCTTACATTAGATACCTTTATTTTACCTAGATACTCAGATACCTTCTTTTTGACTTCTACCTTGATATCTTATCTTATTTATATCCTATGGAAAATTTCTCTATAAGTCCTCTTTATTCAATCCTTTTATTTACTTTTTGCTTCTATTTATTTTAATATTAAATATTCTATACTTTGAAATATTCTTGAATATTTATTGTTACATCTTTATCTTTTTCCTTCTTGCCTATGTCAAGGTCTAAATGACCTAAAAAATTTTGTAGTCAATTTTATCTATCAAGGTGTATCTTCAAGGCTTGAAATATTTTATCTATTTTATGGTTTACCTTCAAGATCTGAATTCTTTTATCTATGTCAAGGTCTACCTTCAAGACCTAAATTATTTTATCTATGTCAAGGTCTTCCTTCAAGACTTGAATCCTCAATGATCTACAACTTAGATCAATATCTTCTTGATGAAATATTTTTGCTTTCTTCTTACACTTAGAAGATGAAATTCTTCTCTATCTATTGTAGGAAGCTTCTCACTCTTCTGATGACCAATATTTGTTGCAACTTTGTCTTAGGTCACACCTAAGAACTCCAATGATGTCAAGGTGACATTGAATTTCCTTAAAGCTTCAATAAAAAACAAGATGATTTGATTGTACCGAATCCTTTCAACTTCCTTCTAGGTTGATAGAAATTAGTGTCAAGGAATATCTATGTCCCTAAAATTCTTCTAATTCCAAGGGTTGGCTATTTTCCTAAATGATCAACTATCTTAAATTTGATTCACCCTCCAATAGTTGAGTCCTTATCTTCACTGGTTATAATCATGGAAATACTCTATAGATGAGTCCTAGTCTTCACTAGTTATTCGACAATCATGAAAAGACTCTATAGTTGAGTCCTAGTCTTCACTAGTTATTTTTGCAACCGTGGAAAGACTCTAGCCTCTACTTACTTTTACCTTACAATAGAGTCTAGGTCTATCTCCCTTTAAAGTAGACAAACTCTAAATCAATTTGATCAAACTAGACAAATTGATTTTATAAGCAGGTAAATTATTTCAACCTGTGCAAGAAACTACTCATAGTAGATTTGACACCATGATGGATTTTTAAGCCCTAATATTAACATGAAACTCATAGGATAAATTCTACAAGATCAAATATTAGATAGCCTACCACAAAATAATAATATCAAGATAATGATGTAAGTAGGATAATATGAGAAAATCAATATGTAAATCATGGCTTATAATATATCAAATAGCATTTTATTAATACATAAAAATATTTATGTAAATAGCCTCAATCATACATGTACAAAGAATGTAGCACAACTTACAATATTATTTGCTCAAATGTATGCAAACTTTATTACTCATCTTTCTCTTTCAAATATAACACTTGAATCTTCTTCTCTATATCTTTGTGTGTATGTATCTCTCTTCCACTTTGAGTTTTCCATGGAGTAATATATAGCCATTTTAGAATGATTACTTATCCCAAATCTCATGACTCTTGGATTCTCTACTTGACACTTGTATACACGACTTTATCGTGTATGCACACCTAGACATGACTCTTAACTTAGTACACTCTAATCTAAGGATACTTGTGCACATATACTCATATTACACTTGCACACTTACTCACATGACACTTGTGCATTTCATATACATTATTACATTACATAGAAAATTACTCACACTCTAAACTAAGACACAACCCTAATATAACATTTATAAGATGTACCATGAAGGTACCATGGTGGTACATTAGCATGTACTAAATAATGTAATATACTTCAACACCCAGATAAGTTATCTAGCACTAAAGACCAACTAAGTAATAATGTATGATAGAGCATATTTAAACACCATATATCTATCTACCAAAAATATTAGTAATGGTTTTGTTATCAAGGAAGAGGCATCATATCAAACACTATTGTATAAAGATGAACAATGTTGTAGAAAAATAGTCTCAAAATTTAACAAACAAATAATTTGTATAAAATAAATTTTATATGTATGATTGAATCTATCAAAACAATCCACATGGTCGATGTGCTAGAAGGTAGAAATATGCAGATTCCTAAAGTTATTTTGTGCAAGGTTCTTATTGTGTGGGACTCAACGACTTTCCTTGGAGGTATCTTGGCAAAGTTCATGGATCTGATTCTTTTGGGTCCTACAAAGTTTCTTCAAGAGATCTTCATGTTTAAAGGGAGGAGGATTCTAAGGTTTTTTTTTTTATATAGATCAAATTTTGGTTTTATGTTTATTTTCCCTAGACTTCTATCTTGGTGATGGTCTTTTGGTACTAGAAGAATTGATTCTAGCTATTGTTGGGGTGGAACCAATTCAAGAGGCTTCTAAGGATCCTCGAAAGTATTCTTAGGAGATTATCGCCTTAGTCCTCTATATATCTAGGCTTTAGACTTATTTATATGGACTTTAAAGGTCTACATCCTTCTACTTGCTTGTAGATTTTGATGTTGCAGTTTTTAGACTGGCCAATCTGATTGTTCATGGTAGTTGGATGCTTGATCTCTCCTCTTTATTTCGAGTAAAAATTTTCCTTTTTTGGATTCAAATTTGAGTAGGATTTTGATGAATACTAGTTGTCAACTTGGTTCGCATGTGATCCTACTTGGTTGGCTAGGTGGGAAGGTGCTTTAAATTTTTATTTTTTATTTTGAGCAGGACTTTTAAGATTTTCAAAATTTAAATCTTACTCTTGTTTGTAAGGATGATTGCTAATTCTCTCCTCAATATTCATACTCTTTTTATTTTTTTATTTTTTGAAGTATTAATTTAGATCCTAGGGATTCTGGATCTCTCAATTGGACTCGTTTTCATTGCTATAGATTTTTCATATCCTAGGAGATCCTGATCTTTTTATTGGAGGCTGGTGTCTTGTTCCTTCTATTGGATCCATTTGTTTTTCCTTCAGATCCTCATCCTTTTTTTCTTGGGGCTATATTTTTGAGGTCTATTTTTATGTTAAAGGTTTGGGAATCCTCAAAACCCCTTTGTGAAAGGTTTTGGGATCCTTTCAAAACATCTCTTCCATATAATAAAAAACAATGCACATGTTTAAAAAGAATAAAATAAGGTAAATCCTTGTACCATACATACATAACATTTGGATGAAGGTATCAAGTGACATTAGCTCAACTAGTTAGATCCCTCAATATTTAAAAAAGGAGACCAAGATTCAAATCTTGTCAAACAATACATAGACAATATCTAAACTTTATTGTAATATCATAATGTGATGATGAAATAATATAGATAGAATCGTTTTAATCCCATATAACTAATTAAAAAATATTTAAATGAAAGTATATAAACCATTTATAAAAAATATATATATAAATAAAAACTATTAGATTATGATTTGATAAAATTAAACTTATACAAACAAATGAATTTCTATAGTGAACAAATATTTAGCTCTAAATTATAATTATAATTATAATACTCCTCTATTAAACAAATTGTTACCAATTATCATATGCAATTAATATTATTTTTTTTACCTATAAAAACATATTTTTATAATAAAATTCCACTCCACTTCATTACATGTTCTTAGTTTCTTTTATTGTATCAACAACTTTTGGATGGGTTTATTAAAGCTTGAATCCCGTGAACATTCTTGCGCACATCAAAAGTCGATTTTCTTGGAAAAACATTAATACCCTATATGGAAATCAGTTGTGGCATAATTTACAATTTTTCCATCCAATAATATGGAAATTTTAGTAGTCTTCCATTTTGATTTTTAAGAAAAAATGGTGTAAAATATTAGGGTTCAAGTTTGACTGCCTGCACCAGATGCAAAAACATGTCGGTTAGTAGGGGTTTATTTCAAAAACATGTCGGTTAGTAGGGGTTTATTTGGAACAGGCTTCGTGGAAGGGAAGATGCTGACCTAGAAACATTTTTCCTTAACTAAGGTTTAAAAAAAGGTTCCAAGGGGAACAGTGCAACATTTCAGGCTTTGATTCAGAAGGTCCAAGGTTTAAACTGTAGCATGGGTGAGTCTGTGAGGAGGTGGGTGAGCAACGTTTTGGGCTTTAACTCTTCTACGGGAGATCCAAAGTTCAAACTGCGTGGTATGGGTGGTATGGACAAGTATGTGAGGGGGAGTTAAATTTCCTATTGATAAACATAACTCTCTTTACGAGAGATTATGATTGAGAGGAAACTCTTTAAATTAGTAGTGTGAGTTTTTCACACTAACCAAATAAAAAAATTAAATATTTAGTTTTATTATTTAATTTTTTAAAATAATATTAATATTAATAATTTAAATAAGTTATTTATTAAATGATATGCAAATGATTTTTTTTAAAACTCATTCATACATCATGTTAAGCATTCAAGCATTGATCTAATGTTTTAAGAAATAGTGCAAGACTAAATTGCTTAGAAATGATTTATATTTCACGAAAGGCATACAATACAACTTTAGTTAGTAAATTAATCAAATAAATTAAGTGTATGCAAAACAAAAAGTTGAAATTTTTTTATAAAATTATCAATTCGAAAAATAAAAGAAACCATAGAAGGAGGTTAGACAAAAAAATTCATCAAAACAAATTTTCTAGGTTCAATTTTAAAATTTGATGGTTTAATTATTAAATAGTTAAAAGTGTTTTCTTAAGTTAAGAGCTTAACATATGATTGAATTGTAAATAAAGTTGAATTTTATGAAATAAAATTATTTTAGTTTTGTTTAAGAGAATAAAACAATTTATAATATTATAATGTGTTATATTAAGTAAAATTTAAAAAATAATATGTTTTGAATTTTATTTTATTTTAATTTAATGTGAATATTTTTATTTTTTCTATTCTTAAAATTTTAAAAGTTTTATCAATGGATTTATTTTTAAATGTACTTATTTACATTTTTAATGTTTTTGGAGGTTTTAGATTCTATGAGAAAATGCTTTAATTATTTTTGGTCTCCACCAGTCTTGTTATGCAAAAGACTCATATATATATATATATATATATATATATATATATATATATATATATCTTGACTATGCCTCTTGAGGTGTTATTTGTCTATCAATTTCACATGTGAGTTGGTGTGAACTAGATATTAGTTGGATTATAAGTATTTATAAAAAAAATTCATAAGAAAACATTAATTATCTTAAGTATTATTTTAAAATAATAATATTTTATAGTAAGATTAATATATTATTAATAAAAGAACAAGTAATTCTATATGATTAAAATTAAGTTGGCATTAGAAAAATATAAATAATATATAAAATTTATTATAATTCATGCATATTTATAAAGGTAAGTTGATTATACAAGTGCCCAACTAGTGTGAGTAAGGAGTGAATGCAAGCAAGACATGAATCTCAACTTCAATTAATCTGTGTACTAGAGATTTGAAAAAATAGAGAAACTAAGGATTCTTATGAGGAAAGGTTAAGTATAAAGAGAAAAATTCCTTATCTAGACAATAAATTATAGACACCAAAAGGGATAATTAAGGATGAAACGATCAAGTATGATATATTGGTTTTTAAAAGCAAATGATTAATATGCAAGTTTAAGTGTTATTAATAGTATTTTTAAAAAATAAGTTCACATTGATTTTAATTTCAAAAGAATTTTACCTCATTGTCTTTTTCATTTTAAACTTTTAAGATAAAATATATGTTACAACACATGGTTTATGAGGAAATCTAGCTTGTATTTAATACCATCAAATAAGAATTTACTATGGAGATGAAAATTTTAGAAAGGATTCCAATATAGATGAGGCTTTTTGGACTTTCATTTGAACTAATCAGTAAGGAAGTTCTAGAGGATACTTGTAATACTCTAAGGGAGTTCATCCGATAGATAATGACTTCATGCTATCAAAAGCAAGCTATGTATATTTTGATATATGTTGTCATGGATATTTTAAAATATTTTTCAAAATCCATTAAATTAATGGGTTTAACAAATGGACTATGAAACTATGGTATTTTAATGTCATAAATGCCATGAGGCTAGACACATGGTAAGAGATTACAAAATAAAACTAATCAATAAAGATGAAATTTGTTGGTCTTAAGTTAAACCCAAAGTTGAATCAAGAGAATGATATTGTAATAGATGACTAAAATTAAGGATTTTCTACACCCATTAAAGTGGAAAAGTCCTCTTTATCACATTAGATGGTAAAGGAAATCATGGTTTATTTAGAGTTAACATTAGAAGAAACTAAGATGGAAGAAGGGGATGAGGAATTTCAATGTGCAAATTCAAATTGAAAAGGACTTAAAGGTATTAAATACATAGAGATAATTTTCAAAGTAGAGATGGTTAAAGAGGTTATGTTTGATCTAAATAGTTATCTACATTTTATTTAAATAGTAGAAGAGAATATCTTTACAATGAAAATTAAAGTTATCCGTCCATGTGGGGGATTTGGAGAGAAGTGGGTAGTTAAAACTCTCGTGTTGGAGAGGCCCCAGGTTCAAATATCTCCCTCTCATATGTTGCAGATATGCTATGTAATAGATACTAGGGACCCTACTAGAGGTGTGTATATCCACCCACTTGAAAGAACAACATTTTGAAGATATTTCTGGTTACTGTGGATTTGAAGACAATATTACTGCCCCAGGAGGGTCCAATGGGGACACCTCTGAATCCTCTTCTAGAGAGACATAGTCCTTTTGCAGATTTATTAAAGGATAAATCTCCATCAATGACTGAAGAAGCACAAAAAACTGCATTAAAAATACTTTTTATGGCTACTGGAAATAGATCAATATCTCAATGAGTTAATGTATGCTTGCTATAGTTAGAATCAAGGCCAAATATTGTCATTGAGTAAAGGATAGTTGAAGAAATAGTTTTATATAGAACCAATCATGATTTGATCTGTAAATTCATGGGTATTCACCTTACCCTAAATTTTTTGTATTATTGGGTCTGGTAAAACTGGGAGCCTCTTGGTGAGTATTCTTTGTGGTTTATTAGCAATGGATATTTTATTGTTAATTTTTCTTCACTTGACGATAGAAATAGGGCTTTCGAATCAGAAAAGAGGAATCATGGTCCGGTAGGATTATTTGTTCAACCATGGAAGGTGGGATTTGATCCTCGAATTGAACCCACTACTGTCCTAGTTTGGATCATTTGAATGCACTTTTGATGAAGTTTTGGAGTGAGCAGGTATTGGAAATTATCGGCAATTCCCTTGGAAGACATTTGGGTGTTTCCAAAGACACAATAGAAGGAAACACAGTTGTTTATGCAAGATTATATGTGGAAATGGATATTAGAAAACCTCTGTCAGTAGAGGTGGAACTCAAACTTGCAGGACTATCTTGGATTCAAAAAATAGATTATGAGGCATTGCCATTCAGATGCTGAGTTTACCACAAATATGGTCATTTGGCCTGATATTTCCCAAATAATATAAACATAAATATGGAGGCTCCTCTAGGAATGTCAAATATTCCTGAGGGTAATTCAACATTCAAAAAAGAACCAACCAATACTTCTCAATGTAAAGAAGCACAGGGAGATGGTTTTGAACAACCCAAAATAAGGAGAAGGCAAAAGAAAAAATATGGTAAAGAGCAAACCCAATTCAAGCCCTCCAATAGGTATGAGATCTTTAAGACACTAATGGACCAAGAAGAAGAACAATTCATGGAAGGAGTGGATGGAAATAATAAAAATAATAACAGCCATATTTAAGCTCGTATTTCATCTCCCCCCATCATAGAGTAGGTAATTGAGTACAGTGCATTACCACAGTCAGAGAGTACAAGGGCATTGATAGTGCATAACCAAGAGTGACCAATAATTAAGGATGTCATCATGAGCATAGCATAAAAGAATAGAGAAATGTCAAATCTAGGGATAACTCAGGTGGAAAAGAGATCAAAAAGTAGTAGCTCTCAAGGAGTGGGTAGAAAATCAAATAAGAAATTGATAGCAGTTCAAGGAGACAAACTGATCACTGGAGGATCGGTGAGGCCAATATATTTTTAATGCTCTCAAGGTAACCAATGATTATACAATCATGGAATGTTAGGAGTTTAAACAGTAGAACCCATCAATATGCTATTCGAAGATTCTTAGAAAAATGTAAAATAGGTATTTTTCTTATCCATGAGACAAAAATATCATTGGATCTTATGTATAAAACAGTTAACAGAATTTGGAGGGGTGTTGGTCATATGGAAGTGGCTGCCCAAGGGGTCTCACGGGGGATATTTACTCTTTGGAACTCTCTTGAATGGACTACAATAGAACATATAGCTTGGATGGGTGTTCTCACATCACATTTTAGAAATAATGTCACAACTGAATATGTTTTAATCACAAATTTTTATGGGGCTCAAAACCTAGATGGTCAGATCCATCAATGGAAATATTTGCATAATATGAGGATCTCAAAGGAAGAGTTAGAAATGATTATTGCTAGGGATTTTAATGATAAATTATACTCTAAATATCAGGAAGGGAGAGCCCCAATTTTTGACCCAGGGGATCGACTTATGATTGCCCAAGTCCAGGCATTACACTTGGTGGATATTAAATGCCTTGGAACAAACTATACTTGGACTGATAAGAGGAGGGAGCCACATAGCAAGAAGGTAAAGTTAGACCATTTTTTTGTTTCAGAGGAGGCATTTGTAAAATGGAATATAAAATTTTAGATTTTGGAGGGTCTAGTTTAATATCACTTTCCCATTTTGTTGGAAGAAGGTATCAAGATAGTGCAGCATCACAAACCATTTAAATTTGAATTTTTTTTTACACAAAGAGGAACTTCAAAATAAAATTCCACAGTGGTGGGAAGAAGGCCTCCCAGCATATGGGATAACAATGTTTAAATTCCACAAACAACTTCATTATGTCAAAGATCAACTGAAACAATGGAGATGAGCTAACAAGACAAACTTCCAGGCCCAAAGAGCTCCATTGGTGGCCAGATGGGATGAGGTTCAAAAATACTTTAGGGAAGGAACAATTACATAGTAGCTCAAATAAGAGGATGATGCATTACGTAAAGCGGTTGAGGACATTGACAACCAAGAGGAGACCTACTGGAAATAGAGAGCAAGAACCACTTGGTTATTAGGTGATAAAAATACCAAATTTTTCCATTAGAATGCTTTTTCTAGGAGACAAATGAACAAAATGGAAGCTCTTCAAGATGAGAACAGAAACTCCTTTGATACAATTCCAGGTATACATTTCCATTCAATGGATTATTTTTCTAAACTATTTAAGGAAAGTATGGTGCAAGATGAAGAGGCTCAAAAATAAGTTATTGTTGTCATACCCTTTGTTATCTCTGAAGAAGAAAATCAGGCCCTACTTAAACCCATTGATAGAGAGGAACTGAAGAATTTAGTCTTTGGAATGAGAACCGAAAAAACACCAGGTCCAGATGGCTTTCCAATTGAGTTTTTTTAGGCCTTCTGGGATAACTTGGAGGAGAATGTAATGGATGTTATAGAGGAGTCCAAAGGTAGTAAAATAATATTTAAAGTATTAAATCATACTTTCATTACCTTAATTCCAAAAGGGGAGGAGGGGGTACATATTTCAGATTATAGACCTATTGCCTTATGCAATGTCATATATAAAATAATCACAAAGGTAATGACTGAACGACTAAAACCTCTTCTACATAGCATTATCTCCTCAGAGCAAGGGGTTTTTGTAGAGGGTAGGCAGATCTTGTATGGTGTGGTTCTAGCTTAAGAGGTAATCCATTCAATGCAAACATCTGGTAATAGAGGAATGTTCATAAAATTAGATATGTCAAAGGCTTATGATAGGGTGGAGTGGAGCTTCTTGTCAAAGATGATGGCAGCCTTTGGTTTCTCTCATGATTGGATAGAATGGGTCATGAGTTGTGTTTATACTCTGTCGTACTCAGTGTTAATCAAAGGTCTTCCCTTGAAATCATTTGGAGCTACTCGAGGCCTTCGTCAAGGAGATTTTTTCTCTCCCTATATTTTTATCATATTGGCTGAAGGATTGGGTAGACTCATCTTGAGGAGAAGAAAATAAGGTTTACTAATAGGTATCAAGGTGCATGAGGAAGTTTTGACTCACCTATAGTTTGTGGATGACACAAGATTTTTGGGAGTGGCCAGCTTCAAGGAAGCAAGAATGATTATAGATACACTTGATGTCTACTTTAGGGCTACAAACCAAGTCATCAATAATAAAAAATCCAATTTCAATCTTGATCAAAGGCTTTAGGATAGAATTTTAGATATCTTGGGATTCACAAGGACTTCTCTTCTAGTGGTATACTTGGGGGTCCCTTTGCATTTTAAGAAACTAAAAATAGATATCTGGTGGAATATTTTAGACTGTATCAAGGAAATAATTAATCATTGGTCTCACAAATGGTTAAGCTATGGGGGTAGATTAACTTTTTTACAGTCAATCATTCAGGCCATGCCAATTTATAAAATTTCTATCCTTGCTGCCCCACATACCATGTGAAAAGAGTTGGACAAGATGGCTAGAAAAATTCTATGTGAAGGAGTAAAAGGAGAGAGGAAATGGGCCTTAGTAGGTTGGGAGAAATTAACCCAACCCAAGGTAAAAGGAGGTTTGGGACTGAGAAGATCAAAGTTAAATAATAAAGTTTTTGCTAGAAAGCTTTACTGGAGGTGGATTTCCCAATTAACTTCTTTATTCAGTATAATATTAACTAGTAAATATTTGGGATAGGTAAACCCAAATGAGGTGGGTCGTTTACCTTTGGATGGTAATGGATCCTTAGTGTGGTAGGCTATCAAGTTAGGATATCAGGTAGTAAAATATGGATTATTTTGGAAAGTGGGGAGAAGGGAGAAAGCATGATTTTGGATAGATTCATGGGATCAATACCCACCTATCATTGTTAAATTTCCTGAATTGCAACAAATAAAAATAGCCATAGAAACCAGGGGGTGGGTCCAAATTGAAATTTATTTCAACACTATTCAACTGGGGGATTATAATTTTAAGCATTTTAAGAAGTTGGATGAGTGGAAAATTTCAATCCCTCCGGATTTGACACCCATCATGACTAAAATCTTGGCATAAATATTTTTCATAGGTAGAGATAAGGAGGATGAATTATCTTGGGGCTATGGGAGCCTTGGTGTCTACACAATGAAGGATGTATATTATAAGATCCTTCTAAATCCTCCTCCTCATACATATCAGGTTGAGTATTGGAGAACGATTTGGCAGTCCAAGGGTTGGCCAAAAGTAAACTTTTTTGCTTGGCACTTCATGCATAATAGAATTATTACTTTTGATAATCTCAGATGTAGGGGAATCATTGGTCCATCTCAATGTATTTTATGCTACAAGAGTGAGGAAACAACTGATCACTTGATGTTTGAGTGCCCATTCATGCATCAGATCTAGAAGAGATGGTTTTTATATTATAAAATTCAAGTTAATGGTGATTTGAATTGGATTAATATTTGGAAAATATGGAAGAGGGGTAGATTTAAATATAAATATCTTTGTATTGGTTGGGAGCTTGGATTAAACTTTATTTTTTAGCAAGTGTGGTTGGAGATAAATGCCAAAAATTTTAGAGAAAATTTTCTTCTTTAGATGGAGTTTGGCAAATCATTTGGAGCAAAGTCACAGAAACTATGGTAGTCTATGATAAAGATGAAACTCAGGTTGTTATTGGAGCAATGGAGAAGGAAGTTGAAGTGCAAGAGGGGCAGGATAGAGCTAGTTGGAAACCACCCCTGGAAGGTTGGATTAAAATTAATACCGATGGAGCTACAAAAGGCAATCCAGGTAGAGTTGGAATTGGAGTGGTTTTCTAGAATCATGTTGGAACAAGCTCTATTGGGAATGCAAGGCTTGGAAATATCCACAAACAATGAAGCATAAGCCTTAGCTATCAAATATGTTTCTATTTGGGCAGTAAAACAAGGTCACAGGAGGATAATCCTAGAATCAGATTCTAAAATAATGGTTGGAGATCTAGATTGCATGATGAACTTTACTTTGAAAACATGGAGGTTGAGGATTCTTTTCACTCAAATTAAGGAATTATGGAGGGAATTATATGATGTGATTCCAGTTTATATGAGTAGATATCTAAATAAAGTGGTAGACTTCTTGTCTAAGATGGGCACTGAGAAGGAGGTAGGGGTTCAGTGGCAGAATGACATGGCTATTGAGGATGAGATGATTAGGTAGGTTGGTGAGAAAATCTAGTGCTTAGCTAATTTAGATAACCTTTCCAAAAATACTGTATAGGATATTTGTGCTTCAATGTAGATCTTCTTTTATAGTTGTAAACAGGTGAATAGTCATTGTAGAAATATGGTTTAAGAGATTTGGCTCCAATGCAAATATTCTTTTACTGTTGTAAACATGTGTTCTCTTTGGCTAAGGCTGGGAAAATTCTCATCCCAACTTGTAAATGATCTTTATTTTAATACAATTTTTTTCAATTTATTTTTCAAAAAAAAAATAATGAAATTTAAAGTATTACAAAGACTGTCCCTTTCACTTCATGGTTTCTATAGTATCATAATAAGAAAATTAGTATAGACAATATACATTACACATTAGAGCATATAGAAAATATTAAGAAAGCATGTACTATGAGGTTATCCCTTATAATTTAGTATTTTTAGGATAGTATAGAAAAGGTATTTTTGAGGTTATTCATTGCACTTTAGTTCATTTAGGCACTATGAAACTATATACAATAATTCAAATTGTGAACAATATGAACAATAGAAGAGATTGATGAGGATAATAATGGAAATAGGAAGAAGAGAAAAAAACCCTTAAATTAGGAATATAAAGGGAAAATTAGCAAAAATGGATATTGCTTTAATAAGTTGAAAGCAAATACCACAAGTGTTAACAAAAAGTGAGGATTAACCCATAAACAAGAGTAAAAAATATGATGAAGTTGGTATCTTGGGATATTCAAGGTATGTATATGATTCTCTAAAAAGTAGTCATCAAAAAGTGAATTGATTGTTATGCTCCTTATATTTTTTAAATATAACAATAAAAAAATAGTAATGAGGAATATAAGGATATATGTCACAAACCCGAAACTAGCTTGATTCCAATCCTCTTTTTTTTTAAACATATATATACATATATAAACCCCGTTCAAAAACTAAATCTTTAAAGACAAGGATTCATTACTCATTACACCTATCTCTACTCCTTCACATATTATTTCATGTAAGGGTATTAGGTGTCTCACCCTGTTAAGCTATCATTCTCATTGGCCAGATGAGTTAGCTTAACCCTTCTTCCAGTCATTCAAAAGAATCATACTAATATCTACTCCTCACACAAGTCCCTCTGTGTGAGTGTACTTAGCATGAAGGGTGTTAACTATTGCTCACATATATTGGAGAAATAGTCCTTAATTTTGAGCTCATTTCTAACTCATGGTGGTATCTAGTCTTTTAAATACCTTTTAATATAAACTCCTCAATAATTCTATTTATCTAAAAAATCTAACTAAGTATTGTAAATGTTCTTTAGGATATTATATTTATATATACTCCTTTCTAAGCTAAGATGATTTACTACTCAAGGAGTAAAACAACACACTACTCAACTATTCATTAATTCCAACCATGGTTGCATAAGAGTATCCTTATCTTACGGATGTCATTCATCCAACATCCCAAGATGCTGGTAACAATGTGCTAACTGAGACTAAGGATTAATTAACATATCCCAACAAGGTTTAGTTCTTCCTTGACTAGCACACAAAGTTCTAGAGAAACTAAACATCCATCTACACAACTATCAGAGACTCAATCATTCAGCTAGTGACACAAGAATGGATATAACTTCATTCATTTACTATTTAAAGTAATACAATATAAATTCCATCATTCTGCTAATCAACGTCACAAGCACATGATAAAAAATTATAATTGAATTTTATTACACTAGATTCATTGACAACACAACTCACTCACAATATTATCTCTACTAGGGTTAGAGTATCACTTCATAGCTCAGATTACATTATGATATCAACCCAAGAATGATCTCTTCTACCTTCAAAATTGGATGGACGTTCCTCCAACCATTCCATTGTTCACCACAACAAGTCTTCATCTTTCAAACTCAAAAGTGATCCATTTGTATTGGTTATAATTCAATAGTACCTCTTCTAGTAACCTCTCCTTCATGTCTAGCAAATGAGAAGCCATTATTCCTTCTTCTTGGTAGCTTTACCAACCACCGAGTAAGATTGCCTTCTAATGGGGATCAGATATGACTCCATTTAAAAATAAGCAACTCATTTTCCCAGTGGTATATTTTCAACCACCCCATTTTCATTATTCATTCAATGGGAATTATCAACAGAAAACCATAGCAACTTCTTTTATACTAATCAGAGAGCAAGAAGATTAAAATATGTTTTATCAAAATCCAATCCTTTAATCAATAAACATATAGTTCAATCATACTATCTCTACGGGAATAATACATTCAATAACATTCATCCATATCCCAAAATTAGTAATATAAAGAAGACGTTACAGTTAGTGTAATTATTTCAATCATTTTCCAAATATACTTCTCAGTTAGAATATCTGAACAAAATATCGCATTCAGTAACATTCTTCCTATTCTACAATATAAAGCATCATTTCTTAAGAACTACACATTTCCTATAATAAATTCAATCTAGATTTCTTTCTCAAACCTAGCATCAACTCCATTCTTTTCCACAATCATGAATTTATAAATCAAATCATGGAAACACAAATTCAAACAAACATAGGAAATAAACTAGCAACAAGGTGTCTATTCTTCCACCTATGAATTTCACCATCACACAACAAAGCACATTCATTTAAAAAAATTACGAAGGTTTCCTTTCACTCCTATGGAAGGTTCATTTTCTATTTATCTTGAAATTCGAAATATCTACTCAATCATTTAAGAGGTGTACCAATTTTTCTCCTACTCCATTAATAACCAGTTTTCTAGTCTCCACAATCTATAGGTTAAAGAACTCATTGCCATAGTTCCCTTGTTCAACTCAGAAACATCATGCAATAGTCAACAAAAAAAGTCCACTAGAGTTCTATCTACTACCCAACAAGTTTGTATTAAATCAAACTCAAACAAACATTGACGATCGTTCTTTCCCTAGATAGAGTCTATGTTTTCTAAACAAGACTCGGCTATTCCATTCTAAGGAGACTGAAAGCATTCTAACACATATTTTATTTAAACAAAAAATAAAATCAATCATGATACAAATGAGTACAAGCAACCTAGTTTCCTTTCATAGATAGTCAAACTCTTTCTTCTCAAATCGTCCTTCACTCTTTCCTATCGTTGTCCTCCTCCTTCCCTAGATACCTGACATTTTTCCAAACTCAACCATTAACCTCGTTCGTCATTAGAGGACTCCAATGTCCATTATCCACACCATGATTTTCCCACTTCTTCTCTCATTAATGAGAAATATTATTGGTCGGCCATTATTTCCTGATTTACCAATGACTACTTCTCGTATTTACCAAACGATAGTCTTCTAAACACAACTATGGTTCTCTAAAGTGCAAGTCTAAGTTTCTACATCGGATTTTCTAAAAGTATAACTTGAGTTATGCAAGGTTATCTATTTAATATTTTAAAATTATAGAGCATAACCATTTCTTTTACTTTTTAAATAAATCATAACCTCTTTCTAATCAATCAATACCATATCAACAAGGATGAATCCTTAATAAAATTTCAAAAGAATAAAACTAAGGCATTCATTTTATTTTGTAGCAAGGAATAAATCAAGTAGAACTACTACATAGAGAAAGCTAAACTTGATATATTTATTCTTATGCATGTTTATGATATGCATCTCCACAAAAAGGGACATTTTTCATGTTGCCTCCTTAAAATATGACAATTAACCCATCGCATCATTTCCCCCAAAGGCATATTTTTTTCTCAATGGTTAGTTTATTTCTACCACCATAAGGAACCTATTCCTACAAAAGTGAAATCCATTAGCAACATCTTATCCATTCACAAAATCTATATAGTTATAAACCAAACATGAAATAGTCTATATTTTCATTATGGATTCATTTACATTTCTCCAAATCATACAAATGTTTTTATAGAAATGAACCCATAGTCAAATATATCATCCATAATAAAACTCCCAAATTATATATCCAAACAAAAATAAAAGGTCTAAGAAGGTATGGGTCATGACATCATCCCCAATTAGGCTTAACATAGTCCTCTATGTTTTAAATTTTTAAAACATTAAATGCAATCTAATTAGTATTTTCAAACAGAAATGGAAAATATTTTTGCATATCTGCTACTTTTTCCCAAGTAGCATTTTTTTCATAATAACGGTCCCATTGGACCTTGCACTGCTCCAAAGTTTCTTTCCTCATTGATTTATATTGAAACTCAAGGATTCTTGTTGGTTGAACCTCCTTAGCCTCTAGGTTCATCATATGTAATTTAGACAAAACCCCATATGCTCTGGGTTAGAAATATACTTTATAAGCAAATAAATAGGAAAGGTGTTGTGAATCATGGACAAATTGGGTGGTAAGGCAAGTCAATAATATCAAAGGGTTCAATAAAGCGAGGATCTAGATTTGTGTATTTGATTGCACTCTTCTTGGGCTTCACCCTAAAAAACACTCTTCACCCACAACAAACTCTCATGGTGATATATTAAGATTAGCATAGCTTTTCTGACGATCTGTAGCTTCCTTCAGCCTCTATTGAATCACATTTAATGGTTGTTCTATTTCTTTGACCATATTGGTCCAAGCACAATTTGATATTCTGGATTATCCCATGTTAATGATATCTTGCACTTTTTGCCATACAAAGCTTCAAACGAAGCCATTCCTATGGTCAAATGGTGACCATTATTGTAGGTGAATTCCACCAAATGTAAGTAGTTCTCCCAATAAGTTTTCTAATCCATGTAGTACATGTGAAGCATATATTCTAGCACTTGATTCACTCTTTTAGTTTGCCCATCAGTTTTTGGATGGTAAGAATAACTGATGTTCAATCTATTACTAATGGTATGATGCAAGTATTGCCAAAAATCATATGTAAATTTTGGGCCCCTATCTGATAGTCAAAATATTTCCTTGGCAAATCTATTAGCCACAACCACAACATCATTCTTAGTGTACCATAGTATAAAGTGTGCATCCTTAGTCAGTCTATCGACCACTACTAGGATTGCATCATGTTGAAACCTATTCTTAGGCAGTCCTACTATGAAATCCATCAAAAATACTTGTCATTTTTGCATAGGCACATCATGCAGATACAACAATCCAACAAGATATCTATGAACAAAGCATTATTAATGTTATATTTTTAACTTTTCA
The DNA here is from genome assembly GCA_028583015.1 of Wollemia nobilis. Taxonomy (NCBI): domain Eukaryota; kingdom Viridiplantae; phylum Streptophyta; class Pinopsida; order Araucariales; family Araucariaceae; genus Wollemia; species Wollemia nobilis. The sequence continues at coordinate 1,779,458 of JAQPPZ010016475.1, forward strand.
TTCTACTCATTCATTCCTTTTATTTATAAAGATAAAATTTACTTAAACATATCCACTATAGTAGGTATATTACAAGATAAATATATTATATTTTATAATTAAATTAAACCTTTAAATACTAAGATTCATTGCACTTATTTCATTTTTAGTATTCATATATATTTCTTATACTAAATCTTGGTTTACTTTAGTCATTTACAAATATCTAAGGAGAAATAATAAGATCAAAAAGATCAATTATATAATTAAGAAAAGTGAAAGAATATTTTATAAATTATTTACCATAATATAATAATTAAAAAATGAGGGAGATATCTTTTAGATTTGATAAAGGTTGATGATTGAGGGAAGATTTTGAGAAGGTAAGATGAAAAATATTGGTTTAAAGTACTTGGAGATATTGGATTGGCATATTTATACTAGATATTAGAACATATATATTCAAACAAGATGATATTGGATATATGAATTTTTTTTATCATGGATATAGTGATACTCTAAAATTTAGATTGTAGATTACCATAACATAGGAATAAAAATGAAATAACAATGAATTTGCATAAAAGCTTAAAAAATACTTCATTGATATTCAAATCTTCATAGATTACTTCATTTCAATGTCTAAAGAGACTCTTGAAATTTCCCATTGTTTCCAAATATAGGTGATTATTTTACTTCATTTCATTGTCTAAAGAGAATTTTGAACCTTCCCATTATTTCCAAATCTTGGTGATAACATTTTTTCACTTGCAACTATGATTTTATATTTTTTGGATTTTTGTTCATTCTTGCATTGTTCTAAAATTTATCCCATTCGATATTACAACTTCTAACATCTATTATAATGATATTTAGGCCCATTTTATTTTGGTTTACTATATTTCAAAATTGTTAACCAATACATCAATGTTGACATGGATTTAGAAGACAAAAATCTATAACTTAAGTAGATTATCTCAATTTTCTATTTTTTAAATAATATTTTCAATCTCTCTAGTATAATTACAAAGAATGTAAATATTAAAAAATCAAACATAATTTAATTAAAAATAAGTTATTTCTAATTAAATAACTCTACATTAATAAAATTTACTTTGAATTAAGCATCTAAATTTTTACTAAGATTCATATGACCTTCACTAATAATGTATACATATATCATTAAAGATACTTCAATATTATAAAACTATAATTTTTGGTTGGCGGTCCAAGTTAAGTGTCTCACGCTAGATAATTTACATAAAATGGGTTTGGTATTCCTGAATATATGCTACATGTGTGGTAGCACAGAAGAGTTCCCTATTCACCAGTTGTCTGACTATTCCTTTTCTTGATCATATAACTAGATTTTATTAATGGTAGAAATATTTTTATTGAAGGGGAATCCATTAATATCATAAACATGCTCAAAGGAGTTCAAAACCTTCTTGTATGATTGCAAATGAACTAGCTAAAGCTCATAGATGAATTCTTTCCCTCAAAATTGTTCAAATTAAAACCATATTTATAGGGAAGGGAATAGATCTATGGATTTTTTAGCAAATTTGGGGCTTGTTCAAGAAATATGCACAAGTTTACGAGAAGATTTCCTAATTGGTTTAAATCAACTAGACAATAAAATCATAGGGAGGTAATTCATTCTCAAAAATGGCCTTTATTTGGATCAATACATATCCCATGGGAAATATGGTTGATTGCAAGTATTTGTATTTGGAAAGCCACCACATTTTGTATTTGAAATGGAGGGGGTTTTGTGCTCTAAATTCAAATTTCAAGAGGATGTGGCACAAGCATAGGTGTCTAGATTCTTTAGTCTTATATTCCTTAGTCCCAATACCAACAGACCCTTCACAAAAGTTAGTTCATAATTAGGCCTGAAGAATTAGAAATTTTTTAAATATTGGTACAATTAAATTCATTAAGGTGATAGGTGTGGACTTCAAGTGGAGGCATTAGAAGAGGTAGTTCTTAGTGTTTGGTGATTTCTCAAGCACAAAGAAATTTTAAATCTTTGGTTGTAGCCCTTGGGCCTCTTCCTTGGGGGTTGTTGCTTGACTCTACTTCTCTCAAAATGTATTGTCTCCTGCATGGGACTTTGTTGCTTTCTAGTTTTTAGATGTTGTTAGTTTTAGCTTTGGTGTGATGATAGTTTATTTGGGGTTTATTTTTGTTCAAATTTTATGAAGCTTTGTTGTTTTTTTTATCCTTCAATCCTTTTGAGTTGATCTTTTGACCACTTCCTTCCTTGTTTCTGAAAGGTTGGCTAATCCACTTTTGTAAAAAGGTTTGGTGTACCTTTCAAAACCCCTTCGTCCATCATATTAAAAAATACAAATTGCATATATAAACATACAACATCGTGCATGAATAAAATAATATTTTTAATCAACAACTAAATAATTTTATTCATATTTATATAAATTTTAAGTAAAATAAATAATCATATTACAAGCTCACTCACTCATACACACATACACATCTCATCATCGTGGTTTGAACTAGAGTCTCCCAGAATAAATCCCAAAGCCCAAACCACTACGATGTTCCATAAGGATATATTTAAAAATCATAAGCTTAACTATTTGAACTCAAATGTCTAACTTGATGATGCATATAATATAAAAATATCTCTAAACCACTGGCCAACTAATAACTTCACCTACGCTTTAGGTAATAGTTTTTTTATCAAGTAATATGATTTGATAAATAACAAGGATATGAAAAAATAGAATTTATAAAATCTTTAAAAATAAAATAAAAATCTTATTATGTTTTTAAAATATTTTATTTTACTTAATTTTTTAACTATCATGTAGAGGATTTGGAGAGCAAGTGGGTAGTTAAAACTCTCCAGTTGAAATTGAGAGGCCCCAGGTTCAAATATCTCCCCTCACATGCTGTGGATATGCTATGTACATAAGGGGTTACAAATAAAAAAAAAAATTGTAGAGTGGGACATCATAGCGGTATGGTATGGCTTTGGCCTCTCATCTATGAGATCTAAGTTCAAACCATTGTAGGGAGTGTGAGTGTGTATATCAAATAAAATTGTAGAACGTCATGTTTTTTAAAATGTTTAGCACTAATAAAATCATCAACCCATGGTGAAGTTTTGTAAAAAATTATTTATTTTCTATATATATAAAAAAATGGCTACACATGCAAAAATAGGGGAATGGGTTGAATGTCATTTAATAAAAAAAAATTCTTCATTTGCTTACTTTTCCTTCTATTTGGCTATATAGACATTGATTTTGGAGTGAAAACACTAATTCTAAACTAATTTTTATAAGCACATTAGAGATTTGATAGTGTTTCTACATATTTTTAGAGGTATTCTTCACTCGCCCCTCCCCACAAAAAAAAAAATGATTTTTTGTTTTTTTTCTTTTTGTTTGATATTTTCAACCATATAGGCTAGGCCCTAGGGCATCCAATTACTTTCTTTTCCTTTTTTCTCCTCCTACTTAGAAATATAGTTGGATTATTCAAGTGATATCATTGAAACCACCATGGAAAGTAATGATCCTCCTTCAACTACAACCTAATTAACTCCTTAAAATATAGCCCAAGTTCAAGCCCAAGAAGAGACCCAATGTGAAAGTATGAGATTAAGGGAAACTTTTCAAATCAAGTATTTTATAGACACTACAATAAGGAAATGCAAAGACACATTCATCACTTCAAATATCATATGCTTAGGAAACCTAGGCATGATGTGTACCCTTGTCTTAGAGTATATGATTTGACTATAAATGAGGTAAAATCTTGGTTGTGTAGCAAAGAGACCAAAAAATTGAGCACAAAATAACAAGAACTATAGTGGGACATGGAGTGGGGCCTTGGGCCTCTTTTTATAGGGATGAGGCTAAATTAGAGGATGTTAATGTTGCAACTAAAGAATCTATTCTTAGCCCTCACATTTAGAAAGGTAGTAGTAGTGGCAGTAGGATGAGTTCTAGACGAGGCTCCAACATAAGATAAACTACACTTTAGAATACTACATGGGGGAGGGACAAGGCACAAAATGTAAGATCAAGTACAACCATTTTTTGGTATCACTACAATATTCCCTTCAATTGTGCAAACAATACCTAATAGGAATACCGAATGAGGGCATTTATGAGTTTGTAAAAGGGGTTAATACACCTTCAAAAAATATTTAATTAGACCAATATTGAAGGAGTGTATCATCAATACACATGCTCTTGTAGAAAAGCAAATAAATACACGAAGGACAAGGGGTAACATTATTTTTAAATAGATGGATGGATATAAGAAACCACATGATCTTGAATATCAGGATGGATGGATGGATTTACGGTCTTCCTAAAGTAGGTTGATGCCTCCCGAGAGGTAAATAATACATAATTATTATTCAATTTGTTAGAGGAGGACATGCTAGAAATAAAAGTGGATAATATTGGCAAAGTAGTGATAGATAATGTAGTAGCATATATATTTGTGTGTAGACTTCTCAAGAAGAAGAACCTCTTCATTTTTTGAAAGTAATGTGCTTCCCATTATATTGACCTTATACTTGAGGATATTAGAAAAATGACATTGGTGAAGGCTATGGTAGAGGAGACAAAGAATTTTACATAGTTTACCTATAACCACATGTGGGCATTCAACTTGATGAGGTATCACAATGATAGGAGGGTCATTCTTTGCCCAAGGATCATTCTATTTGTTTCAAATTTCATTTTATTACATAGCCTTCTAACAACATCACCCATTGTGAAGAAAATTTCTATGAGCAAGGAATGGTATGTTTCACCATTTCATTTGATAGAGAATGGGTAACAGATATGGAGGCAAGTGTTTAATAATTTATTTTGGGTGAGCAACAATAAAATTATCATGTTAATTACTTATTGAGTTCAAATTTACATTTTAAAATCTTATTTTATATTTAAAAATTTAGTATTTTTTTTTCTAAAATTTCAATATTCATTGTTCAATTACAATTTATAAAACCCTTGGTAAGGGTTCTTTTCCTTGTAAATGGTGAATATTTGATAATGGGTTATCTATATGAGATAATGGATAGAGCCAAAGAAGCTATATAACACTATTATGGTGGCAACCAACACAAATATAAACCTATTTATAAATGAGGTAACTCCATTGACCTATTTACGAACCAATTTGACACATCACTAATAGGAGATAGCCAAGGAAATTCCATTGACCTATTCATGCCACATGGTGTTTCTTGAACCCTAAATTCTTTTACACTAGGATTCTTAGTAGTGATGAAGATATCCAAGTGGGGTTCTATAGTTATGTAGAGAGAATGATAGATAACCTACTAAACATCACCTCATATGTACTAAGTTTTAACTTTATAAGGTCATCGGAGGGAGTTTATTTGCATCCTCCTATGGTAAGGAAGCAAGGTCAACCTTACAAATCTTATACTTTAAAATTTTATTTTTTATAAATTTATGGTGAGAGGACTATGGTTCTAAAACACTTATTTTGAAGAGGATGACTCTCCACATCTTGAGTCAGCTTGTATAGCACTTTTGGGTGTGAGTGTAATTGGTCTCTATTTGAGACCATATACATCAAGAAGTGCAATAGATTGACCCATGAGTGCCTAATGACTTCGCATTTTACAAGACAATTTTTGGCTTCACACCATACAAGTGGAGGCTAGTGAATCCTATGAGACAATTGAATTGGATGTACCAAATCTACTACATGATTAGATTGTTGAGAGTCATGTGGATATCGCATTTAATACAAAAAATATTGAGGTACTTAAAAGAAGAAGTGAAACAGTTAAGAGGATTGAAGGAGATACCATGATGATACAATATCTAAGGAGTCTCCAATTTGATCATTTGTTTAGAATCAAAGCCAACCATCTAATGAGAGGAGGGAAAAAAATAATATATTACATTTTTATAATATATTTGAGTATATTTCATTGTTATTTTTTCATAAATATCTAATATAAAAATTAACTTTATTCTAATTGTTATTTTATTTTTATTGTTTTAATTGAAAAATTTTCTTCAATATTTTTCCCAGTTTTTGCGAAGTTGTCCTGGGTTACCAGTAGACTGCGAAGCATATCACCAATTGATAGTTTTTTTTACTATATATTTAACAATGTGTATTATCTTTTAGTCCAGTAAATGGACCTACATGAATGGTGCATGATGTAGAGCAGGCGACATCTAAATTATTCGTGGATGTGCATTTTTGGGAATGCATTGGTAATTCTACGTTGCATAACAAATCAAAGCCAAACTCATGGATGACATGTGATCCCTGAAAATTAAGGGGGTTGCACCCAATGTAACAGGTTAGAGAGATCAAGCGAGGTTACACATAATGGCTTAGATTCTTTAAAATAATATGTAAAATCAGGAGAAACTACCATAAACAAAATTCAAACGTCAAAATCTACTAATCATAAAATACATTCCTAGAAATAATAGCCCCCACGCATAGATTATACTATTCAAGAATGCCATAGATTAGATCCGAAATTAGCGTTTTGGGCATTTCATCGAAAATTTCACTTGCATGAAAAGATTGAACTTTTAGGCCTGGAACGTGTCTAAGAGCCTACTCTGCTATTCTGTTTGCTTCACTATCCCTAGTCATAAAATTTCATCGTTGCATGTCAGGAGGAGATAAAAGAGAAACATACGCTTCCTTAATTTTTGGTCAAGTATGAATTATTGGTTTGCAGATAAAAATTATGCAAAAATATTAGACCTGAAAATAGAAACATAAAATAAAGAAGATAAATCACAAATTATTTTGCAAATTGTTCTTATAATATTTAAGATTTTTTTTTTCCAATTGTATTCAATTGAATTCTGGTGAATTGAATTACAATACACGCTTTACACCTAATAAATAGGCATTCTCCATGCTAATAATAAACAGGTTTTTTTATATCTAATCCCCCCTGATCATTTACATTCGCCAACCGAGCAAAGCTCAACTCAGAACTATTTCTTTCAAATTCTTCTGTGTCTGCTGTTCTTTTTCGTTGTCCTTGTTAAGATGTTCCACTCTACTAGTTTCATTGACGGGATGTTGTTCTGTAGGTTCTCTATTCTTATGGAATCCAGAATTATTGTCGAGAGTGGCATGAAAGCGAGAGTGATAAGAAGGAGATGTTGTTTCGGTGTCAAAATATGAGAGTTCATATTCTGATTGTTCGAATCTGTAGGGAGAAGTTTGTGCACTTTCCAGGTTTCTTGCGTTTTTGTAATTTTGAAGAAGATGGACCGGAGATAATCCCTGAGTTGGCGTAGTTTGTCCGCTTGATAGGTTGCCTGATCTCTTGTTCCGTCTAATGTTTCGCTTAGCAGTCTGATGCCACCTCTTCAGGGACACGGCTATCTGTTCATCGAATATCGTTGTTTTCATATTTGTGCCCATCTGAAAACACGAATACATTCCGGGACTCACATACCATTTTCTGAAAATAGATTTTGAAGAAAGTATATAACAAATTTGATTTCGAGATGAAATGAGGTGTCAAATATACCTGTGTGACAAGAGCGTAAAGAGGGAGGGTCACATAGCTGCATAAGATCTGGACGACGATCCTATTCATTCACAAATCAATTGTCGGTTACTTAATACTCAAACGTTATCTTGTACAAATAAATTACCGTGATATTTGTACGAGGAACATAACGTTTCAGTCACATGGATAATATTTTTGGTAATCTCATCTCCTAAATAAATAAAAAATAAAAAATATACATTAAAGTCTTTTTATTTATGATAACTTTTCTTCTTCTCTATGTCTATTTTTAGGATCATGCTTTTTTATTTTACATAAGCATTATAACATTCGTAATAAGTAAGCTTACCCTACGGCCAATTTGCTTGCAACGTCTATCTTCCTTTCATGGAAACAGGAATTCAGACCATATTCGTACTGCAAGGATATACCATATGCATGCATGTAAGATTTTCTAAAATCATTCAATCAAGTAAGTTTTGGGATAGGAAGTTCACCGAAAAGCTCTAGAAATTAAATGGGAGGCACCTACTTCACTTTAATGATTAGCATTAAAAAGCTTACCCATGTCCAAAAGAAAAACGCGAACTGGAAAGCGTTCTGTAAAACAAATTGCAAGTATTTTTTCTCAATTGCAGGTATTGAAATTTGTGCAGTATGTGACGACTATAGGTGAAATTTAACATTTGGGTAGATCATTGGAATTTCTGTAATTGCCTCTCTAACCTGGAAGAGAGTGAAGTGAATAAGATAAAGAATCCATCGTGGACGACCGAACCAAAAAAGTTTATCGTTGGGCTTCACCACTAATGGTCCTTGGACAACAGGATTAGTGTCTTGGATTTCTAACGCCATCTTGGTTATTATAACTTGCAGTTTTGTTCCGACTATCAGAAGTATCTGCAAAGTAGAAAATAATATGACAATCAGCATCATAAAGCTCTCAAGTAACTATATAAATGATTTAATTGGAATCAAACTCGAAAGCATTGGATGCTCTTACGATTAATGGAACGCATGACAGCCAAAAATATGACCCTGCAGAAATACATCACATGTACGTCAGTCTCTAAAAACATGACTCATACATAAAATAATTTGGACACAACATGTTCTAAGGTTTGCGAGATTTACTATGCCCGTTAAGAAGCAAAAATAACACCGCGAAAAGCCAGAGAGGTGGACTGCACATAAATTCCAATAAATTTGCACCCAATCATATGAGTGAACGGAAAGAGCTGGTTATATAAAAAATGCCTTTCTTAAATTATTATAAACACCCACGCACCTGATGGAAACAATAACGTTAAAGTCATCTTCCAGAGATCTCTCTATGTATTTTTTAAAATCAAAACTAGTGTTTGGAGCAAAGTGGGCCTGCGATGGCAGATAATATCTTGAAAATAAGTATTAAACAGGAAATGTCAGGTTGAAATTTCCATTTCTATATGAAGTCGCCGTTATAATTTAAAGAAATGACATGAGGCATACAAGTATAAAGCCATGGCGCAATGTCAAATAATCGACTTTGGGCACCGACCTAACGAATTGTCAGAAGAAGCATACCTGCAAAGTCAAGTCTCATGAGAAACGGGACACTCACGACGTTGACAAATTACAAAAACGACGGTAGAGTACATGGGCAAGGGATGAAAAATAAATAAATAAATTACAATCCAGATGAGAACAGGCGTGCTAGACAAGCAGCTCATATGCCTCCTTCCAAAAGTTGTTTGACGTGTAAATCTGAATCTCGCAGGATCTGCATTATCATTGTCATAAACAGATGTAGATTCTAAGTTCAAAATAAAACTGCGAAGGGCAAATTCCGTCAAATTGAATACTTTTACATTTAAGATTTACACAGTACCTAAAGTTTTTCATTACCCCTATAAATTGAGGAGGGTATGGAGAAATAGAATTATATACTAACCGTTGGAAAATTCATATCCATTGTTTTAGTCTCTTGCTCCCATGCTTTCCATCTATGCATCTGGATATATGACAAACAATTATATTTTCTGTTAAGCCTATGATTTGACATGTGTTCGAGAGGACCATAACCGTTAAATTGATTGGATTAGTCTTCCCTATGTAACATTAATGCAGGAAGAGATTTATTGCACATACTTTTGCCTGACCTAGGACCATGGTGATAATGCAGGACAAAACGTGAATAGCCGCCAATACGAAAACGAAGATATGTAGCTGGTTAAGGCCATCTAGGGAGATAAGCGGGACCTTTCCCTATAAAAGATTAGCAATATATCAATAAAATTCTGCAACTTGAAGATAAAACCAAGCGAGAACGAAGCTCGCAATCCGGTTCGTATGACTATGTCTATTATGTTATTTATGTGCTCAAGCCTTACTTGCTTGCCACAGTAACCAGTTCCAGTCACATTTTCTGCCAGGATACGCCCCAATGTAATTTCTATGGGACCTCGATGGTGCCCTAGTAATGAGAACTTCATTGACTTGGCATCTGTAGAGGCCACCTTCTTAGAACAGGGAAGTAACGAGTCTCCTAAGCTTTTAGATATACAGATCTTTGAAACTGGCTTCTGCCCAACGGTCAGTAGAAGCGAGATGAATCCCAGAAGCATGAGTTCTGTATTTGCATTAAAATAAATTAGCCAAAGAGAATAGAGAAATATATTTGGGAGCTACGAAAGAACCCACCCACAGTCCAATTGTGGATTACTGCTTTGATCTTTTCGAGTGCTTCACTCAGGGATTTCTTGCGCCTTTTTTTTGTTAGAAACATAAACTTTAACAACCAAATACAAATTGCGGAAAATGCGGAGGATCTTTAGACAAGCCCTATTACAGGCTGACAAACACAGGCGGAGGCAAAAATACAGAGTTTACATTAATAAAACAGGGGAGGGAAGCCGAAAGGGGGAAATGGCTCTGCGGAGCCTTACATCTGCGGCAACTGCCGCTTGCGGAATAAACCCCCAAAACCCGAACTTAGAAATGGCTCCTGCTGAGCGATTACAACTGCGGACATTGCCGCCTGAACCCAACTGCAGAAACGAGTCTGCTGGGCATACAAATAGATCTGCACCGCGACAGAGAAGGGTCTGCTAAACTGCCAGGAAAGGTTCTGCGCTAAGGAGCAGCAAGAACCCCCGAACCCTCTCTGTGCGTGCAACTGCGGCAAGGCTTGCCGCCGGATCCTCTGCACTGCTGGTGTGCAGGGAATGGCCTGCACAGCTGGTGTGCAGGGAAACTGGGGCTGCTGCCCAGAATACCGAGATCGTGCCCGAGGTCTCCATTTATAGTTGCAGGGGTCTGAGGCTGGCTTGGCGTGACTCCCGAGGCCAGCCTGGAGGCATACGGACTTCACCTGCTCCCTCAACTTCGCCCATACTTTCTCTGCCAGACAGGACGTTCCAGCGGCGGTGACAGAGTACGGGATTTGGATTAAACAATATTTCTAACATTTCAGAGCCACTGCAAGTCAAATACAGAAGACAGTTTACAATTCACGGTAAGGTCTTTAACACATTTCCAAATATTATTTTTAACAGAGTCGCATACAAATAGACAGCTTGGAAATTTGAAAACGAATTGTGTTGGACTTACCTTTCCGACGATGTTTATGGCTTCTTCGATTAATATCGAAATAACTACAAAGGCCAAGCAAACAATATCAAAAGCCCAAGTGGGCGTCTGTTCTAAGGACCGAGAATCTCCACCGCTACCTCCTTCTCCTCCTGCCATGTCTTTCTAATTTTCCTGAAATCGGTATGATTTCGAGATTACGTTTCTCCCGAATTAACTTTTAAATCCGAGGCGAATTAAGGTAAAGCCGTCAATACACATAGTACAATCAAACTATCGCACAATTCAATGAAGCAGAACCGAGAAATAACGGACACTTTACCAGTGCAATAAACCGAGCTTCTTTAATCTTCCCTCTCGCACCAGCAGCAGCAGAGCAAAAGAAGAAGAACAGGGCGAAAAGTGAGAAAGCGCGAAAAAGGATACGACAGCTCAAAGCCTCGCGAATCTGCTGCACTTCGCACCGCTACTTATGCACAAAGCATGACCATGATGGGCGAGATGAACTATTTCTTGACGATCAACTAAAATTATTTTTTGGTGTTTTACATATGTAAAATAAAAAAATTAAATGGTTTCGTAGTATACATACTCTGCAGATTTAAAATATAAAACAAAATTTTAAAATAATTTAATTATAGTAAAACAAAAAAATATATTTATTAAATATATTTAAAAATAAAAATGAATGCGTTGATGTGTCTTGTACGCAATAAACACCATTAAACGTAAAAAAAAAAGGAGTAAGAGAATAAATTATTAAAACATTTTAAAAATTTGCATACCACGAGAACCCAGCCTGGCGATCGATCGTCAAACCAAGAATAAACTTATTAAATTGACATCAGCCGTAACTTTATTTTAATTTACATGCACTAAGATTTGACCTTCACAATTAAGATTTCCTATGTTGTAGGAATGTTTAAAATTTTCAAAAGTCTACGCACACTCTGCAATGTGTCACTTAAAAACTCATAAGAGTTCATTGAATTTATTTTCCGTGTTTTTTTATTTTAATTATTTTATAAATTTTTAATATTATAACTCACTTTAAGATATTCCAAGGCAGAAATTAATGCCTTCTAAATATAATCAAATCATCATCATTATTTCTGTCCTTATTTCTGTCCTCTTCCATACGTAGAAAAATAATTCTCCCCACTTAAATTAAGCTAAAAACTGGTAACGATGGAAGTAGTTGTCCCAGCTAAACTCTACTGCCTTGAATGTTGAACACCAGAAAGCGTTGAAAACTGATGTTTTTTTTTTTTATTGTGCTTATTTAGCTATTAAATTTTGCTTTACGTAGGGGGGAACACATAGTCTACGAGAAGAAGCATTAAGAGTGGGTTAGAAGGAAATGTGCATGTGCCACGTGAAACCATATATTTGGAAAAATAAACCGTGGGGTGTAAACCCGATGTTAATTGCTATACATCTATGAACAAAGCGAAAGCTTGCATATCGCTTGAACTACACTGCATTTGACTAAAAGTCAAATATTAAACTTATTCGATAAAAACAGTATAGGTTTTAGTTTTTTATTTGTGTTTCTTCTTGGTTATTTTAATTCGATGTTTTAAGGGTTTAAGGGTCACAGTTTAGTTGGTTTTTTTAACCTAGAGGTAGGGTAACACTTAATCTTTTTTAAGTATGCATCAAATTAGGGTAATTAATTAGTTAAAAACTATTTTACTATTATAATAAACTTACAACTCTAAATTTAATATTATTAAATATTATTTTATAATCTAAATCCAAATTCAAATGTAATTTAATATTACTGAACAATGATCTATTTGAAGTCAGAGACCCAAAGTCAAATTTTATCCCCGACTAAACATAGTTCAAAAGATAGAACCTTTTTATAAGGTTTAATCTATTTTTATGCCGTTTGACCTAACTACTATTGCTCCACCATATCCCATATTTTTGATAAGCATGGTAACGACGCCAATACATAGACTTCATTCATAAGGGTTTTTCTATTTGGTTCAAAAATCAGAGACCCAAAGCCAAATTTAATTTAATATTACTGAACATTATTTTATGATCTATTTAAAATCAGAGACCCAAAGTCAAATTTTATCCCAAACCTAATTGACTAAACATAGCTGGAAAGATAGAGACCTTTTTATAAGGTTTAATCTATTTTTTATGTCTTGTGGCCTAACTACTATTGCTCCACCATATCCCATGTTTTGTTTTTGTTAAGCGTGGTAACGACGCCAATCCATAGACTTCATTTATGGTTTTTTTTATTTGGTTTATTTTAAAAAGTAATTATTTTAGTGAAAGGATTTGAAGAAATTTGGATTAAGATTACCTCACAAACACTTTAGGAAAAAATTATTCAGTCTACTACATAGATTTCATTTATTAATGTACAATCAAATGATACTCAATGATTTCCTTATCATGATTTCTTTCTTAAAAAAATTATTCTTTTAAAATTAAAACTTATCTGAAAAAGATATATAAATTGGTAGGGACAAAGTATTTATTAATGAGTTGTTTTGGTACAATTTTTAAGATGACAAGGTCCCATATAGGTTGGTAGGTAGAGTATTTGTTAAAGAATTGTCTTGGTTCAGTTTTTAAGAAGATAAGGTTCTATTGATTTTCTTTTTACTTAAAAAGATAAAGATTAAGAAAAAATTTACACAAACAAAATTACTAGCCTATGTCAAGTTCACTTATGTTTTTGAGTGTTATAGTTTATAAATTGATTTCATGATCATAGTCTAGGTATTTTTAGTTTGATTTAAATATATATTTTTTATTTGGTTAGTGTGAGAAACACCTTACCATAGCGTTTAGGGTTAAACATTTTTATTTCAACCATGATTTTCATTTCAACCATTTTCATTTGAACCTTGAACCTAAAGTTGTGTAACATTTTTAAATTTTATTTTATTAATATATAACAAAAATAATAGATTTTTGAGGTTGAATGAATTTTATTTTATTTATTTTTTATCTATTTATTGTTGTTATAATATTTTTTGAAAATTATAATATTATAAACTTTAATCGTAAGGAACTACTTGAAATATAATGGCCAATGGCTTTCACAATATATTACCTATAGCTCTAAAATTCTTGCATTTATTTCCTTCAGGTTAATGGATACGCACCTTGAAGGGGAATAAGAGAATGATAGGTCTACACCTCGAAAAGAGACACTTAAGATTGTACCTTCTTTGGTGATTTTTTGACGAATTGGGTTCACCAGGAAACATTTTGTGGTCGTTTCCATGCCTAGGTTTTGGAGTTTGTTTGATGTGTTCCTTTTAAATTCTCACAATCACCTAGTTTTTGGCCAATATGCAACTATGCTAAACTATATGTAATTTTGATTCATATGCAAACAACAAACAGTAGAAATAGAGCTTTAATGAATAATGCAATGCTTAAAAAATGATTTGAAACTTTGACCTATATTTGGAAGTCTGATGAAAATTCTAATTTTTTATAGCATACAAGATTGTATGCAACAGGGTAAGATTGTACGATTCTGGTCAAGATTGTACGTATGATCTACGATCGTACCGTCTGATCAGTGATCGTACCATTTGATCTTGATAGAAACCTACAGTTTCATGGATAGAGTGCAAAAATAAAGAACCAGGATATGCTATAGACTTTACTAGATAGAAATCAAACTAGGAATGGTTTATTGAATGCCTTAATACAAATATCTAATACGTATATGCTTTAAACTATGTGAAACATGCAAGTGAATGCAGTTTGGTGAACTCCAGGAATGAAAATAAGTGAATCTAATATGATATGTAATAGGAAATGATAAATCATATGATAAACATGCAAATGATATGGTTAAGAAATGCAAACCAACACTCAAAGTTTCCCCCAAGTGCTCTATGATCAAGATTGTACAACAACAGCAAGATCATACAGTAGTAGCAAGATCGTACACTCTGATCCTAGATCGTATCCTTCGATCCTATAGAAAATAAAAAATAACTAGGAATAACGTAGAAATTACAGCAATTCGAATGCAAAAATTATGTCGTGAAGTCATGAGAGATTCGAGGGGAGGGATGCCTAACTAAATAGGATGAACCAGTAGGAAAAAATAGGTTGAAAATAGAATAAGTTGCAACTCCTTCCAAGATAGGATTGATTGTCAGATCTGATCCTGTAACTGTCGTACGGTTGCACAGGTAAAGACAAAAATTATTACAACTTGATTTGTCATTTTGCTACTTTGAGTTTTTTTGTTTTGGGCAAGATCGTGCGTATGATCGAAGAGATTGTACGTACAATCATACGTACGATATCATAGATCATACATACGATCTTGTCAGTTGTAGACAATCTCGTCCGAAAGGCACAAAAATCAAGGTAACAAGCTACAAAGTTGTTTGAGTTAATTTTTGGATATTTTTGTCTTTAATGCAAATTATTATGTGTCAAATTTAGGGTGTTACATTTTACCCCCTCTTTAGCACATTTTTGAAAAAAATACGTTAACGAAAGAAGTAAGATGCTTTATGAGAAAGCAAAAATTTTATTGGAAAAAGTTTACAATTTGAAGTTTTCTTGTGAACTGCATTAAGTGTGATACCCCCTTCAAGTTTTTTTTCAAATATTTCATTTGAAGAAAAACTTGAAATTTTTTGCATTAAGGGTAAATAAATAAAAATAGAAAAAGGGGTTTAAAACTCACTTCATTTGTTATTTGTCTTTGTTGATTTGGAGCTCTAGAGAAAACATGGTGAATGCTCCCCATCATGTCAATTTGGTTCGGGCAGGAGACGAAGCTCTTAGGGTAAGTATTTTTCTTTCTTTTAGCTTAGATTTTTCATGGATTTGTTTTTAATTTTAGATTTTTAGGGCACAACTACCATTACGCAACCCTAATTGCAAAATCGTAATTATTTCGTAAGATCATAACGATTTCATGATATCGTATGATACAATATCAATAAAATTAATCCAATTTCGTGATATCGTATCATACGATATCAAAAAAATTGATCCGATCAAGTTCGATATCAGACTGATTTTAGTGATATTGTTGAGTACGATATCACAAAAATTGATACGATATCGTCTGCTCAATACGATCTCATATTTTTTATCCGATTACTGATTAAACTTTTATTATTTTGTTTTTATTGATAGATGGCTAAACTAAATAACTGGGAGTGGAGACATGCTACACTCCAAGTAGATTTGGTTGCTCTCTTAGCTAATGAGAGGGCCTACTTAGAGATAGTGGAGCTGAGGCATGTGGCAAAGATGCCATAAATCCTAGTGGATATGATACTTTTGATGACTCTGGCAGAGAGATGGTACCCAAAGTCATCATGCTTCTGATTACTGATAGAGGAGATGACTCCCACACTAGAGGATATCTAGAGGATTTTTAAGATACCCGTGAGGGGTGCTCACATAGCTACATCTGGCAACTAAGGCCAGGCGCTAAGGATATTGATAGGAGACCAAAACTTCTTACTAAAGAAGGGTGGGATTGGTACTGACAAGCTCAAGGAGACAGAGGGAGTATCATGTTTGACAGTTTTATTGAGTGGCATTGTGGGAGACCTTATACTATGTCACCTCAATGGATGCCATCTACCATGGACCTTAGTAGAGGTGATATGTGATATGCATGATCAGAGCATACGGTTTGCCTGGGCTCCATTCTTTCTTTGCATGTTGTACAAATTTTTGCATAAAGTGGTCTACAAGAGGGGGAAGGGACTGGTTTTGACATCTTTTCTATAGGTGTGGTGTTGGGAGCACCTAGCTATTAGATGACCTATAGGACTTCCTCTAGCTCGGGTGGGAGATGGCAAGTTCGAAGTAGAGTAGGACAGATCAAGGATCTTCTACTGGCCTCTATAGAGGGGGCATAGGGGATGAGTTGATCTCGATGTAGTAAGGCAACTTTTTGATGAGCTACTGGTAAAGGATATTAGGTGGAGGTCCTAGAGAGAGCTACCAAGGTGGGGTGAGGATGCTTTTGAGTTGGATCACATCAAGAAAACCATTTGGTTACAGATGGTCTAGGGAGATGTGGAGTTGCATTGTGTGGACTAGGTGTAACGATAGTTTGGGCTATGGTATAATATTTCTCTATATAGGAATACCACTTTTGCTATATCTACTTGGGACCCTACTACTCTCATTGGGACTCCAAACATGGCATATTTTTTGGATCCTCAGCTAGACAATGAGCCAGTGCAGATAATGAATGGATATGATACGGGGTTATGGGTATCGACAGTGGTACATTGGCATTCGACCTACTCGATTGACACTATGAAGGAATGCAGTGCAGAAGGCAATTGAGCAGTTTTTTAGACAACATCATGCAGCTAGCCAGTAGTAGTCTAAGACACAAATACCTCCAAGGAGATAGGGTCCTCATACCAAGGGTGGACATCAGAGTCGTCTAAGGACAAGGGGGATGTCTAGGGAGAAGAGGAGAGCCTCTTCTCAAAATATGGTGGATGACAAGGTGGAGGAGGAGCATGTAGCATCTCCTCAGCAAGATGTTGTACTTGAGGTTCCTTATAAGGGCAAGGGAATTATGGATGAGGGGGAGAGCAGTGAGATGGTTACTCTATAGGTAGAGGTTACTAGTCTAAGGGAGTATAATGCCTCCTATAAGATTAATATTGAGTCTCTAGAGGCACAGGATGCGAGTTTGAGGAGTATGATCCAAACTCTAAAGGCAAATCTCACACAGGTGTAGGCTCAAGCATAAGCGAAACAAGAATATAGGGATCGAGCTCCCACATATTCTTAGTCAGTGCACTCAGGGAGGAGTGACTCAAGGAGGGCATTGACTCAAGTGCTTTAGCTGGTGGGTTTCTATTAGGGTTTATATCATATAGCAGTGTCTGTGGATCAGAGGCAGCCAAAGCCTCCGATGCTTGACATACCTAAGACTTCGAGTCGCTCCAGATCTCGATCGACTTCTAAGATAACCACTACTATAGGAGCATGGGGGTTCCGAGCACCACGACCCCCTAGTGGAGATGATGATGCCTAGAGTTCTAGGGCTTCTAGAGGATAGGGGTTAATATATGTGGGGATTCTTTTTGTACTATATTTTTGGTGATTGAGTATGTCGATGTTGGATATTGTGGCATACCTGAATCTATTTTGTATCTATATATTATATATATATATATATATATATATATATATATATATATATATCTTCTTGTCTTATGTGAATTTGTATGATTTGATTGCATTTGATTGAATTTTTATGATGTTGAAATTTCTTATAATCACGCTTTTGATTTAAATATTTTGATCATGCTTAAAATAAAAAATGATTTGAATTTTTGTAGATGGGTTTTTGAAAAGATGTTTTTGTAAAATGATGAAATAAAGGGATTAGCAATGTTCCTCGGAGGATTTTGTGCTATTATATGACCGTTGGTGGAGATCGGTGCTCGCTAGGTCATGAAGCGAATCCTGTTGTGAGGAATTTTGTATTGCTAATAATAGAAATGTTTTTATGGTGCTCAAGTATAATCTTGAGGCTTACGATGATAAAAGAAGATGTTTGATTTTGTTTTTGAGAAAATTAATGTTTAAGAAATATTTTGATAAAGGTTATTGTTTGTGAAAATAATGTGATTTAAGCATGAAAATTTGGGAAGGATGACTTGCGCTAGGCATAGAATTCTTAGTGTGACAATTTTGAGGACAATAGTTACTAAGAATTATACCATCATCGTGAAGTCAAAATGTAATGCATGATAATATGAAATTGTTTTATTCTTTAAGATATAAGTTGATATGAAGCAAATCATTTGTATCACATGTTTAAGAATATTAATAAATATGAAATGTTTTAGACCTAAAAATTGAGAAATATGACTTATGCTAGAAATATAATTCCTAGTTTGAAATTTGAGAAGAATAATTCCTAGGAATTATACCATCATCACGAAGTCAAAAATGCAATGCATGATAAATGATTTTGTACTACGAGTTATTTTTGAAATAAATTATTTTTGGATATTTTGAAAAAAATTGAAATATAAATGATGGACTAATGTTGTCTAGCAAATTTCGAAGGAATATTTTAACTTATTTCTAAGACAAAATCAAATTTATCAAGAACCAGTGTGTGATAACTGAGTTCATTATCCATCTTTATTTGAGACAATGATACAAAATCTCTCAAGGATCAAATGTGTGTGCTTGTGAAATTAATTTACCAATTTTGATTAAGGTAGTGAAACCAACAAAATTTTATGAACCAATGTGTGTGAAAATGAGATGTCTATTAACCATGATTTTGTGCATGCCACTGTACTGAACTACTATGTAAATCAAGTTACCAAAAGCTAGCTAATCCACAAGCAAACATTGGTTTGTACAAAATAAGGTCACTAATGTGACAGACATGTCGCCACACGAAAGGAATTACCCAAGGTCAAGTGGGTTGGGCACAAACCACTTGTTATGGGACTTACGTCATGGCTTTCAAATAACTGAGAAATTCTAGGGATTCAAGCTCACTACCCCCTTATTTTCTTCTAATTTTGAAGTAGGGATTCTTGTCCATTTTTTAACAAGGGGATTTTATTGCTTTTGTAGTGGAACTACTTTTTATTTTCTTTGCTTTTTTTTCTTTTTTTTTTTCGGGATACTTGCCCAGATTAGATGTAGAGCAAGGAATTTTATTTGGGTAGGGGGGAAGCTTTTCATTTTTCCAATTATTAGTATTCTAGACCATGCGCATAATAGGATAGCAAAGGAAACTTTTCTCTTAAGTAACTAAGACTACTATGTAGTATCTTTTTTGAATTTGCAACAAATCATTTTTAAGATGTGAGAATGTGTTCTTGGTTCAAGAAGTAGAAAGATCAATTCCCAAAACTCAAAATTTTATTTAATGAAGTAATAGTGCTTTTTGGTACAAGAGAGATTTATAATCATAGTGTCAAAATCAAAATTTTAGTAAAGATATGAATTAAGTGCATGGTTCAAGATAAATTTTGAATTTATCTGAAATAAAGTAAAATATAACTTGCAATCTTGGAAAACATCACACACTAATGCAATAATTTGAAAATATTTTTGGAAATTTTTTCATGTTTTTTAATTTTTTGGTTGTTTTAGTTTGTTTTGTGATTTGATAAAATTGATAATATATACAAAAAAATGCTATATATACACTATACAAAGTGATTTATGCATAACATTTATAAGGTGGCTTCAAAATCAAAGGAGGTTTTGAAGAATAATTTGGTTGTGGTGTAGATGATTGAAGTTGATTGGTTGATAGTTGAGATTGTTGTGATGAAGAATGATAAGTAGATGTAGATGAAGAAAAGTGATGGACATAAGACATCGATGATAATAAAGAGAAAAATAATAGAGAACTTGATGTGATAACAATAATGAGAGAGAGAATGAAGGATAAAAGATGATGGACAAAAGGTGGCAATAAAAGATAAAAAGGAAA